>BCLF01000047.1:2017316-2032822 GCA_001602275.1 Zoysia japonica | reverse complement strand
CGTCGAACACACCGCCCAAAGTTGCGGATCGTCGATAGTGTGTGGGAGTGGGGTTCTGTTTCCACTAACAATTTAAGTAGATCCAGTCCTAAGTTAGAGCTGAGATTTCTTCATGCCAAATTTTTTGATACTCCCCGTTTGTCCTAAAATAATTTTCAAACATCTATTTTTTATCATTCATTTTATTCAAAAAATTTACAAAAATATTATTTATTTTAAAATAAAGTCTAAATTACTACCCTCAAGTATTGTCAAAGTACAAATAACCTTTAAACTATTTTTTTTTATTTTGTCCTCACAACTTTGCCTCTGAACTATTTTTTTTTCATTTTGTCCCCACAACTTTGCCATTTGGCTCAATTTATCCTAATTTATTTTTTTTTCTC
This sequence comes from Zoysia japonica, assembly GCA_001602275.1. Lineage (NCBI taxonomy): Eukaryota > Viridiplantae > Streptophyta > Magnoliopsida > Poales > Poaceae > Zoysia > Zoysia japonica. The sequence continues at coordinate 2,032,436 of BCLF01000047.1, read as the reverse complement.
CATATACAATCGTAATCTTAAGTTAAAATTTTATGAGATGATAGAGCACATCATCATACATTTTTAAAAAATACATCATAAATTTGTTGTAATTATTTTCATAGGGAAGGACATTTAATAGTAAATTAAATCTTTAAGGTACAAAATTATATGAAAATAATGATAGAAAATTATGATGTATTTGTCTAACCTATATCATGATGTGCTCTATCATATAGTAAAATTTTAGCATAAGACTACGCATATATGTGGAGAAAAAAAAACAAATTGTAGTAGGGGGTAAATTGAGCTAAATGGTAAAGTTGTGGGGATAAAATAAATCAGAAAATAGTTCAAGTGTTTATTTAGACTTTTGCTATATCTGAGGGTAGTAATTTGGACTTTATATTTTATTTTATTATAAAATGATTCGTTATTAGAAGTACTTTAATCTTAATTTACTTATTTTTGTATTTTTTAAATTTTTTAATAAAATAAATGGTCAAATGATTGATTTTAAAAGATAAAAAACGTCACTTATTACGGAATGGAGAGAGTAGTAGGAATTTGTATCCTCTTCTTCTCTAGCGACGGCAAAGCTTAGGTCGAATTCGGTCTCTTCATGATATCTGTGATGAAGATGATGGCGGCGACAACGACGTCAACAATTTTCTTTCTACGATGATACGGTGAATTAGGCTTTTGAATGACAACATATTCGCCTTTGTTTTTCTTCTTCAGTGGCTGAAAAAAGAAGATAAAAGATGGAAGACTATGCTTGTATCATTTTCGAGTTTGGTCAAACTCAAATATTTTTAATTTTGATCATTAATATATGAAATATGATTTTTGATAAACTAAAAAATAGTGTTTCTAGATTCATAATAAAATTAAATATTATACTAACTAACTGTTTATATTTTAAATAATCAGTCTGTTAAGATACTCTCTCCGTTATTAAATTAATGTCGTTGTTAACTTCAAACTTCATTTTGATTATTCGTTTTATTAAAAAAAATTATGATAAATTTTATATATTTTATCATCAAATGTATTTAATATACATTAAAACTAATTTTTTAAATAAAATAAATAGTCAAAGATTTAAATTCAATGGGGGCGTTATTTTAAAAATGAGGGAGTACTGTATTGCATTAGCGCCACCTCGACTCGACATGGCGGCCGCGCTTCTGCCGGAGACGGCGCCGCGGCTGCTGATACCGGAGACCCTGCGCACGGCCAAACAGTCTCAGGGCATACACCTTGTCCACCTCTTCCTCCACCGCGCGATCAAGCGTTACCTCCGCGGTGATGGGCTAACACTCACCGCCCTAGGTCTTCGCCCACCACCTGCTCGACGGATTGCTTGCTCCATCTTACCACTAACCCCATTCTCTCGCTCGCGCAGACCAGGACAAGGCTCACATGAACCGCAAGGTTCTGCTGCTCTCGGCCTCCTTTGACCGCGCCAAGGGCACAGGCACCGAGCTGGCCGCTGCCGCCACCCGCGGCGCGCTCCTCGACGACCCAACGCTCCAGCGGGTGCTGAGCAGAGAGCAGCGCGGTGGAAGGTACGGTCCGCCTGAGACGGTCGCGTACGTCGCGTCACGCATGCCCGCCATCTATGCCGCATGCCACCGTGTGCTCCGCGAGGTCAGAGGACTGGACCAACTCGATGTTGTCCGCAACGAGCTGAATTTGTTTGTTTTTTTGCTTTCGCGATCTGATTTGTGAATTTTGCAGGTTCGACAAAGGTTGCCAGAATTTGCACCTGCCAAGGTGCTGGATTTCGGTGCCGGGCCAAGCTCAGCACTTTGGTGAGTATGTCTTACCTTACTGCCCATGCAAGGAGTATAGTTGCACGTGCCTTATATGGCTATAATAATGCAGGGCGATGAGAGCAGTGCGGCCTAAATCAATAGAGAAGGTTAATCTGATTGAGCCTTCAAAGGAAATGCAGAGAGCGGGACAGAGCCTTCTTGACAGCTTAGCTCTTGCTTTTGCTCACATGTGATTCATACAAATATGAGTAGTATTTGTGTTGCAGCACATGTGAATATTAATTATTTTTTAGCTCAGTAGTAAATATTAGTTATTTTGTTTACTCGGCAAATATTTATAGATTTGAAGGGGTTGCCACTTATCCACAGCTATGATAGCATCCAAGATTTGAACTGTGACATAGAAAAACATAAGCGAGGCCAGATCTTGTAATATCAGTAAGTTCATTTTATTTATTTACATTACTGTGATGTCTTGTAAATCATATATCAGTGGTCATGTGTGCCATATAAATTGAAGAACTACTTTAAATTGAATGTTATTTTTATTGAATTAGGTTTCTGTTATTATTCGTCCTTTACTGAGCATTGTTTTCCTTTGACCTGCAGTCCTACGCACTTGGGGAGATTCCTTCTTTGAATGATCGAATAACGATAGTACGCCAGCTTTGGGACCTGACAAGTGATTTTTTGGTATAGTCAAATCCCAATCTGACACCCTTTGTGTTCCCCCTTTTTTCCAGGTACTCTTCATATATGAAAAGAACAATGCGTATTTAGGTTTTACTGGAACCTGGAACACCTCAAGGAGCAAAAAATTATAAGCCAAATGTGCTCATATATCCTTTGGATGGAAAACGGAGTATGTTTACTCCTAAATGTGTCTACTCAGATATCTCACATATTCCTTGGATCATAGCACTTTATTTACTTAAGCTTCGTGATTTCCAGAAGTGTCGCAAAATTAAAAAAATCCTCAAGCTGTTCTCCAAGTAACCTGAAAAGTGTTGTTTCTCATAAAGCCTCACTGAAAAATGTTGCTTTTGTGATTGCCCCTGTAAGTTGGAACAGATACTTGTATTATTGTTTACACGCTCTTTGGCTAGAGTAAATCTCATTCTCTGCATCACTGTCCTCATGATGGTCGGTGCCCACTGGAGAATTCAGATAAATACTGCCACTCTGTACATAGATTGGAGAGGACATCATCTCAACGTGCTTCCAAGGTTTTGATCATCACATTTTTCTTGGTTGTAAACTAGTCTTTGTACTAGAACGTACTTTATCAAACAGTTAAGAAATATATTTTGTATTTCTTACATCTAAGTAACTAAAAGGATTTGGTAAATATTTACACACTCTGAATCACTGGTAAATGATGTTATGCTGAGCATGTGTTTTTCAGTGTTATATACTTGCTCTTCATATGAGATAGACATTCATGCTACACAGAAAATTGCGCAAACTTAGGCGGTATCTTTAGTGGTGTGGTAGTATGTAATGCAAGACTATTAGTGTGAATTAATAAAAATTGTATTTTGCTTTTGTGTACAGGATAGATGTGCCGTTTTCTAAATTTATGGGCTTAGAAGTTTTTTAACCTGTAGACAAAAGTGTTAAATTTTGTAGCTGTTCGTTTTCCTTGTTACCTTATTCTGCTGTTTGCTACAGAGGTCAAAGGGTGTGCCTTTGCGTGGTTATGAGGATGAAAAGTTTTGCTATGTTGCTTTAAAAAGGGGTAAACAGCCAGAGTAAGAACTTGTTACTTCCAAAGTTCAGTTTTTTTTTAAAAAAAAATTACTTCTCATTCTGCATATTAACAGGCCTCTGTGCATTTTTGTCTAAGCTACCAATAATCGTGCATTGGTACATTTTACTCAAGTAAGGATTCTCTATAAACTAGGGGAGCTTGGCCACTTGATGGAATGAAATTTGAGACACTTAAAGAACGGCATGTGAAGAGAAAGTCATAGGATCTTATAATTGACTATGGTAATTGTCTGCTCTTGATTATTCCTCCAGTCCTTTTGTATCTTAGGTTTCTGGAAATCATTTTTGTTGGTTGCTGACATGTATCAGACGAACAATTTCCAAGAGAGGAAGATGAAGAGGTTCCTGTTGAAAGTGGGGACAGACTGGTTCCATATGCTTCTGATCCACACGAATTAAGTTTGTTCCATGAGAGTGAAGGGGATGAAGAGGAGTACGAAACAATCTGAGCTGATCTCGGAGGACGTTGGGGGCGCATTATATACAGTCCCATGCGAAGAGGAAAGCAAGTACAGATGGATGTATGTCGTTCCACCAAAAGGGATGCATCCGAAGGCACATTCGAGCATGTAGTGGTCACTCAAAGCAAGAACCCTACCTTGCATTTTCAGGCCCGCAGGTCACTTTGGGGTGACCTTTGGCCATTTTAAGCGATACAACCATCATTGGTCAAAGCCACAGTGTGATCCGAGCTTTGAAGTTGTTCGGCGTTGGACCTTTGGACTCACTGCGTGAAAATCATTTGGCCATTTGAAGCTAGAGTATCATTATTGGTCAAAGCCATATAGTGATGGGGGCTCTGAATGTGTTGGGAATCGAACCTTTGGACTCACTGCGTGAAAATCTGTCAAAAGTATTCCATCTGTAGCAGGGGTAGCTGGAAAATCTGCCCCAAATTCTTGGCGTGAAGGATGTGCCACAATTTGAGTTCGGGGTGGCTACGGTAGGCATGACACACTATTCCACAACTAGTATAGTGTTGATTAACATTCTGTAACTATAATATCAGGTATTTCATTATATTGATTGTAACGATATTATCATCTGAAAACAATGTTGTTTCTTGATGCAAAGGTGCATGACTGAGGTCTTGATTTTTGATTTGTTGGGTGCTTGATTAGATAGGAATGGTTAGGTCATGATGATTGAGATCCAGTACTTTCTCAGTGGAGTGCGCATGTACTTTACTTTTTTGCTAGAAAAAGAATTGCCTAATAATTTGAAAGAAAAGCCCAAAAGAACTGGAGTAAGGTCTCTGATTCCTTAAGATGCCGTTTGGTTAATATGAAACGAAAGGTGGGTTTGAGATTGGAAAATAAATGAAGGATTGAGATTTAACATGAGATGAGATATGAATGAAATGTGTGAGATCTTTTCTTCTCTTATCTCAATGTCAAACCCACCCTCTTTTCCTGATAGCCAAACATCAGGTAAATGCATAAGGCACTTTTGGATTATGGAAGAAAAAAAATTAAATTCTACTCCCTCTCTTTTTAAATAATTGATATCGTTGACTTCTAACATTAATTTTGATCATTTGTTTTATTCAAAAAAATATGATAAATATGCTATATTTTGTTATAATTTGCTTTATCATTAATTGAATTTCAAACACAACTAATAATTTTATATAGTATTTAAACAATTTTTTAATAAAAGAAATGATCAAAGTTGATATTAGAAGTGAACGGTATCAATATTTTAAAACCGGAGATACTATATTTTCTATGAAATTAAATTAATTTAATAAAATGAAAAAATAAATGATCAATTTTTTTTTCTAAATTTATTTCCCAATTATATTCTCAATTCCAACAATGCAAACGCCACCTGAAACCGAAAGGTAGCACAATCCAAACCTGCGTTCTCCTCGTGTCGTGTGGTCCGTCCATTGGCCTCAAGTCAATCGCAGTCAGTTTTTTTTAAAAAAAAATCGCAGTCACCAGCACGCCCGTACCGCTCCGCCGCCGTCGGCCGAACATTGTCCAGCGCTGCCTCGCTCCTCGTCTGCCTTCGGTGCCGCTGGTCCAGGGAAGCCTCCTGCCATCCCCTTCCGGCCGGCCTGGATATCGCTCCTGCTTTCCTGGTAGAGAATGCTCCGAACTCAAAGCTTCCTTTTGCCTATCCTTGTGTTAGATTATAATCTAATTGCGCTGTACCTACCCTGCTGTCCAGAGAACTCCGATTCCACCCCTGTTGATTGCGGAGGAGGCGAACGATGGGTAGCAGAACAGGCACCGAGAAGTTCAGGTTCTGCATTGACAGGGGCGGCACGTTCACTGACATCTACGCCGAGGTTCCTGGGAGGTCGGAAGGCTCCGTCATGAAGCTTCTCTCCGTCGACCCGTCGAACTACGACGACGCGCCCATTGAAGGGATCAGGAGGATCCTGGAGGAGTTCAGCGGTGAGAAGATCCCCCGGGCATCGAAGATCCCCACCGGCAAGATCGAGTGGATTCGGATGGGCACCACGGTCGCCACGAACGCGCTGCTTGAGAGGAAGGGAGAGAGGATCGCGCTCTGTGTCACGAGGGGGTTCAGGGATCTGCTTCAGATTGGTAACCAGGCTAGACCGAACATATTCGACCTCAAGGTGTCAAAGCCGTCGAACCTTTATGAGGAGGTGATTGAGGTCGACGAGCGTGTTCATCTTGTTCAGGATGCTGAAGGAGATGGGTCATCTGTTGAAGGAATATCTGGTGAATTGGTCAGGGTGGCGAAGCCTGTTGATATGGAAGCGTTAAAACCTTTGTTGAAAGGTTTGCTTGACAAGGGGATTAGATGCTTGGCTGTGGTGTTGATGCATTCATATACTTACCCTCAGCATGAGCTCCTTGTTGAGAAGTTAGCTCTAGAGATGGGATTCAAGCATGTGTCCTTGTCTTCATCGCTGACACCGATGGTCCGTGCTGTACCTCGGGGCTTGACAGCGAGTGTGGATGCGTATCTCACACCAGTCATCAAAGAGTATTTGTCGGGATTCATGTCAAAATTTGAAGGTGGTTCTGATCAAGTGAATGTGCTATTTATGCAATCTGATGGAGGACTTGCACCAGAGAGGAGGTTCTCTGGGCACAAAGCTGTGTTGTCAGGTCCCGCTGGTGGTGTGGTTGGCTACTCACAGACCTTGTTTGAACTTGAGACATCCAAGCCGTTGATTGGGTTCGACATGGGAGGTACTTCCACAGATGTGAGCCGCTATGATGGAGGCTACGAACAAGTTCTGGAGACACAGATTGCTGGGGCGATAATCCAAGCTCCCCAGCTTGACATAAACACTGTGGCTGCTGGTGGTGGGTCGAAGCTTAAGTTTCAGTTTGGTGCTTTCAAGGTTGGGCCAGAATCTGTTGGGGCGCATCCTGGTCCAGTTTGTTACCGGAAAGGCGGTGAGCTAGCGATTACAGATGCAAATTTAATTCTAGGAACTGTTATTCCGGACTACTTTCCATCAATATTTGGTCCAAATGAAGATATGCCCCTGGACTATGAAGCAACAAGAAAGGCATTTGAGAATCTTGCTTTTGAGATCAACTCTCACCGGAAAAATCAGGACCCATCTGCAAAGGACATGACAGTTGAGGAGATTGCGCTTGGGTTTGTCAATGTTGCAAATGAGACAATGTGCCGGCCTATACGCCAGTTAACAGAAATGAAGGGACATGATACAAAGAACCATGCCCTCGCATGTTTTGGTGGTGCTGGTCCTCAGCATGCATGTTCTATTGCAAGGTCTCTGGGTATGTCTGAGGTACTTGTCCACCGATATTGTGGAATATTAAGTGCATATGGAATGGGCCTTGCTGACGTCATTGAAGACTTGCAAGAACCATACTCTGCTGTTTATAATACTGATTCTGCTGCAGAGGCATCTAGAAGGGAAGCCCTTTTAGTAAAACAAGTGAAAGAGAAGTTAAAAGAGCAGGGTTTTGAAGAGGAGAACATCAGAACAGATTCTTACTTGAATTTGAGGTATGAGGGAACTGATACAACTATCATGGTTAAACAGCCGGAGAAAGGTTCTGTTAATGACTATGCTGATGAGTTTGTGAAACTATTTCAGCAAGAATATGGCTTCAAATTGCTAAATAGAAAGATACTTATATGCGACGTGAGAGTTCAGGGTATTGGTGCTACAAATATCCTGCAGCCTCGTGAATTGACACCAGTAGCAACCAAACCTGTGCAAGAATGTTCATGCCGGATTTATTTTTCATATGGATGGCAAGAAACCCCACTGTACAAGCTTGAGAATCTGGGTTATGGCCATGTCTTGGAGGGCCCTGCAGTTATTATGAATGGCAATAGTACAGTAATCATCGAAAAGGACTGTAAAGCCTTCATCACCAAGTTTGGTAACATAAAAGTTGAGATCAGCTCACCTCCAAGCACTATAGAAGTTTCAGAAAAAGTTGCAGATGTGGTCCAGCTTTCTATTTTCAATCACCGATTCATGGGTATTGCTGAACAGATGGGTCGAACACTTCAAAGGACTTCAATTTCCACTAACATAAAAGAAAGACTAGACTTTTCATGTGCTCTCTTTGGTCCTGATGGTGGCCTTGTTGCAAATGCACCCCACGTCCCCGTGCATCTAGGAGCCATGTCTAGTACTGTACGGTGGCAGCTTAACTTTTGGGGTGATAACCTGCATGAGGGCGATGTTCTTGTAACAAATCATCCATGCTCTGGGGGAAGCCATCTGCCTGATATAACAGTGGTCACACCAGTTTTTGATAATGGCAAACTTGTCTTTTTTGTTGCTAGTAGAGGTCACCATGCGGAGATAGGTGGGATCACCCCGGGAAGCATGCCTCCTTTCTCAAAATGTATTTGGGAGGAAGGTGCTGCCATCAAAGCATTTAAACTTGTAGAAAGGGGTGTTTTTCAAGAGGAAGGGATAGTCCAGCTGTTGCAGTCACCTTGCTCAGATGAGCTTGCTGATTATAAGATCCCAGGAACACGCAGGATCCAAGATAATCTTTCTGATCTCCATGCACAGGTTGCAGCAAATCAGCGAGGAATAGCACTTATCAAAGAACTAATAAAACAGTATGGTTTGATCACTGTGCAATCTTATATGTACCATGTCCAGAAGAATGCTGAGGTAGCTGTCAGAGAAATGCTGAAGTCAGTTGCGTCCAGAGTTCAAAAGGAGAATGGATCATGCATCATTGAAGATGAAGATTACATGGATGATGGCTCTGTACTTCACTTGAAGCTCACCGTTGATGCTAGTAAAGGTGAAGCCACATTTGATTTTGAGGGTACCAGTCCTGAGGTCTATGGCAACTGGAACGCTCCTGAAGCAGTTACAACAGCCGCTGTCATATACTGCCTACGATGCTTGGTGGATGTGGAAATACCACTAAACCAAGGTTGCCTTGCTCCTGTGAAGATCCTCATTCCTAAAGGCTCTTTTCTTTCTCCAAGTGACAAGGCTGCTGTGGTCGGTGGGAATGTATTAACCTCACAGAGAGTGACAGACGTTGTCCTTATGGCATTCCAAGCCTGTGCATGCTCTCAGGGTTGCATGAACAATTTGACCTTTGGTGATGACACTTTTGGCTACTACGAGACTATTGGAGGTGGCTGTGGAGCTGGGCCAACCTGGGATGGCACTAGTGGAGTTCAATGTCACATGACAAATACAAGAATGACTGACCCTGAAATCTTTGAGCAGCGATACCCTGTTCATTTGCACAGGTTCAGCATCAGAGAGAACAGCGGTGGTTCTGGTTTCCACAGAGGTGGTGATGGCCTTGTAAGGGAGATTGAATTCCGCCGGCCCATTGTTGCGAGTATTCTTTCGGAGAGACGGGTGCATGCTCCCAGGGGACTGAAGGGAGGGAAAAGTGGGGCTCGTGGTGCAAACTATCTAATCAGAAAAGATGGTCGCAGGATTTTCATTGGGGGAAAGAACACCATAGCGGTTAGTCCTGGTGACATTCTTCAGATCTTCACTCCAGGAGGTGGTGGCTTCGGGTCTAGTTGATTGCACCCTTCTCTAGATCAATTTAAAATCTGCTTCTAAAATTAAAGAGAATAAAAACCGACATACATGATCTCTGGCGGACATATAAGGAGTTGTGCTTCTGATACATTTGAGCTGAATAAAGCATGATACTTGCTGCTTGTTAAGTTGGTGTTGTTCTTGGGAGACCTTTTATGTTTTAACTTGTGATGCTAAATAATATTCCCAATGCTGAACTACCTTGCTTCTTTCCTGCCTGTACAGCTCCCTGCTCGTGATGTCCAAGAATCATGTTGTCGTTAAATTAGAACTACTGCATTGTTTTTCTGACTATATTGTGCTTGAAGCTGTTTCAGCCAGTCAGCTGCACCTATCTGAGCATGTTCGTAGATAGGAAAACATAGGAAATCACGACGCCCTGTCCAATCTGGTTGTCGATTTTGATATATAGAATCCGATTCCAGAGAGTTGGCAAAAGTGAGGATTGTGATCTCTGCTGCTTGCATCGATCTTGAACTTTTTATTTTTTGGATTCACTGTATATCAAAATCGTTGTCTGTATTAGTACTCCAAAATTTAAAAAAATGGTCGTGTTTCGGAAGTGCATCGGTGAACTATACTTACATTCTTTTGGGTTGTTTAGAGGTAAAATACTTGTTTCTAGTAGTTTTTTCGCCATCATACAGTCGATTTGCTCACCTCTTGCATACTCGATTTCACGTTTTCAAAAAATTATACGAGTATTACGGAGTAGAAGTCGCCTCCGTTTCGTTCCATCTCGCCGAGAGAAGACGTCAGCACGCACCCGTCTCCTTCCCCGCTCGGCAACCGCATCTTGCCTTGTCTTCTCGCCTCTTCCTCCCAACGACCACAGGCATCACCACCGCCTTCCCCAATCCCCAAACCCTACCTCCGCCCGCACCCGTCGCGCCGCCGGCCGCGATGGCCGAGTCAGTCGACGACAAGGTCAGCTACTTCCAGGCCGTCACCGGCATCTCCGACACGGACCTCTGCACCGAGATCCTCGCCGCGCATAACTGGGACCTGCAGGTCGCCGTCTCCTCCATCACCGCCAACCCGTCCTCCCCCTCCACCTCCTCGCGCCAGCCGGCCCCGTCCGCCCCGCTGGCGGACGCGGAGCTCGTCGCACCGCCGGTGCCGCCGCCCCCGCCTCCTCAACAGCATCAACCGCAGCAGCAGCCGGGGATCGTGTGGAAGCTCGTCACGCTCCCGTTCTACGTGGTATCTGGCGGAGTCGGACTAATCGCCGGCACCGTCCGCCTCGGCGCCTGGGTCGCCGGGGGCGTTCTGTCGCGCTCCCTCTCGCTACTCGGCCTCGCGGGGCAGGGTGGCGGCGGCGACAGGCTCCTGGAGTTGCCGCCGTCCGCCGCTGAGGCCGCCGATTTCCTCGCGGAGTTTGAGCGCGAGTTCGGTGCGGGCCGTGGCCCGCGCTTCGTTGCCGAAGGGTTCGCTGATGCGTTACAGCGTGCACAGCGCGAGTACAAGCTTCTATTCGTGTATCTCCACTCACCGGACCACCCGGACACCCCTGCCTTCTGTGGCGGCTGCCTCTGTGCTGAGCCGGTTGCAGCCTTCATAGATGAGAACTTTGTTGCGTGGGGTGGTAGTATCAGAAGAACTGAGGGGTTCAAGATGAGTAACAGCCTGAATGCATCAAGATTTCCGTTTTGTGCTGTGGTCATGGCTTCTACCAACCAGAGGATCGTGCTGTTGCAGCAGGTACGATGTTAGAGTGCTATTAATTTGATTTGAACCCTCATCTAGGATTTAACTGCTATGCTTCAGATGTTTGGCCTTTTGAGTTTCTTTGATTGGCGCATTAATGATAGTCAAGGAGTTTGTTTGGAACAATTAGACCTAGATCGGCAATGCTTACCATTATTAGTCAGTGTCTACTTAAAATGCTACATATAGTTTGGACTTGAGGATGCTTACTTACCTAGATTAGTGTGTTATTGTACTTAAGCAATCGGTGCTTTTTGTAGGAAGGTACTGGAATTTTGTTGTCTCCTGAAAGATAGTGAAGTATGACTGTTTTGGGAGTCTTTGTGCTGTCGTTACTAGAGTGATTTGGAGTGTTTAAGTTTGTTTTCTAATATTGATTTCTCCTGAGAGATAGTGAAATATGACTGTTTTGGGAGCCTTTATGCTGTCATTACTATAGTAGTGATTTGGAGTGCTTAAGTTAGCTTTCTTTAGTTATATGTTGCTTTTCCTATTTGAGGTAGCAACCACAGAATCATTAATTCTACCCTCTGTAAGAGAACACTTTATATTCCTACCATTTTATTAGGTATCATTAAGATCATAGAGCAAACTTCACAGTCATTTTTTACCCTACAAATGGGTGATTGGCTATGTTAACATGTGCAATGGGAACTAAAATAAAAATTGAGAAGTGAGATTGGACACATGGCTTTAATTTTTACTTCCAATAACTTGATTGGTCACCATGGTGGGATTTGGGTAGGAATTTCTAAAAATTGTTTTCATACTGAATCCCTGATCCCTCAAAACAAGCTACATGATTTTCTGGGGAGTAATTTGGTTGAGCTGCACCCACCAATTCCCCATTCAGAAACGCTTAGATCCACCTACCAAGCAACTACACGAATTCCTTAGCAAGTCTAGCTGCTCATTACCATTTTCCACCCACTGATTAATGCCAGTATATGGAAAATCACTGGATGCATTTACATGACCCTTCTATGTGTTTACTGTATTAGAATTTTGTGTGATAATCTAATGGATTTCAGCAATTATTGCTTATTAGTCATGATATGAAAAGTAGCCAGGTGATTTTTCCTCATAAGATTTAAGCAAAATGGTGCAAATATGGCAACTACTATTTGATTGACTATTTCAACTACTGGCTGGTAGCTTTCCTTAGTAGGCTGAACTAATATGTGAAAAATGAAAATGTCTTATTCATGTGTTTTTTTACTTATGCAAGCAGCCAACTACTTATTACTGAATAACTGGCTTCATTAATATTGTGCCTGATTTCCTATTGTACCATGTCGCTTCATTCTGATGAGCGATGCTGCAATTTGTGTATTGATGAATTATTTTGGTCAATATTACTGAAACTTTCTATAGCATCTGTGGGACATTTCAGTTCTTGTAGTCATTGACTGTGTTTGGCCTGCACTGTTTGAACATGTTGTTCTTTTACTATATATAGTTGATCAAGTTTGGCTGTACTATATGTTTCACATGTAAATTGTCAGAGACTATTTTACCCTCTTACCATATACTAAATATTGTTAGTATTGCTCATGTATTTTGTATTTTATATTCCAAAGGTTGAAGGTCCCAAAACACCTGAAGAGATTATAACTATTCTTCAACAAGTTGTTGAAGAATGTGCTACATCACTTGTTGCTGCCAGGATTGAAGCTGAAGAGAGATTGAACAATCAACGCTTGCGTGAGGAACAGGATGCTGCTTATAGAGCTGCTCTTGAAGCTGACCAGGTATTTATGTGCAGTGTCCGTCCATATCTTGCTGCCACCTGATACATAGTAGTAGAAGATTAGGCATCTCTATCTGTGATATGGAGTATGGATCTATGGTGGGATTGGTAAACTATACAGCCGGGAGGGTGGTTATGTGGATTTTCTTATCTTTGTACTCCAGTATTATATTTTTTTTATCTGTTGAGGGAATTTTACTTTCTAGCCTATATTTCTGAACTAATACAACAACTAGGAGCCAGCTTAGGCTGTGTACGGAAACATTTATCTAGATATTCTGCTAATGTTGGAATAATTTGTTCATGACACTGTGTTTATGCTTCATTTCATTTTCATTTAAATCACCAGGCAAGGGAACGTGAAAGGATAGAGGAACAGCAAAGACATGAAAGAGAGGCTGAAGAGGCTGAGAGAAAGCGTAAAGTAGAAGAGGAAGCTCGAGCGAGGGCAGCCCAAGAAGCAGCAGAAAAGGAAGCTGCTCTTGCAAGGCGGAGGCAAGAGAAGGCCATGGCTCTTGGAGCTGAACCTGAGAAAGGACCTGATGTCACTCGAGTATGTTCAACGTTCTCTCCTTTTCTTTTAACAAGCATTATCCAATTTTAAATTTAGGACTATATTCTTATAATGATGTGTCTGATTTTTGGAGCACTTTCCTACTTGATCACTGAATATCACTGTTATGCCTTCAAACTTCTGTTTCAAGCACCATTTCTTGTACATTATTCAGTTTTTCAGTGTAGTAAGCTACACCAACCTTCCCTTGCAATTTTTTTTTTGTTGAGAAAACCTTCCCTTGCATTTGGGGAGTGTTACTTGTGTTTTGAAAAGAAAGGCTAAGTAGGAATACATATTTCCTGCACTTTTTAAGTCTACCCATATGTCTCCTGCCTTATCTGAACTGGAGTTACATGTTGCTATTAGTAAATGTAATTGGCATCGCCTTAAACTAACTAGGGGCCATTCTGATGGTGCTGCAGGTTCTCATAAGATTTCCTGAGGGGGAGCGCAAGGAACGGAGATTTCACAGTTCCTCCACCATCACTTCCCTCTATGATTACGTCGATTCTTTGGATTGCTTGAAGGCAGAAAAGTACAGTTTAGTTTCGAATTTCCCACGGGTCACGTATGGTCCAGAGAAGCACTCCCTGACGCTGTTGGAGGCAGGTTTGCATCCTCAAGCGAGCCTGTTTGTCGAGATAGAGCAATGATGGTGTCCTAAGTTGTGAAGTCAAAAAGTCGCAAGTATAGGTAATCCTTTTGATAGTTTGTTTAACAGAGGGGAGGACTTTGTAATATGACGCCCATTGGTACCCTCTGTGCTCCATTCATTTATTAATAAATTTGCCTTCACCGGAGGCAGCGAAGTGCCGTACATGTGACAGATATGAGGGCCTTTCAATCCTATTCTCGATGCGCTCCTCCGGACGAGCTGAAATGTACTTCCATATATAGCTACTTCAATATTCCACATCTTCTACGAGCTGCGATTATTTCACATTGCCATATCTGGCTATGGGCTATAACTATTTTAACATTAAGAATCAATTGTGGTGATTTTGTTGCTATATCATTATAGTTGGCCCATGTGTTACATCAAGTTATTTAAAGTGGTGATTCTGAACAGGGCAGAATTTGAATATCCATATAATTCATCTTAAAAAATATTTTGCATCTCGTAATACATTTCAGTAGTACTATAGTAAAGTAATATGTATTTGATAAGAGAGAATAGAATTATTATATTAGGGTTCGAGTATAAACAGTAAGATAATAGTCGCCATCCATGACCACAGAATTGAGTTGTCATGCAATTTTATAGTATTAAAAATGGATGATATATCTAATTTGGTTTCATTTCATTCAGCTTCTGTTTATATTCCTTTGCGTGTGGGTGTTCCGCAAACCAGCTCCTGCGTTTACTTCAATGTTTATGAAGCATAAATACAAATGTGGTGTTGGAAACTGACTTTTAAGATGTTTGTGGACTTAGGGACAAGGGATGGGAATCAGAAATCCCCACCATTCTGTAGGATATTAAGAGTTAAATTTAGTTTTTCTCATTCTCTTTAATGCATGTTATGTGCTTACCATGCAGCTCGGTACAGGGATTGCTGCATTTGCG
>BCLF01000047.1:1974076-2011199 GCA_001602275.1 Zoysia japonica | reverse complement strand
TGGAAGGGTGAACGGGGGCAGGGGGCCAGCGGCGAGCACCTGGGCGACGGCCAGCGGCCGATGGTTGGGAGGGGGCGGCGGCCGGCGGGGTGGAAGCGTGAGCACTGCGCCGACTGAGGCGGCTAGGTGTGGGTGGTGGGTTGGGATAAGGTTAGGGTTTAGGAGAGTATTTTATATAGATAGGTGAGGGTATGAGATGGGCTGGTGGGCTTGATGGCCCTTTTTCTCGGGGCCTGATGGGGCACCCGCGGGTGAAAAAAAAAATCCGCACTCGCATCCGAACTTAACCGGGTTAGGTTCGGGTCCGACCCTAGGGTGGGAAATCACCCCACCCCCGCACCCGCCGGGTACAAAACCGAACCCGAACTGTCATTCCTAGACCATCGTCGTAGGCTTGTTGCGCCGAGCTCACCATCTCACCAGCGTCTCGTCCTTCACCATCCAGTGATGTGTCTTAGAGAACTTGGGGCCCCCTGGGGTCACACGGCCATTGCACACACATGGGCGCCACTGCTCATGCCCAGGCCACACACAACCCACAGGATAAGATCCGAGCCTTCCCCTATGGATGGCCTCTGAATTGAATCTCGGATTGGACTTATTCAGAGACATGCTCAAATTGGAGCTCTGAAAGTTCAGTAATGTTTGATCGGTGAATTGAAGCTTACCTGGATATGCAACCATTTTTTTTCTTGCATCTTGCATCTTGCAGCTTGCTCAAGCGTTCAGGTCAGGTAAAGTATTGTGGAGCACCAGCCAAGGGTATTTTGTCCCAACTAACACCGTTAACATCAAAACTAACGGAGTGCTATTTTCCAGAGCCATGCCTACCTTTCGGTGGTAATTTCCGGAGGCAGTTTCTTTCTATGGTAATTTTCGGAAGTGGTGAACTTTCGTGCTAGAGAACTAATTTTTCCAATGGACCCGTCGCAAAAAGATCTTTTTTAGTTCTAGCCTGATTTTCCGGTTTATAGCTGTCGCATTTGGGCAGGTGTTTGCCTTCTCAGCATGTATACAATTGGAATGAAGACGTGCATTTTCTGGTGTTGCTGAGCAGTTGGGGCTGATCTTGGAGTCTAAGCACCACTGAAACATATAGGGATGGCAATTCGGATTCGGATTTTGGGTCTCCGTTGGGTTTTGCACCCGGTGGGTGTGAGGGCAAAGGTGATTTCTCACCCACGGGTCGGATCCGAACCCGACCCGGTTAAGTTCGGTGCAGGTGCGGGTCTTTTCTTGCACCCGCGGGTGTCCCGTCGGGCCTTGAGAAAAAGACCCATCAAACAAATTCAGCCCACCGGTCCATCTCATACCCTCACCTATCCATATAAAATACTCCCCTAAACCCTAACCTATAACCTTATCCCAACCCACCACCCACACCCAGCCGCCTCAGCCGGTGCAGTGCTCGCGCCTGCACCCCGCCGGCCGCCGCCCAAGTGCCCGTTGACGGCTTCCTGCCCCCCGCTCACCCTTTCAGGTGACAACACCATCGACCTGCCCCTCGCGGCCTGCCTCCTTATGACGCATGGCCCGCCTGCTCGACCGTCGGCGCCTCGCTTGCTCCGCCACCGACGCCGTCCTCGTCGGCCGCGAGCAACGAACTTGTCCACCGCCCGACCCCTCGCCTCAGCAGATCCCACCACGATCGACGACTCGACGCCGACACTCCTTCGCGCGGCCGCACCTCACCGCCTCCAGCCACCGCGCGGCCCTCCCTTCCAATTGCGACCCATCGCCGCCGGCTTAGCGTCCTCCTCCACCGTAGACCCAACGGGGACCCGAAACATGCTGGGTTCGGGTTCGGATTTCAAATTTCACCCGTAGGTTCGGGTTTGAGGTTGCACCCGTGAGATTGTGTCGGACGGGTTTTTGTGAAACCCAACCCGTTGCCATCCCTAGAAACATAGCCTAGCGATATATGTTTCGATGCTCGTCAGCTTGTAAGGAAAACCATCGGCTTCTTATGGTTCTTATGGTTCATCGGTTTGTTATGGTTCTTATGGTTAACGTGCAAACTGGTAATTATGATACAAGGGGCATATTTATGCACTACAAATTAAAATGAATTTGCTACTGATCTTTTAATTTGAATCCGAAGCAGAAGACACCCTATTTCCTTAACTTCACAACTTCGAATGCAAGGTACATCATATTTTGCTACTGATGCTTACTCTATTCAGTATTGGCATCCGGATAGGAAAAACATCATGCTATTTGGCTACTGATGCTTACTCTGTCCATGATTAATCATAATTAACTCTTAATTCAAGACAAGGAATTTAATTAAAAAATACTGTTGGAAGAACGTATAGGCTGTTGCAATGCTCAATGACGGTATCGACTGAGACAGCCAGGCTAATGCAAAACTTTTCACCAATATAAACGGAATTGAAAATTTCAAAATGATGAGTTAGATAAATTGGACGCGATCAGAAATGACTCTTTTACATTACTCAGAGTTTGCATCCAAGACGAAGGATGCAGGTTCTGGGATTCGAATATCAAATACAATATCAATCTATCAGCAAACACAAAGGGGAAAAGGAGATATATAATACTGAATCTATGCTAAGCTCTACTTTGCCGCAAGTAGCTCAAGACTCGCTGGAGCATATTTTCTGTGCTCAACAAACTTAAAAGCTATAATTGTCCTAAAAAACACGCTAAACTGAGATTCCATTTCAGCAGTATGATACTCATCTTATTTAACAGCTTAGTGGAAAGCAGTCGTGCAGTGGCTGTTTTGATGCCTGATTCAGTTTATGATATTGCCGTCTAGGGGTTCAGTGGCTCATCTTCTGTAGTCATCTCCACCGTTTCTGCCGGAAATTTAACTGACAGTTAGTGATAGACAAGACCTAGCAATTGATTCAAAGGTGCAAATGGTCGTCATTATACTAAAAAGGACAAAATGGGGCAAGTTGAACTTACTTGTCGATTTGTGAAGATCAGATACAACCATTAGGCGACGCTGCAAGACTGCAGCCATGAGAAGGAAAATGGAACACATGCCAAACATGACAGTAATTGGGAATGCATTCACCTGAAGGACATTTATATATAAAAAAAGGGGTTATTCAGACAAATAATAGAGCAACATTGGATAGCTCTGTATTCTTATTCTAAATGTTTGGTTTGAATGAGCTTATTGTTTCTTTCAAGGTTAGTAAATAAAAAATATAAAACTGGAAACTAAGGAGATTGTCAGTTTATTAGTTGCTTACATTGTAGAGTACCACACAAACAAACAGGTTAAGTGGTATGCGGAAGAAATTCATGATTGTGCTTCTAGCCTCCTCGGGAATATATTGAGATCTCATCTTCATGATTGATGGCCAGAATATGCCAACACATGACTCAAATGTACAGAAACCAAGAAGCTGTAGACAGCCCCCAAATGAAATGCCTCCACCTTTCACTGATGAGGGCGGTACTAGAAACTGCAAAAGACGAGCAGGAAATATAAGTCCAAAATTCTAGAGACGTGAGAGAATCAGAGAAGCTGTTATCAACAGACTTACATTGGTGACAACTGGGAGGAAAAGAGTGATGGCTGATACCGAAAAAACAATCTGCATATAACCTTCAACCTTCAGCTTTCGAGCTAACAGACGAGAAGCAATTGAGCTACCCAACATTGAAGAGAGCATGAATGTAGCAAATATGAAGCCATGAGGAATATCTTCGTCATTTGGGCTCAGAGCAGGAGTCCAAAGGAAAACAAAAGTATACATTGAACCCTCAAACAATGACTGTATGGCACCAAGCAATGCAATCTTTTCATCTGAAATGTAATGCGAAGTCAATAAACAAATTTATTAAGCCAGTTCTTGAGCTATTGACATGCTAACCCTACCTGAAGCGATTGCCTTAGCTGCCATCTTGAACTGGGTAATCAGATCCTTGCTATCAGATGAATCTCCATAGTTCTCACCCCATGATGACAAGATAATTGCCATTCCTATAGCTAGGAAGCAAGCGGCGGCGTCAAATGGAGCCACAGGACCAAAGCCCATGTTATCAGTGAGAAAATTTGCAAATAGCCCAGCAACAATTGCAACAAGACCATTGCCTAGAAATATGGCTTTAGAGAATGTTATCGACAACCACTGTGGATCAAATCCTCTCTGTATGATAACAACAGCACATTGTCAGAATAAAATAAAAAAGAAACCCTCTGAAGGTATTGAAAAATAGTCCTAATGTCCTATGACCGGTTCATCATTAAGAAAAGGGATGGCACTTTTGAAAGCAAAAAAAAAAAATGCATTGCATTAAAATGCTCAAATGCAAAATATAAACATCTCTTGATATGTATTCATCAATCATACAAAAATAGGCCAATCAAACTAGTTAGGGTTGCAATGTCATCGAAACACCAGACGGTATGGTATAAGGGCCAGATGTACAACATAGTATCTTAATGTATTCATGAGACAGAAAGCCCAAGATCCTGCAATCAGTTTGTCCTACCATATTTTACTTCACTAGAACATCATGATTGTATTTTAATCCAGGTATTTAAAATATTTATACAACAAGTCATTTTATATAGTATAACTATCATGCACTATTAGTCAAACCTCCCTCCAACCTTATATTTTGTCAGCCTAGATGCTTGTCAACCAACATACACAGTACCCACGTTAACAGGCATCAGATATACACAGAACCTAAAACATTGCAGTTTCAAGAATTAACAGTACAGCAGCAAAAATAAGATTACAATTAAATCTAAAGCCAGGCATCTCCCACGCATTAGTATTACCTTTTTGGAGAGAGAGAGAGAGAGAGAGAGAGAGAGAGAGAGAGAGAGAGCAGTTACCTTGTTGTGTTCTGCCACTAGCCACGACTCAAACGCGGAGAAGAGCAGCGACGTGGCAATGCCCCCAAGCACGCGCCCAATCATCAGAATCTTGTACTCGGGGGAGTGCTTGGTGATGCAGCTCAAGATGTAGCTGATGCAGTAGGTGATGCACGCCCTCTTCCTCCCCCTGACCAGCAAAACCATCCCATCCCAACCTCGTCATCCATGGCGCCACCAAAAAATAAAGAAATCAACGAAATGCATCCAAAAAGAGGCATCGATGGGGCTGCACGCACTGCTTATCGGCGAGAGATCCGACGATGGTGCCGAAGAGCATGGACGACCCGAACCCCGCGATGAAGAGCCGACCGATGTCGCCCTTGTCGAAGCCGTACTGGCTGTAGAGGTAGTATACGTAGGGCCCCTGAAGCCAGTCCCCAGCTGCAACCATTTGCCCCAACACAACATCGTCAGGAAAAGAGAACAGCAAACCCACAGCATTGCGCCCCCACTCCAGATCTGGAGGAGGAGGCGCCGCAGGGCGCAGGGAATCCGAGACCAAGGAGGGGAGAAGGGCGGGCGGGAGGAATCTGGGGGCGTACACATCATGAGGGAGTAGACGAGGATGTAGTTGTTCTTGAAGGAGTTGAAGGCCGGGGTGGTGGCGACGCGGTCCTTGCCGGACTTGCCGAGTTCCAGCGCCGCCACGACGGCGGCGAGAGCGCCGAACACGAGGTAGTAGAACAGCTCCATAGCGGGGCGGGGCGGGGCGAGGCGGGGCGGGCGCGAGATCGCCTGGGAAAGAAGGGGAAAGGGTGGTGGTGGGATTTGGGATGACTGAAGAAGGTTAGGATTTATGCGCTGGATGGGCTTCCCGTTCGACGGGATTTTGGTTCTGACGTGCGGACG
Source organism: Zoysia japonica (assembly GCA_001602275.1). Taxonomy (NCBI): domain Eukaryota; kingdom Viridiplantae; phylum Streptophyta; class Magnoliopsida; order Poales; family Poaceae; genus Zoysia; species Zoysia japonica. Next base: position 2,005,480 of record BCLF01000047.1, on the reverse strand, counting down.
GACGCGGAGGTACCGTGCTCACCAGTGGGCGCGTGCCGAACGGTTGGCTGGGTCGCACCGCGCCATTCCTCCTGGCCACTGCTAGTGCTAGTGTGCTACTTGCATCTTGTTTGGCTGCAAGGAAGGTCATCTTTTGGTATGTTTACCCTTCATTCAATTAGTGACAGAAAACTATTTTCCTTAAATATTTGTTTGGTATCAAAAATAATCTTTCAAGCATAGAAAATATTTTTTGCAACATTTAATATGGTTCCAGAGGGCTCAAATTTGAATCATGGTTTAATCAAAATGTAGTACCAAGACGTTCTGTTCGTTTGTTATTGAAGTATAAGGTCATGTTTGAATCCGAGTAACTAATTATTAGTCTCTGACTAATAATTAGTTGACAAATTTTTAATCGATTAATTATTAATCATTAGTCTGTTTGGATTCCAAACTAATTATTAGTCCTATCAAAAGGAAAAAGTCTCTTTTACCCCTAACTAAATGATATAATTTGGGTTATATCATGAGGTAAACATATTTAACAAATTTCAATGCATAAATAAAATTTATATATCCTTCAAATTTTAAATATTTTTCACACAAACACTAATTTGGTAACGATAGTTGGATGCCGGCCAATTAAAAGATAAGGCAAAAAAGGGTTTTGATTAAACAAGATAAGGGGCTTTTCTCCATTAGTCCCTATTAGTCTCGATTAGTAGATTCTAGGTGACTAATAAACTAACAATTAGTTAGGCAAGGGATTAAAAATTAGTTGATCTATTAGTTACTCCGTTTGGATTCAAAAGAGACTAAAATTAGTCAACTAATTAATAGGTAGTCGGTCGGATTCAAACAGAGCCTAAATTGACCATCTAATTTTTCCTTAGAACGCAGAAATTTTTCTCATTTTTCGTATTTTTCTATGAAATTAAACTTATTTTTGTGATATTTCTATGAAATTTCTGCATTCTAAAGAAGGTCTTAGACTCGAAACATGAAAACACGGTGGTTCACATGCTATCTTTATAAATCAAGCCTATCAAGATTCAAAATCTATGATATTTATAAGTGCTCCCTTCATCAATTTTAAAAGTTTATACTATATAACTAATCAATGTCGATATCAGGGGATAGTACTATGTCTCAATCAACTCAATCGAAAAGTGCTAAGCTGATTAGTACAAGTGATTAGCACTACCGCAGCTGGTGCGTCCATTTTGTCTTTTCGGTTTTCACCGTCTTGGCGGTCCACTTCGCTGCCAAGACAAGGCACGCAAGGAAAACGATATTTGCTTAGCATCAACTTTGTTTTTTTCGTGCACTGAAAAGCCAAGAAGCCACCGCGCGCTGTGAGCCTGTGACGTTCACTGGCAGCTCATCTTACGTGCATTTCCGTCTCTTCAAAGGTGCCGTGTAACCAGTTACAAAATCCTTATATCCGGGGTGATATTTGACTGTCGATTGATGAAATTTCCAACCGATACCAGACTGACTGGGTACCACGCCACGGGGGACATTCTTTATCGCTGGGTTCGCAGAACGTCCCGTTCTTTGAAAGAGGCACATGGCCGCACCGGCGGAGCCACGTAGAGGCCAGAGGGGGCCGCGGCCCCTTCTTGCCCAAAAAATTTTTAGCCGTAATTAGTAGTTTTAGCTTAATAATTAAATAGTTTCTTTATTAGCCATGTAAAATCAAACATCTCGATTCACACATAGGATCATCTAACACAGCTGTCTTGCTCGGCCCCTCCTAACTTTCGTTTCTAGCTCCGCCACTGCATGGCCGGACGTCACCTGCCGCCACCGTCTCGGCGATTACACCCCGTACGTCGGCGCGTTGTATCGAGATCATGACGGGAAGTACTAGTTCATCGAACACGATCGATCTCCCATTCTACCGCGACAGCAAATTCTCGAGCTGCTCTCCGATTGGAGGCCCATTGTCATGGCCCAACGCTCCATTCCTCCTACAAGGCCTTCGTAACAAAGGGCCTGGAATAGCATCACGCGTCTCGGCCTTTTCTGGGTCCAGGTCCATGGGCTTGGTTCCTCAACGCGAGCCACAAAAAAATGGAGTTGCCCCGAATGTCCTGAAGCCAGAAAGTCGACTTCAGAGTCAAGAACACATGAATTCAAAACTACCAACTGCCAAGTCTCATTTGGATTTCGTAGCCCTGGAGACAGACAGACATTACGGTAGGTAGGCAGAAAACTTTTCAGCAAAAAACAAACCTCTTCCAGTCCCCGGCCTTCTCCGTCTCCACGGCTTCGTTGGATGAGAGTAGAGGTGTTAAAAAAGGATCAGCACGCGGATTTTTTTCACAAATTTTTTCGATTATTTTTAAATTTTAATTTAAAAATAAATAAAAATTGAGCTTGATTTTAACTTGATTTGGCTCTTACTAATTTTAGTTATTTTTTCAACCTGTTCTCATCCTGAATGAGACACGTTCAAGTGACCACAAACATCGGGATAAACACTTGCAGGTAACGATGTGGCGCCAACACGGCGAGCGCCCTTTACAAGTAAAGAAACGACGGCTTTTGTTGCATCGGCGTCACGATCGCACAAAGTACGAACCGACGTTCAGCTCCGCGGCGGCGTCCGTGCTGTTAGGTCTCACGCGTGACGCGGCTCCTCCCGATCGAACTGATCCAAATTAGCACACGCGTCATGTGATTATCCGTTACGAGGATGCGGCTTCTCTCCTCCCAACCTCCTCCTCCCATGAGAGCACGAGCCGTAATTCGGTTGGGAAGTCGTGCGGCTGCCACACTGCCCGTCAGCGTTCGAACCCTGACGTTGGTGTTTCTCATCGAGGTGTATCTCTTTTAATAAATTCATTAGAAAATTTGCGTGACAATTGTTGTGTTTTTTTTTCGTTTTTGTTGTGCACTTTTAGTTGAAACAATATATTTTAAATTTATTATTTAACAGTATATTAAAAAAAAGTATAGTTGTTTTAGATGAATGACAAAGTTTCATAAATATATACTTTGATCTCAAAAACAAGTTAAGTGTGACTTTGTTATCTATAAAATATTTAATAAAAAGTAGCATCCGTACATTTTTAAAAAAGTATTTTTAAAATAAACTATTTCTAATTTTGTAACTTAATAAATTTAAAATTATTTCTAATTTATATTGGCAATATTTGATTAAAACATTACGTTCAAAACTACTATTTCAAGGAGCATTTTTAAGAGATAAAACAATTTAAGTTATCTAAATATATATTTTTATTACATATAAAAATCTTTAATTGTACATAGAAGTAGAATAAATTTATAAAAACTTCTCTTATATCTTTTGGAATAGTTCTATTGAATCTATAGCAAAAATAAATTTGATTTAACAAAACAGTTACAGTTAATTTTTTATATCTACGCCATTGTCTATGTGTACTACCACGTACCCCCTCATTCCTAAATTATTGAAAATTCAACTTATCTAAAAAATTAATTCAAATATGTAAAAATTTAAGTTGTGATTCAAATAACTTTAATAATAAAGCAAATTATAATATATAAAATTTATAAAAAATTAAATATGACCATAATCAAAATTTATGTTAAACCTGAAAAAGCTAAGACGATGGTACGGTCGTTCATACCTGCTCCTGTCAAGTAGAAGCACGCAACTACATTCACCGAGGAAAGAATTTTTTTCTCATTTCTAATATTCAGCGTTAGATTTTAATCCGACGGTTAATATTTTTTAAGGTAACGTGGTGTAACAAGGTTGAGAGAACGCTTGCGCTTTAATATATAAAAATAGGTTTTGTACGATTTTGAGACTTCGTCGATTTTAAAAAGGATGTGCATTATGCGTATAGTTTGTAAGTTTAAGATACGCGTAGCAGTGTGTGTGATATGTGTTGTGTGAATGTGTTTGCTACGCGTGTGTTCAAATACTAGCATCATAGAAGTTTAGGCTTAAAAAAAACCTCCTCCATGCATACTCCCTCCATGTGTCACATTCTTATTCGTTGTATTTTTGGTAACCGGCAGCATGTGTGGCCTTCCGATAATCTGTTTCGTTAGCTCTCTCCTAGCAGTAAAAAGGCAAGAAAACATAAAAATTTGTCAAAACCATTTGAAATAAAAAAAAATCAAAACTTCAACAAAATTTGGTCGAAATACTACTATAAACTGATCAGTTTTTTTTTATTTTATCAGTTTTCAAGTTTTAGAATTTGAAACTGACCGATTTACCTCTCCGTTTTACCAGTATATCGACATTTTCAAAATTCTATTTTTTAAATTTTAAAATAAAATTTGTTTATAAACTGATCAGTTTTATCGAAAACCGCAAAAACAATTGGTTTACAACAGTTTTATGAACATCGTGGTTGCCATTGCCGAAAACAAGTTGCCATCACCGGTGTCAGTCTGGTATTTTTTGTTTTCATTTGAACCGCGAAAACCCGGTCGAGACCTGTTTTGACGGTTAACTGCTACAGTAAACCGTACAAATGCAAAAATTAGGGTTTAAAATGAAAACCGCTTGGTTTTCCAGTTTACCGCATGTTTTTCTAGTTACTATCCAATTTTTCCAGTTTTGAAAATTTGAATATGAAACAAATTGTTTTGATTGATTTTTTTTTTGTTACCGCTCAATTTTTTGGTTTTTGAATTTTCAATTTATTTTGAATTTTTAATTTTTTAAAAATTTTAAAATGAAAATTGGTCATATGATGAAACTGAACGGATCAATTTTATGAACCTGGTCCTCTCTCGAGTCCTCGCGTTTTCAGGTCATATCATGTTTCTTGTGGTTGGCCAATGTTAGCACGAGAACGGATACTTATGTCGTTGATCCAATGCATCCTATTGCTGGTCCACCAAAAAAGAGTGGAACCAATAAAAACATGACACGTGGAGGGAGTATGCATGAGGAGTATGCATGAGGAGGACTTAGGAGGAGGGAAGCCGTATCCCTTTCCATTGGTTAATTACGGAATCCTTAGGTATGCCAGGAATAGCTTGCGCCGTGCTTATCTTATCTCTGGTGGATCGAGCGAGTTCTTCCAAAATTTCCATGCCTGCTCATGAGACCGTTCGTGTCCTAGCTGATTAAAAGGCTTTTGAGGTTTGACTCACCTAGATATACCTTTTGTCTTTTGCCTGTATGTGTGGTCAGTGTTTGTCTTGCTGATCAGTGCCGAGCGCAACTTTTCGTTACGAACTATTGCGCGTCTCGAGGACTTGTGCGTTGCCATGCCCAAATTTTCTTCTTCAGCGCCTATATATGTAATACTTCCAACGTGAGGAATTTGTGGATCGCCTGACATCCAAGTATGAAAGAAAGGTCTAGTCCCCAAAAAAGGATTCTGTAGCACTTCCAACGTGAGAAAAGCTTGCCTGCCAGGGGAAAGCCATTATGGCTCAAGTGTGCCATGCGTGTCCTTTAAGCTAAATACTGTATGGAGCATACGTCAATCTAAGAGCTAATGTCAGGTTAGGAAAAGGTTTTATGCGCTTGACACTTTTCCTGTGTGTCCAAATGCAATTCCAGCTGAAAAGCTTGCTCTGATTACCTGGAGAAACCCGCAGAAAGATAGTAGTAGTTGAATGTGTGGTCCTGAATTAACGCGAATGGAATCGATACTAAATCTAAACTTTTACCTCAAAAAAATCCAGTACAATTTCATACGAGAAAAATAACAACAGAAGTTCAACTGCAGAATTTTTCTTCTTCATTTTTTCAAAATCGTACATAGCAAGTTTCGCATTAAAAAAGAAGTAGAAAATAACCTTACCATCCAAACTCCACACACAAAGTTAAATTGACACCACTCAAATAGCCACAGGAGACACGACTACGATCAGGACTATGAAGTCAACCTGATATGAACGGAAAGCGAGAAATATTAGTATTTTGCCTGTATTTAGTACTATGCACTGTGCTCAGATAGAGAAGATGGAACAAGAACCTCCGACAGTACTGGTCAGGATAAAGTGTGAGCATATGTTCCTCACCAATTTGAGCTTTCGGCAGATAATCAGTCGGTGGACGCACAAGATCGAATCCAACCGTGCCTCTGCCGTTTTTATCAGGACCTCATCAGGCCGGTCACTGCCGAATCACGGAATCAGTGAATTGTTCATAAAGGAAAACGAATCGAATCAGTGAAAATAACTGATGCCGAATCGCTAATGCATCTCGACATCAAGGCGCGAGGATATTCCCACCCCGTCGACGACCCGATCGGAACTGATCTGCCGCCCCGTCCCCGTCCACCCTGTAAACTGTTCGTTTGCGGGGGCTCGATAGGGACGAGCAGCTCATCGTTTTTTCTACTAAACACCGCGACGTCAACGGCGCCGCCGGATCATTCCGGAAGGCAGATTATATTCCGGGAGTATCAGCGGTGCGGGATCGGCAAGATTTTCCCTCTTCGCATCTTGTTTAGCACGAGACGGCGACGTGAGCTTCTGCGATGGCCAGGAAGAGTTTGCTCGAAGGATGCGACTCACAAGAACTCTGAACTGATTGGTCTCCACATGATTATAATTTTGTTTCTTCCTCGACGACTGATGTGGCAGATGTGGCGTGAGTGTGAGACAGGACAAGATTAGTGGTATTCTTCTCGGAGTGTGTATAAGGTATACTTCGTACTAGTAAGCAGATAGGTTACGGGGCTAAATATGCAAACTTTATTTTTTGCGCATGTGCTTTGATTTTTCACTACGGAGTACATTGTTTATGAGGAACGCAGCCGTGGAGCGTGACCGTCCGAACTTGCCAGGGTCTCGACGTCTCGGCAGGAGGAGGGAGGGAGACAGCGACCGGGGTGACCCGGCTGGCCGGACGTGGCGTGACAGCCGCCGTGCCGCGCGGAGCCTGGACGCGTACGCGACGCGGGATCCTCGGGCTGGGGCCACGTTTCGGGCCTCGGTTCCGCCGGCCATCCGAGACTGCCAACTCCCCGGCTGCGGCTCCTCTCGTGTCAGCGCGGCCGTGGGGAACCCTTTGATTTGGCCCGCGCAGCGCAGCGGGGCCAGCGAAGACGCGTGCCCACTTCTCCGGACCTGCGAAGCGGATAAACGGCCGGACCGGGCCCCGCCGCGCCGCGGGGGTGGGTGCCTCATGACCGGGCTTTGCGGCTGCGCAGTGGCTTCCTCACGCGCATCGGTTCAACTGTTAACAACCACGCGCCACCTGCCGAAGATATACAATTCTGATCCTTGCTGGCCGACATCAATACGGACAAGAACGGGGCCTCAGCTCATAACGAACGTCATTGCGCATGACACCACTTTTAATAGCGTCCTCGAAACTTCATGTCGGATCGCTTACCCCGGAAGGAACAAGCTGGCTGCAGCGTTGTACTTGTTCGTTTGACGACGTCGATTTGGAGGGTGGGCTATGCAGACTTCGGTATTCGTCAGGCAGTAGCAGTGCGGATACGATTTTGTAGCCGGAGACCTAGAGCGCTGTTAGGTTGAGCCGCTGAGGGTAGTACAAGTGTGTTCAACTGGTAGGAGTATACTAACCTTAAGTCGGCTCAAGGTAGCATCTTTTCTTCAAAAGAATAGAATTGTACTGATTGACATTTGCTTCAATACCAGTCGCCGATGATGTATTGTCACGGTCCAATCATGTCTGTGGCGCTGTTTCATGTGGCGCGTCGATCAAGTAGGCGACGAAAGAGTCCGAAGAAAAAAAAAAAAAGGCTTGAACCTCAGTCCTCCGGTGGACTATCCTCTCCTGTTGTTCAGCGTTTCCATGTTTCGCCAAAACGCCTGGCCACTGTTATTTTGTCTTTGAGTTGCGTTGCGCTGTGGTTATCGCCACGGAGAGAGATCTTTTGTTTTGTAATCCAGACTCTGCCATATTGCCCTGTTCTGGAGAAAAGGACGCTTATCTTGCGATATAAAGTGCTAAAATTGCATACTCAAAAAGAATCAAATAACAACACGTACACTTTACGTAGTAATAAATTCAGTTATACATCTTTTTTTCTTCTACTTGAATTTGTTGTCAATGTGTTGACATTTTAACCTTGCACGTCATGTTTGACCAACATGGCAATCGAAACAGAAGTTTCATCTTCTGTATTGACAAATTGATATCTTCAGAGTGAACGCTTTCATACTCGGGGCCGCCCTAGATAGGAGAACGACGTGACCATCACTAAGAAAATTGGGCAGCACATTAATTAGATAGAAAATTACCAGCTGAGCAGGCTTCCTTGTTTGAGGTTTTCTTTTCAGGCTGGAGACTGATGTCTGTATATATAAATGTCCCTAGCTCCAATATTTGAAGCACCCAGCCTCTAAACTTCCTTGTTATCGGATATAAAACCATATAGAATTCAGCAGAAGGATGTTCCATTTGCAGAATGATGCATTGTCATTAGAGATGCAAATGGGTACCCAATGGATAGTTGTGGGTCATGTCTTTAGTATATTTAGGCGATCAATTTGTATAGATGGGATAAAATTTAGTTTAATTCGTAAATTTTTTGGATCGTGGACCAACCCAAAAATTTGGAAACCTGCACCAGTAACTATCATAGGTCTACAACTACCAGTATTTTATATCACCGCTTTGTTTTAAACATTGGGCAGAACAAAGTCAAACATTATGATCAACTGTGTTTACCGGTTGAGGGCCTCAAGAGGTCAAGAAGTGGGTGGACGAAACTAGTACAACACTAGCCATCCGGAGGGAAGCCACAAATGGTGCAGTTGCTGAAACTGACTAGTGGTATGGTACCGTTAGGAACGACAGTTTTAGACCGACTTTGGATTAAAGAAAAAATTTCTTATTTATGCGTTTTTTTATGTGAAATTTCTACTTAATTTATGTGAAAATCTTGCGTTTCAAAGAGCCCTTAGGTTTAACATGAAGCTGGGTCGCGCTGCAGATTCTCTTGAAAGAAAAATTGTTGTATTTAATTTTTTAATATGTTTGTTACTCCCTTAGTTTTCAATTACTTGTCATTTTACAGTTAAGTATTTTGTTTTACTTATTATTCTCGTTTTTAATATATATTTCTCTATTCTCCATACATTTTTATTTTTATTATTCTTCTCTTTATTTTTAGCATATTATATTTTTTTCACTATTTTTAATCTTCGTACAAACAATTAAAATATAATAAATAAAAGAGGAGGGGGTTATCAGCCCATCACACAGAGCGATAAGAGAGAGCAACCTGACAAGTCATACGACGCGCCGCAAACCGCAAATTACGAAGGCTGTTGTCGAGACGATTCTGAGGGCGATCAAGGACGGAATCTGCTGTCCGATCATTGTCTTCATTAGAAATTGCAGAGGATCCGGCCTGAATCGGGACGAATCTGCTGTCTTCTTCAGCAGAAATTGTACGGTCCAGATGAACTAGTGTGAAATTGCCAGCCGGTGAGCGAACAACTGTGTATTTGGCATGTGTATCTGGCTCTTAATCCGGCAAATCACCGTTTCAACTTGCGGTGTACTGGACTGTACATTTACGTACTATAGTTAACCGGTGCACGGCCGCACCCAACTTCCGCGAGAATATAGTCCCGGACAGATGAAACTCTTCCTAAGTCGTTGTTGACACAAAAAAAAATCATAGGGTCTCGAAGTATTCGGCACGTTGTCGAAGTGTCTGGTGAGTTCTTTCGAGTTCGAGCACTTATTCATCAAAGTGTTCGACACATTGTCGTAGTGTCCGGTAAACCCTCTCAAGTGCGAGCATTTAGCCCACCGAAGTGTTCGACACGTCGTTAAAGTGTACAGTAAACCCTTTCAAGTTCGGCCACTCAGCTTATCGGAGTGTATGACACGTTTTTGGAGTGTCTGGTGAGTCCTCTCAAGTTCAGAGAATTACACGACAGAACCTCTAGTACTTTACCGGAGAGGCACTTTATCGAGACTCCGATAATATTAATTTACAAAACTTTTCAGCTGATTTATTCTAATTTTTTTCTAACTCGTAGAATTAGTTGCGCTGCAGGTTAATACTATCTCTTCTTTATAAAACAGAGGCCTATGGCCGGTTGAGGATCATCTCAATCGATCAAAACAATTTGCCTTTATATTTTGTTATTCTCCGAACCTTAATCTCCTTACTCGACCTTTGTGCTATTTTTCCTTCGTCACAGCGACGTTTGAAGACGATCTAACTGGTCTGATTGAGCCCGGATCAACTTAAGATGATCATCCTCCGACGGAGTCTCTCCTGAGGTAAAGTTGTCTACGTGCTGTCCAAACTCGACGTTGAAGAAGCGCCGGTGTTCTCGCACACGGACGTGCGAGCGGTGTGTTGGTCCGGATCTGATTTTGATGTCAACACACTTTTTGGTGACTCTGCTGGAGACGAGTGATTCAGTTGCACAAACAAAATCATCGTTTCCACCATGACCTCTGACATCTCCATGGCGAATATCGTCGTGCCATCTTTGAAGGAGTTGCTCGAGGAGGCACGCAAAGCGCGAGAGGAGCGGAAGCTATAGGATTACTTGGCGTGTTTCAAAAAAGACCACCAAGGCACAATCTCACAAGTAAAGGAGCCCGTTCTTCTGGCCGTCGACGACGATGTTGCTGCTATGAGTGCTACCAATATAAGAACATCTCCTCTTACTTTTGAAAACCTTTCGTATTACTTTGCCGATATAAAAAAGTCTTGACGAATGATATGCAATACATGATCAAGAAAATTTGTCTAAATCTAAAAATGTTAGTATTTCATCATTGTTTTACGTTGCGCATGTAAGTCTTACTGCTAGTGCATCGGCGCCTACTACGTCAAGTGTAGAACAACCTCTGTATAGCATGCCATTGAACTCGTTTAGTGGACAAACTAGTTTTTTTGTCTCATGCGCAAACTAATACTGATTTAGAAAAAAATTCAGCTCATTGATTCTAATTTTTTTTCTAACTCGTGAGATTAATTGCCTTACGGGATAAGATCATCTCTCCTCTATAAAACAGAGACCCATGGTCGATCGAGGATCATCTCAATCGATCAAAATAATTTACTTTTACATTTTGTTTTTCTCCAAACCTTAATCTCCTTACTCGATTTACTCGGTTCTTGTGCTGTTCTTTCTTCGTCTCGGACCCTAGTGCTGTTTTTTCTTCGTCTCGACGATGTTTTAAGAAGATCTAGCTGGTCTTATCGAGCTCGGATCAACCTAAAACAATTTTCATCTGACGGGGCCTTTTTCGAGGCAGAGTTATCTAACTGCTGTCTAAATCTAATGTTGAAGAAGCGCCGGTGTTCTGCATACGAAGGTGCGAGTGTTGTGTTAGATTCGGATTTGATTTCGGAGTCAACAGTCGTCTCCAACACAAACACTTCCTGGCCATTGACGAAAGGAACGTCCATTTATCCACGCCGCAGGTAAGAGTTCAGGAACTCGTCAGCCACCAGACCTGAGATTACCCGTTCGGCTGTTCCACCGGCCAACGAGAGTACGATCGCGTCGCCTCCACCTGGGGCCTGGTGGACACGCGAACGAGAGCGACTCCAAACGATTTCAAGCCCCCGAAAAGGCACGGGGAGGCGGCGTTATGCGAGATGCGTCGAAGCCGCACGGGTCCGTCCTCGCGCTGCACGACCCGTCGTCCGCTGCGGCTTGCTCGTCACAATACATCCCGTTCGGATTTTTTTTTACACCATCCCGCCCCGCCTTCTTTGGCCCGTGCCGAATCCTCCTTCCTCCCGCGACGGGATCGTCTGCCGCCACCCACCAAAGACTCTCCCTTAAAACCCCGCGTGCGAACATTCTGATCTCTCCCTTCCTCTTTCCCCTTCCTCTTCGTCTCCTCTTGCCGAAACAACCGCCCGAGCAAACGAACCGACGCGACGCGACCGGATCAATCGCACGGCGCCGGCATCAGCGGCATCTTCGTCGTCGTCTTCTTCCTCTTCTTCTTGGTAGGGACCGACCGGAGAGGAGGGGGCAGCGCCGCGATGGCGCTGGACGGCGGCGGCGGCTGGGCCGCGGTTGCGGTCGTCGCGTACTACGCGGCAATAACGGTGGTGGCGCTGCGGCTGGTGCTGTCCTACAAGTCGGCGGCGCACGCGGCGCGGCGGGCGTGGCGGTGGGCGGACGAGTGGGCGCAGGCGTACCAGTACTACGACGTGCCGCGGCACGGCGCGGACGGCGCCGAGAACCCGCTGTTCCGGAAGGCGGCGGCGTACGTGGCGTCGCTGCCGTCGCTGGAGGACGCCGACGCGGCCTCCGTGCTCTCGTCGGCGGCCAAGAGCAACGGCTTCTCGCTGCAGCTGGGGCCGGGCCACACCGCGCGCGACGCGTTCCTCGGCGCGCGCCTCGCGTGGACCAACGCCGGGGGCGCCCCGGGCCGGGAGCGCCTGGTCCTGCGCGTGCGCCGCCACGACCGGACCCGCGTGCTGCGGCCTTACCTGCAGCACGTCGAGTCCGTCGCCGACGAGATGGAAATGCGGCGGAGGGAGCTCAGGCTCTACGCCAACACCGGCGACGGCGCCGCGCGGTGGGCGTCGGCGCCCTTCACCCACCCCGCCACGCTCGACACCGTGGCGATGGACCCCGAGCTCAAGGGCCGCGTCCGCGCCGACCTCGAGAGCTTCCTCAAGGGCCGCGCGTACTACCTCCGGCTCGGCCGCGTGTGGCGCCGCAGCTACCTCCTCTACGGGCCTCCCGGCACCGGCAAGTCCACTTTCGCCGCCGCCATGGCGAGGTTCCTCGGGTACGACGTCTACGAAGTCGACCTGTACCGTGGTGGCTGCGACGACCTCCGCTCCCTGCTGCTCGACACCACGCCAAGGTCGCTCATCCTCGTCGAGGACCTCGACCGGTACCTCCGCGGCGGCGGCGACGGGGAGACGGCGGCCGCGAGGACAGCCAGGGTGCTCAGCTTCATGGACGGGCTCTCGTCGTGCTGCGGCGAGGAGCGCGTCATGGTGTTCACCATGACCGGCGGAAAGGACGGCGTGGACCCGGCCGTCCTGCGGCCGGGCCGGCTTGACGTGCACATCCAGTTCACCTTGTGCGACTTCGAGGCGTTCAAGGCGCTGGCCAGCAACTACCTGGGGCTCAAGGACCACAAGCTGTACCCGCAGGTGGAGGAGGGCTTCCACGCCGGCGCCCGCCTCAGCCCCGCTGAGCTCGGCGAGATCATGCTCTCCAACCGCGGGTCACCGAGCCGCGCGCTCCGCACCGTCATCAACGCGCTCCAGCACGTCGGGCCGCCGCCACCACAGCAGCAGCAGGCGACCTCCACGACACAGACGCAGCGAACGAGCTCCACGGCGCGACCGCCCAGGCTGACCTCGAGATGGTCCGGGCACCTCGACTACGCCAGCTCGGCGGCGTCGGTGGCCAACGCCGGGAGCCAATCGCCTTCCGGCGGGGGCGGGTTCGCCAAGGACGCGCCGATCAGGGAGTTCAAGAAGCTCTACGGGCTGATCAAGTACAGGAGCCGCAAGGACGTCGGCGTCGTGCCGGTGGACGATACGCCCTCGCCGAACGGGCGGGGCAGCGACGTCAGCTTGGACAAGGATCGATGATTAAATTAACCGCATGCGAGCGTTTTGTTTTTTTTTTATTTCGCTTTTGATTATAATTTGAAGTAGATTTTTCCTGTTCACTGAAATTTGGTGGCTGTACATTGTAATCTGGGAATTTCTTCTGATTTGAAATTGGGAGGAAACAGTGGCATGATGAACAAGCTCTGCATTCCACTCGAAAAAGAAAATCCGGTCCCAATGGAAAGGAGCATATAAAACGTGTGTTCAACTGTTCTCATCTGAGTAAAAGCATTCACTGTTTTTTTCATCGTACAAACACGCTTGGGGCAATTTTCAAAGCTAGTTGCACTTGCAACATTTGAATTTTCAATGGGACTTTTGAGACCACTGATAATAGGCAACAGCAACATCTGAAGACTTATTTCAGGAGCTTAAAACTGATGCAATACGATCATTGCCTGAAGCAGCATTCTCTTTTGGATTAAGGTGTTCCGTTATGAGAGTAGAGAATCTTCTTTTTAATGCTTCATTTGAAATGCAGGAATTTTACATAAACTAATAGAAATTTACAATAATCAGTTGAATTTCACAAGAAATAGTCGGAGGGAAAAGAAATCTTCTTCCGTTTCAAACGCAGCCTAAGTTCAGCTGAAGGAACATCTCATGGGCGCCGCACTCACGTCTCATAGGCCGTCGGGAAGAGAAGGATTGCATGCCTTGCGTATAGTAGTACGGACTACGGAGTGCACAGGTTTAAGACATGTCCTTATTTAATTGTACGACAATCTGTCGTTGGAAGTACTTAAAGAGAAGCGTCTCTGGTGCCCAATTACATCTAGCTCCAGAGCGCGACTCATGCACTGAAAAAACTGGCAAGCACACCGCTAGGAACGTTGCCGATGTTGTGGCCGTTCCATTCCAATAATACGCCATGTCCAGCGCGGTTTGCACTTTGTACCGAACGGCAGTCATCAACGCCCGCGTTTCGTGCATAACCCGGACCGCCACCACCACCTTCGCCCGGCCGGCGCCGGCGGGCCGGCGTCATCAGCCTCGAGACCGTCGCCGCCGATCCCTTCGCTAAAGTTCGTGCCGCTGGCCCTGGCGCGCGGTGGCTCGTCACCACCTCCCCGTTGTTTTATCGAGCTCCCATGATTGATCACGGAAAGAAAGCAAAGGCGCTGCAGCTACGTAGTCCTACCCCGAGCTCCAACCGATCCTCCACCGCGATTTAATATTTTGATTAGTACTCACGGGGGTGCGGTTGCCGCCTCGCCGTCACGCCGCTTTCAGGTGTTAGCTCCTGTTTGTTTAGACACACGGCGGGCGCTCAATTAAGCCGTGTGTCGTTAGGCGCTTGCTAATCAGTGTTTTGTTTTTGCTCTCTTTCGAAAGAACCGGGATTAAACAATGTGCGAGCGATAGAACAAAACGATTCATCATTCAGTATAGGGATGCATGATTAGGAAGGAGCGCGCGTTGTTAATTTTGGGAGCTTATTAATGATGGGCACCGGCGCATGAACCTCCGGACTCGATGATTGTGCCTAGGGATGGCAATGGGTTGGGTTCGGATCGGGTCGAGTGAAAACCCGCCCGACATAAAATAGCGCGCGGGTGAGATTTGAGACCCGAACCCGCACCCGCCGGGTGTCGGCCGGGTGTGGGGCGCCCATCGGGTCTGTAGTCGGTGCCGGCAAGAGGGATCGCGGCAAGGGATCGGGGGTACCTATGGCTGACGTGACATGCTGCAACGGTGGACTCCGACGGCCGGCGGGACTGAGGCCGGCGTAAGCAAACAGGGACGCCGGAGGCCGACGATGCCATCCGGCAGGAGAGGTCGGGGCTTGCGACGCCGTCGACCGGTAGGAGGGGCCCGCGACGCTGGGGACGCCGTTCGCTATCAGAAGGAATAGCCACCGCTGGGGACGTCGCTCGCGGGGGAAAAAGGGGCCGCCGCTGGGGACGCTGTTCGCCGCGGAAGGACGGGCCGCCGTCGAGGACGCCGCTCGTGAGGGAAGGAGGGGCCGGGGCGAGGAACATCGACGGGAGGTGAGGCCAGGGCGAGGAACGCCGACAACCGGCGGCGAGGGGTCGGGCGACGGCCGGTGGTGCATAGGAGTATTCATTTTTGGAAGAATGATTAGAGTTTTGGAGCTTATATATTTTGGTGTTGGACCTGAAAATTGATGTTGGGCTTGGTAGTTTGTGGTGGGCTGCCGAGTTTTGGGGCCGATGGAGCACCCGCGGGTGTGAAATAAAATCTGAACCCACACCCGGTATTATTCGGGTCAGGTGCGGGTTCGACCCGTGGGGTGAAATATTGCCCTCGAACTTGCACCCGTCGGTGCAAAATCCGACGAGAACCTGAACCCACAACCCGAATTGACATCTCTAATTGTGTCGGGCACTTGTGTGCGCGTTTTGTCTGTCCCCGACGCTTTTCAGATTGGGATTTTGTAGTGTTGTTGTTGCACGTATTGTTGGTTGCTGGCTGTATCTGTACACGCCGTTTCTTGGAGGAATTAATTGGGATTTATTCCGTCCGTTCACAGGATTGTGCACGGGCACAGCACGGCACAGCTAAGCTCTAGGGTGTGTGTGGGTTGGGAGCAGCCGGTGGCCCGGTGCCAAAACAGGTGTCCTTGTGTTGGTCCAGCTAACCCCGCGGATGAACTGTATGGAGGTTGGCAGAGGGTACTAATGCGTGCACATCGTCCTTCATCGGTGCGTCGCGTAACGGGAGTACGGAGTACTGTAGTACCCAAAATGATGTCCGTTGGTTTTTGTCTTCCTACTGCTGGAGAGCACATAGCTGCTCCTTCATCCTCGATTTAGTTAAATGCTGGTCTCTTCGTCTCAATAAAAATTTATTTTTAATTTTTATTGACTATAACTTTAATTAATAATTTTAATAAAATTAATAACGTAAATTATATATATTATAAAAGTAATTTTTTTGATGAATATAAAAGTATAAATACTAAATTTTTAATTTAACTAAATTTATAAAAAAACATTGATCAAAATATAAGTAAACAAAAGTTAGAAATAAATTTTTATTGAGGCGGATGTAGTACTCAAGGTCGACGTCCTGTCAGAAGTGCCGTGTAGTCCCAAGATCTCAAGCGTGCGCAGCATTATCAGAAGAAAGATTAGCGCCGGGTAAAATATCAGAGTCGTGCCAGGGCCGGCGACACGGCTTTGTGCCGTAACGCAAGGGATTTTTAGGGGCTTAAGACCTTGCGTGTTTGCGACCGAAACGAAGAGCCCCCACGAGGGACTCTGGTGCTAGCCTTTGGGGAAACCTTCGCCATGATGTGCAGACAAAGGCCGCCGTTTCTGCTGTTTTTGATCCGGCGTCCAAACCGGGCCACGCGACGGCGAAGCGTGGGTGTCGCATCATCATCATCAATCATCATTGGCCGTTTTTTTTGGTGAGGATGGACGGGACGGGAGACGACGATGTATAGTACAGTAAGCCAATCACAGTAAATTTGACTGGCAGGTGCATCAGAAAATTGCTGCAAGCTTTTCCTCGTGCTCGCAGTCGCAGGAGCAGTGGCCTGCAAGGACTGCGATGATGTGAAATGAATGATTGCGCGCAGGTGTTCCCAGCCGGCTTGACGCGACGCGTCTCGGTCATCCTGCCAGCCAGCCAGTGCGGCCTGAAGGATTCTTGCACAGTACTCTCTATTTTTAGGTTTTGTTGAGTAATAGTTTGATCAATGATTTTGATAAATTTAAATAATTTTAATAATATAAATTATATATTTTATAAAAGTATTTTTTGAAGAATTTAAAAATATAAATACTAAGTTTTTATATTTAACAAAATTTATAAAAATTATTTGTCAAAATATCAATTAACAAAAGTTAAAAATAAGCTTTTATTAAGATAGAGGTAATACTTGCATCACAAGTCACGGCTTGGTCAGGCTGAGGTGACGAGGATAGGGTGTCTAGTTGCTCGAACGTGTGTGAGCCTAGCTCGTATATGAGACATGCAATAACCAGACTGATAATTTACAGAGTAATCTATTTAGTTGGTTGTATATACAGAAACAGGCTGAAAAAAATATTGTTGAGTTGCCCGCATGAGTCTAATTTGTATGAGATAAAAATAAAAAAATAAATTATTTTAATGTTTAATTTGTGTAGCCATATTTTAATAACATCTGTTTTAATTTTATAGATTTTAATTTAGTTTAATACATTTTAAAATAAATTAATTATTTACTAATACCATCATTAGCTGATACCAATTTGCATCTAGGGAGCCTGGCTCGCGAGAAATGGATCTCACTCCCTTTCGCGGCAACCAGGCATGTGGCTACCTTTTGCACTGTGGGAGCCAGGCCCACACATGCACCCAGCAACCAATCACCCCGTGCTCGCATCCCACTAGGCAGGCCATGGCTCGTCGGGGCATCAATCACGCCCATAATGAAGCGGCAGGCTCGGGCATGGGTGCACTCCCACCAACACTAAGGCTCTCGAACGAAAGAAAAATTTCTGTTTTATAGTATTTTTCTGTAAAATTGAATTAACTTTTTATATATATTTTTTTGAAATTTTTGCATTTAAATGGGACTTACTGCTCTTTAACAATGCGACAGCAAAAATGCGATTGATCATCCGTGCTTGAGTTTTGCGGTAAGTGATGATTAGGAAGCACGGCTTCTAATGGTGGGCAAGCGCGATGAAGCGGATTTTTTCACCTTCATGGTTGTCTAGTTGGTCGGGCAACTGTTGGATCATGCTCATCTACGGCTTAGGGTCGGGGCGAGTTTTTTTTGTAAGGGGCCCTTTTGTCAGTGGAGGAAACAGGGAGCCTCATATAACGGTGGTCGGGACTTCTAATTAACTCCCACTAGCATATCGCAGATACCTCCGCGTGAGCGAATCTTCATATATGATGGTTGTGTGGCGCGCAAACATTTGGCAGTATATCTGAGCATTTGGGCCGGTGAAAATGGGCCGGCATGCAGCCCGTTGATTTTGGCGGCACGGCCCGATGAGATGGGATGTGCTTGCGCCGCCTCCCAAGCCTGCAGCACGGCACGAGCACGGCCCGAAAGGCAGCCAGCCCGTTAACAACCCATTAATAGCCTCATATATAATCCGCACTCAGCCAATCCCCTTGGAACCCTAGCTCCCCTGCGCTCCTTCCCCTCCACGCTCGCGCCTCCGCCTCATGTGCGGCTGACCGGCTGTGCCTGTCCGTGGCTCCACCCTGGCCTCCTGCTCCTCCTCATGCCTCAGCCAGCCGAGTGACGCGCCACCGCCTGCTCCTCCTCGACTCCGCGTGGCCCGCCGCCGCCGCACCGGCCTCTCCTCCGAGCTTCGTCTCCTTGACTCCGCCTGGCCAGGTGCCTCGCCGCCTGCTCGGCCAACGCGCAGCTGCATGGCTGCCTAGCCCTCCTCGTCTGGCTTGCTCCTCGCGCTCCACCGCCGACGCGCATCCGCCGTGCCATCGGGCTGGCGTGCTGGCGTGCTAGTAGGCCTAACGGGCCGGTCCGACACGATTTCATCCTTTGCGGGCTGTGCCTCGAGCTGACTCCTTGGCCCATGGCACACCTCAGCATGGCCCGGCCGGCCCGACGTGCCTCAGAGGGCCGTGCCTTTAAGTGAGTCGGGCTGGGCCGGGCGAGGTGGCTTGAATGCCCAGATATATTTGGCGGCCACACAGAAACCTAATGATGTTGGTTAACAATACAAACTTGAATTGTGATGTCCAGCTGCCAAAGATCTGTTGTGATTGCGAACCAACAAACCCCTCAATATTTTTAGCACCCATTGCCAACTGCTGCTGCTGAGTTTAAGCCACTGCACAGGCAACCTCCAGTTGTTTCATTAACTGGATGGAAGCTGGAAAACAGATGAGACTTGAAAGCCTCACGGATTTGACCGTGTAAATTGTCCCTCTTCAGAAAACTCCAGTACAAAGAGAGAGACGTGAGAGAGAATGGGTCGCTGCCGTCCAACAGAAGCTTCATTGCGTGGTTTAGAAATTCAAGCTGACATTATCTTTGGTGGCCACCCTGTTGACTTACGAATATAATTCTCATACTAGTACTTGTACTCCGTACTTGTATATCACAAGATTTCTCAACGTGTCCTGCTGTATCCGGAAACAGATACGGGTGCAACACATCACACGTGAACTCAGCAGCAGGCTCGCTGTCTGTGCCGTAAAGCGCAGGGATTTTTCGGCGAAGAAAAGGAACCCCATGTCGTGATGTTAAACCGTGCCGACGCCCGTCTTCGACCAGATCATACGTGTACCGGCCACCGATGGATGGCCGTGACACGCCTGACAAGTGCCAACCGAGAGGCGGAGCTGAAGTGCAAAAAACGCATGTCGAAGTGCGACCATTTCTTTAACCACGAGTTTTCCTCATCGTTTAGCAGTTGCCACATTGGTGTATCTGAGGACCTGTATTTCGTCATTTCGTGTTGGTCCTCACCTCACATGAGTCAATTTTCTGTGCCTCCTCCCACACCTCTGGGACTCGGTCCCAGGCTCCCAGCGGCGTCAATGTGCTCTGCAAAGTGCAAACGCTGAGCGAGCTGGGCCAGGGAAACTTGAATGGAGCATAGTCGACCTGACCTGATCGCCCATCGTCCATTGACCGCGTGGGTGCGCTCGAGAGCCCATCCTGCGTTCGCCTAGTCTGGTCCCCTCCCAGAAAACGTGGTGCTTCATAATCGGGGAACAGTGCGAGAGGTACGTAATGCCAGGCGACAGAATACTGTAGCTGAAGCGACGGATGACGCGCCCCTGCTCTGCTATGCAGCATGGCCGTGACCCCGGCCCACGGCCCACGGCCCACGCTCCCATGTTACAGCTGACCTGGGCTTGCCGACTCACCACTCACCCGTGCGTCGTCGGGTCCAGCGTTGTCATATAGCATCGTGACGCACTGCACTCAGACTACACGGGGATGTGGGGCGGCAGCCATGCTGCAACTTGTTCATACGGAAAACTGGGTTCGCAGTGACTGCACAATGACTTAGCTCCTAGTATTTGGATACAATAAGTTTTTAATAATAAATTATTTTTGTATAAATTCATAATTTGGTCCACCACAATTATATTGGTTTATTTCTGGTAGAGAACATATTACCCTCGAACAATAAGAGATATTTACCTGGCCTTTGACACCGGCATTTTTATCGTGACTCTTCTATGTTTCCTTTGACAATATTTTTCGCATCGGTAGACTGACTCTCATGTTTCCTGCGACAGCATTTTTCACATCGATAGAATAGACAAGCATAGCCGGATTCCCAACTCCTCGAGCATGGGGGTGAAAAATTTTGACACTCAGATTACTCTAAAAACTATTTAGTTTTAAAAAATAAACTAAGTTTTAGAACTCACCCCACTTTTATAAAACTTGTTCATTTTATTGAGCTAAAATGATAGCTAAAATGATTCGGAGGCTAACCTTAGTGTGGCTTTTTCCACCCTACTAGCGCACCGTTGATCCTTAATGAAGCGATATAACGGATGAATGGTACGGTAAGCCAAGGTCATGCCATCGAAGCAAAAATACCAGCGAAACAAGCAAACAATCGTTAAAATCCATTGCCCCGGAATTGGTGAGCGGAAAGTAATGGTTATCCATGGTCAGAAATGCGACCGTACTATTTGCAGCGTTTTGCCATTGTGCCCATCAGGGTGACATGAACCATGAAACAGACTACTAGGAGATGCCACGCTACAGCCATGGGCAAGGACAATCACTTTATCATATTACTGCCTCCAGTTTTAAATTGTTAACACCGTTCACTTTCAACATTAATTTTAACTATTTATCTTATTAAAAAAATTATTTCAATGTGTAAAATTATTAACCATGATTTAAATTTCATCAATAATAAATCAAATAATAATAAAACTTTACATGTTTAATTTTTTTAATAAAATAAATAGTTAAAATTGATATAAAAAATCAAATATGTCAATATTTTAAAACCGGAGGCAGTATATGCAAACACTCGGTTAAAGTTTGCAGATAGCAAGATTAGCAAGTATTGACGAATGCGCCAAGAAATATACATTCTATTTTGCTAGATAAAATATATTTTATTATGCAGCCTCCAGCTATTCTGCTGAGAACCAACGGGCACCCTACGAGCTATATAATCACAGCTATTTCAATGGTATAGATGTGGCCAATATAGTAGATTGTACAACGCCGGAATCTTGTAACCACCAAAACCCCGCTGAATCAAAATTAAAACAAAAACTTTAAGAAAGCTAATATACACACTAATGGCAGCTGGCCAAACAAACGACAACCTTCCCGGAACAAATTTCGTAAGAGCAGCTGTACGAGGGCATTTCAGGATCCAGCCTATATGTGCGACTCAGAAGCAAAGATGCCTGACCAGTTTTCCTTCTCTTGTTAAAACACCTTATCACCAGGAATAAGCAGACCCGATGTTTTAATGTCATGCGCTGTTACAATTCTTCATTTTCCTCGTCCCTAATGTCTTCCATTTCTTCTCGGCAGTACAATGCATTTAGTTCTTGCTGCAACTGAAAATTACGAGTTAACAATCAGAATCCAAACGATATCACAAATTCAACATTTTGTGCCTAAGATAATGAGAACACAAAAGATAAAAGGAATGAGACAACGATACCAACCTGAACATGTTTTAGCTTAGCTGCAATCAGTTCATCAGTCAGTGTTATCATCCTACAGGGATAAAAAGGTAAATATCCTTCAGTATCCTAACAATAAACAAGAACAATCCCTAATACAAACAATAAATCTGCTCAAAATATTGAGCATTTAAACAGTGCACTAAAAGAACCAATTCCATTTACTTGCCAAAATCAAACAATAATTGTGCCAGAATAAAAATTAGCATGATATGGTGTTGCAAATTTCCATGAAAACATAAATATGAGGGGACCCACTCATAACGAATTACTTAAGCACAAGTGGCTTACTTTGACTGTAATTCTGAAATTTTAACAAGTAATGACCGTTCCTTCTCAGAGTTTGCTGTATCAGCCTGCAATAAGAATGAAGGCATTTTCTTCAGGCGAATAAGAACATTGAACTAATGAAGCACTATGGTTACATTTTGACAAGCGTCCGTAATTGAAACCACAGACAAAATTGATGCTTTACCACTTCATTTCCCACTGTCCGGGTTTGAGAAGATATTCCATACGGTGCTCCTGAAAAAAGTTGTTCTAGAATTTAATGAATGAAACAAATTAAACTTCAATATCCACATAGGAAAAGGCTTGTACCGTCAGATTTCTCGTTCTGTTGCAAACTACCTAATAGGTTCATGATCAAATCCTGATGTAAAGAGATATAATTGTTGGTTAATGACTAGTTAAGAAGTTTAATATAAGTGCTGTGTATTTTACAACAGAATGACATCGAAGGTTACTTCATACCTGCTGAAACATGGTCTGATGCACAAGGTTCTCAAGATGGGGAATTAGAATTGATGACGACACTGAGCTATTGCAGAGTTCCTTCAGTTGATTACTGTTGAACTGCAAACCAAATGGATGATCAGCTACTATGAAGAGGTGTTGGAGTGGTGTTGCATGCATGTATGTATGTGGGATATTGGAGGACTAAACAGCACTACTAGGTATTGAGCTAGGAGAATCTATAGTCATGTTTCATACGGTTCTTGTGCAATACTGCCAGTATTCTAAAGGTCAACCAAATAATATCTCTCCATGTTTATTTCAGTGTAAACCTCACTTCCTAATAATCGAAAAGACTAGCAGTCGTACCAATGAAACTCACAGACCAATCAACAGAAGTGGTAAAATGGGTAATTTATGTTATTCTTCAGTATTAGTAATTTTGCCTGCTTCCTATTTCAAAGATCAAATAATCTACACTAATGTATGCAGCTTCATTATAGCGACAAAGGATAAATAGTGTTTCTTCAAGGAATGAAATGAAACATATAATCATGAGAAGAAAAACTATACCGCTGGCTTAACATCGACCACCCAATCACCAACGCTAGCAGATTTCCTTAGAAACGAACCCTGAGAAAACAAAAAATAAACCATGATTCCATGTTTGTTACATTTTTGTAAGATCTAACTATGTTCTAAATAACAGCATCCTCACTTGTGGAGATTTGCAGGAGAGACCACCGACCGGACCTTCCTGAACCTGAAAGGTAGAAACTTATTCAAATTTATCTTAGAAATTCAACTTGATTCAAGTCCCATTAAGTTTCGTTGTGTATCCACTGTCACCCAATTCACTTACCTTCGCAAGGTCCACATTCTCAGACGTCACGGAAAATCGGCCTTTAATTTCCACCACGTTACGTTTGGACTTGTCACCTAGTGAATCTACATAACCTACAATGAGCAAAAGAAAAAATAGTTCCGTCCTTTCATTAACAAAGAACATAATACTTCCAAAACAAAATTTACTATGCTACACATGTAGAAGACACATTTAGAGCTGCTTAAAAACTGTGCCATCCTACAGAAGTGCAGATTGCTCATGTATGTTTCTGTGTACATAAGTGAGAATAATAAAAATTTGCAGTAATAAGTAGATAGATGCTTATACCTCCTGTAGATCGAATAGGAGCCGAATAACTATTTGCAGAAGCACGAGTTGGCAGTGACAGTGGACCACTAAGATTAGTTTTCCTCATATCACTTTTTTGTTTGTCAGAAATCATTTGGACAGCTGCATCCCTGCCATGGCAAAGAACAATGTTGGACATAGCTAAGCGTTAGTGCTCTGAAAATAATTTTCAAGTTTTCAGCTTTAAAATTAAAGTGAGATAATAAAACAGAGTTATATTCTTAAAGAAATGATTTAAATTAGTCAAATCAATGATGCAAATAAAGGCATATATCATAGATAAAGAGAAACTATACACATTATAACTACAAATGATCACATATAAGAAATTAAGAACTAATTGAACTTGCTAAAATTGGTAAAAAGCATTTCCCTAAAAGAATTCTCCATTCAACCACTAAGAATTGTAGACAACCAAATGAGCTTAAGAATACCCTTAAAAACCTAAATTATTAAACAAATGTGGGCAACACACTAACAAGAATCAACGAATAGGTAAGAGACCTCTCAAAACCATGGCCTCTATCAACTGATGTGATATTGTTCGCACCAGGGTTCTGTTGTCTCTGCTCAACATCATTTGACCAGTTATTCAACTCTGGATCCTGTTTCGATGTAGAGGGCTCTGAACCATTCTCAGCTCTGTTGTTTTCATATCCACCAGCCCTCCTTTTACATTCAGCATCGCTAAAATCAAAATCAAAAGCTTCATATGTACTAGTTCCTTTTCCATCAGAGTTAACAGCGGTGGCAAAGGTTCGCTCCCTGAAATTAGTCAAAACAATTTCACAATCAATTGTAGTGTAGAAGGATAAGGATATGGATCATTTGCTTTCTCTATAATCCTATTAAAGGATCAAAGATCAAGGAATCTATCATAAGTTCTGGATTCATCTATAATTAAAAGATGCTAAGAAGTATTGGCCTAACCTGTAGTTATTTTCAGATGATGGCTTCCCCAAGTGGTTCCTAAATGATGAATCCTGTTGAAGGGACAAAAAGTGCCAGTTACATACAAAATACCTAATACTAAACTACAACTTAAAAACAAGTTTAACGATAGTTTTAGCAACTGAAGAGTTCTACTGCAAAGATGTCAACTCTGCAATGTATGTATTACATCAAAGAATTTCCGAATGACCAAGACTCTACCAGACCTTTTCAGCTTCAGTAGTTCTTGCAGTGTCATCATCTTCTTTAATTTCTGGTGGTTCATCATCACGAATCTGAAATTCAGAGGTTAGTCATAAGGTTCAATATGAAAGTTTATACTGCACTAGAGAGCAATAGGAGGAAACTACCAATGAAGCTTGAGCCTTGAGATCCTCTATATCAAAGTTCCACGCACTAACACCTCGTTGGTATTCACTCTGTTTGATAAGAAATATAAGTGTATTTCAGATTTTATGTTGACTCAATTAACCATTAAATATGATAGAAATTGAAGGTGCCATTTGTTTTTTTAAATATCAAATTTCAAGAATTCATATAATTCAATGATAAGTACAAATATGGCCAAATTGTATAGTGCAAACGCCTGTGAGGCATGACAATTTATGGAATAGGTACTCATTAATATGCATCTGTATAGATATAGAAGGGAAAAGAGGAATTTTAAAAGATTCCCTACGTTCTGAGGCCCTAATTTTCTCAAAGCACAGAGGCTACCTTCCTTTCAAAGTACAAGTATGGTTCTTGTGTCTGCCCATTTAGTCTCTGCATGCCTGGGATGCAACAGCGGCGGAGTTCCGCTTCCAAGCTCGTCGGCGCGAGGCCAGAATGCGGTCTGACGCCACAACCGCGGGAGGAGGTAGTCCGGCGGCTTGCAGCCCTCTGGATCTCGCCGCGCGCCCCCTGAAGTAGCCTTCCTCTCGGCTCAGCGCCACTGCAGCTTCTCCATAGGTCCCATTGCCTCCCATGGTGACGCTGTCCCTGCCTTCTCCTCGGCTACATGTGTCCCACCGCAGATCCTCTCTTTCTCACACACAGATTCAGCCCAAAACGTATCCGGCAATGGGCCACACGATCCAATACGTATCCTGCCATTTTCCTACATTTATTTTTTTCAGATACTTATTGGATACATATTCAAAACGTATCCGATACGTATCCGTACGGTATACGTAACCAACGCGTATCCGCTCTGAGTGAAGTATCCGTGTTTTGTAGCCCATTTCAATATCAATTTGATCTCTACTTTGGTCATGTGATTGTTCAACCACAGCCTAAAAAATTTCTTAATTGCTGAACAAAGTATTACTGGCTATTCTTCAGTTTATAGGTCATCGGCATTACCAACTAACCAAAGATATCACAGCTTTGTCACTGACATGCCTATGCAATGAGCTCCAGGCTAAATTTGAGTTCATTAAAAAATGCAGATTTGATAAATCAGGTTACTGAATACAACTGTATTGATTGCAAAAGGCAGAACCACCAAATGAGATGCATAAAATTTTAACTCTGTAACTCTAATGTAGTATTTTGAATCATCATCATAGTGTTTGAATAATCATTGTGTGACTGTAATAGCTGGAAATAAAAAGCACCTTCCAGAGAACTATAGATAAGCATAGAACATAAATGAAGTGTGTGTCACAAACCAAGGAGAGAGCTTCCTGCTCTGAAGAAGGCATTTTCTTCAAAGCCAACTGTGCTGCGTCTTTAAGCTGGAGGTAGACAGAAACGTCAGCTACATTCTTCCATGATAGAGTTGGGTCGAAGATGAAACATCCCTGATGAAGCGGCATACCTGAAGAGCCTTTACACGATCCCAGAGAGGAGGTAAATCAGTTAAAATATTCTTCATAGTCAACTCTGGAGACTTTGCATTTTTGAAAAATGAATGCTTTAGCAACTTCTCAGCTGTTGGCCTCTTCGTCTGATCTTTAACCAAGCACATTGCAACCATCTCTTTAAATGACTGCATCACAACCGAAAATGCCTACTTAGAAAGGTAAATACTAGAGGATAATCTAAGGGCAATTAGCAAGCAAAGATACGTTCGTTTTCTGATAATTGGCTGAAAGGAACATGACTACCTTTGAGAATCTTCTATCACGATCATAGTCAAGACCAGGTGGTGCATTCTGGAGAGTCATCAGAAGAACCTGCAGCAAAAGTACACATTTCATAAACAAGACAATCTACTTCAACTGGTCACCCACCTTAACAACAGTACTAATAGGGAATCACTATATGATCTCATGGACCGCATAGACCATCAAATCACAACAAGTATTATTGCAAGAACAAACCAGCATAACATCCAAACAGAAATTCACAAAATATTGGAAATTCACACAATATTGAACTACTCAACATGGTCACAAGCATTACCTTCATAGGGGGGTATTTCGAAAAAGGAGCGTGACCATGTGCTAGTTCAAGCGCAGTGATTCCAAATGACCATATATCAGCTCTGTGTAAAGATGAATTTGCTAGTGAATTTATATTGACTAGCAATTAACAGCATACAAAAACTGAATATACATGCATGTTGGTTTCATCCAAATAAGAAAAGGAAAAAAAAACATAAAATCCATGAATAAAACACAAAAATATTCATGAATATTTGGCCTGTAAATCTAGGAAAAATCAAGGTTTATTGGGTGCATCCAGGCATGCAATGTTTACTGAACAGACATACTTGAAGTTATATCCAGCGCCAGGCTGAAGCACTTCTGGAGCCATCCTAGAAAGAAAATTATAAGAAAAAAATTTCAAATATTCTCAAGCTAGAGACAAATATTTATAAAATCTAAAACCATAAAAGTGAATTGTAAATGTTACCAGCAAGGTGTTCCCACAAATGTATTCCTAGATCTTTGCCTATCACCTCTATCAAACATGCAAGCAGATACACCGAAGTCCCCAAGCTTCACCGAACCACCGTTATCAATAAGGATATTACCAGCCTGCATAGTGCCAAAATGAGGGAAAAGAAAAAGTAAGAACATTGACAAACTACATCAAATAACTAAAATATTAACAAAATATACTCTGCTACCTTGACATCACGATGGATTTGACCTTGGTTATGAAGGTATTCCAGAGCCTTAAGTGTTTCCTTTAGTATGGAGCCAATGACAGGCTCCTCAAAACCATCAGGGTACGCGATCTTCATTAAGTGTAGACATGAACCCTCTGTCATGAATGGCATTACCACCCAAAGGCTGTGCTCCACAACAAATGAGCAGTAAGCCCTAATGACATTAGGGTGATCTATCAAGCTCATGATCTGAGCCTCTCGTTGTATTTCATCCTACAAATAATGTTAGGTGGTAAGAACTAAACCCATCAAGTCTACAAGGAAAAGAGAAATAAGGGTCCCTATCCTTTAGCCTTGGAAATTTTCACAGTTGTGATCAACTTGGAGATGTGAAGCGCTATTGCTGGACCTATGACATGTGAATGACTGTGGAAGTGAGTCTTTAATCGATGGCAGCAGTAGGGCTATCATGTGTGCTTATCAAATAGCGAACCCTATGGATTGTTGTGAAGAATGCACTTTGGATACTCGTAAAATGAACAAGTCTATCAATCTCTAAAAAACATTAGATAGTTTAATACATAAAGAGCTATGTTTGAGACATCACATATTTTAGAATCTCAAGGGGAGCTCCCGACGTGGATCAAGAAGACGTCGATATAGGAGATGCTGCATTTTATGCCAATCGTTTGTTGGCACCATCCCAGATGACGATTCGGGCTGTAAGAACCTAATCAAGGTCAACTTCAGCTGGAACGTGTTCACTGGGGAGCTCCAGTGGTGTGGTGTTTGTTCAGGTTGCTGCTGCAGCGTGTTTCAGTTGCCGGCAATGCACTGCCAAGCTAGGTCAAAGTTCCTAGTGATGCTGCCAGGGCCTTGCAAGCTCTGGACCTGTCAGGAAATGAGCTCACCATTGCTATCCCACCTGAAATTGCGGCATTTGCGAGATTGCAGCTCCTGAACTTGTCCTTAAATTCCATGTCGGGATAGCTTCCATGCAGCATTGGACGCATGGTTCTACTTAAGATGTTGGATGTGTGTGCTAACAGGTTGGGCGGGGATGTACCACCAGAGATTGGAGCAGCGGCGGTTGTGGTCGCCATCACAGTGATAAACTATGTGCACACACAACAGGTTCTCACAATTGGGCATGTTGTGATCACCATTACTATTTATGTTGTCAACCATGTTTTCCTAAATGGTTTTAAATGGCTGTTTAAACCTGTTTAAACGTTAAACGGAGGGTAACCATTTAGGCCGTTTAAACCGTTTGATCCCATTTTGAGCTTGATTAAACTGTTTTAAACAGCCGTTTAAACTAAAAAAAAAACCAAAATGGTGGGTCACCGTCTAACTACCGTTTACCGTTTAGGAATTCATGGGTTGTCTAAATATTATCAAAATGATGTTAAATGCTGTCAAAATGCATCTGAAATTTTGATTGAATGTATTCGAAATTTTGCCCAAATATTCTGTGCAAATATTCAAAAACAATCTATCCAAATATTGTCACTGTTCATACAAAACAAGGGTAAAATCATAAACTTCTCGAAAAAAGGGGTAAATTACAAGGGTATTTCTTTCTTGTCACGTCATAGTATAACACCGTTAAGTTGTTCTAACAGAGTAGGGTAAACTCCTCGCCATTTTCAAAAACCAGGGGCAAAATCATAAGTCTAAAAATAGGGGTCAAATTACAATTGGACTCTAAAGTAAGGATAAAAAGAAAATTTCCCTGTTTCGAAAAAAAATTGTTTCGAAAAAAAAACAAAATTGCCCCTATTGTGATGGTGGGGGGCCCCCCCCCCCCCCCCCCCCCGATCTTGCAAACTAATAGGCAGTCATTAGCCATCCAGTTTGTATACAAATCAGTTGAGTTCCCCACAACACGACATCTCAACTGGTCGTAGCCACGAATATGGAGTACCATGGAGGAGGATAATAATAAGTGCGCTAAATAAGTCTAAATGCAGGTAACAGAACTCAACTGACCGTTTCAACTTGCCTTAGACTAAGCAACGACTTTAGCTGACAACGCAAACACAATGTCAAAATTAGCACGGTTCATAGATCAAAATTCCGCCTCCAGTCGCCAAGCAACCAAATCAACAAAATCCACTCCAACCAGCCAACGGATCTCTATCTAGATCAAATAGCAGATGGTAGCCGCAACCAGAACACAATAAGAAACCAAAGAATTTCGGAGTAGGGATATAAGAGGCGCCACAAGGGTACTCACGATGTTGTTATTGAGCTGATCGAGATCCAGGCACTTGACCGCCACGACCTCGTTCCTGGGGACGAATATAGCGCGGTACACGACGGCGTGCGCGCCGTACCCCACCTCCTCCAGCAGGCGGTAGTCGCCGGGCTTCACCGTGAACGACGGCGGCGCCGAAGAAGCCCCCGCTCCCGCCGCCGCGGAGCGCTTGACGCTCGAGCTCCTCCCCATGGCGCCCGCGCGCCGGAAGCAGCACCGTGCCGTGTTCCCGTGGGATCGACGTAGCACGCCACGCCCCCACGGACGCCGCCGGCGCCGCCTGATACCCGGCCGTTGACCAGTGTCTTCTTCTCGTGCAGTCGCGTGCGGACGGCGGAGACGAGAGAGGCGCGAGACGGAGACGGGGAGGGAGGAGAGGAAGAGAGAGCGGACGGAAGGAGACGCGCAAGAAAACGAAACGAGGTCGTAAAAGGCCGGAAATTAATAATTTCCGCGGCGACGTGGCGGGGAAGAGGGGAGCGGTGCGGGGCGGGACCGAGCTGCGGCGATGTGGGGGAGGCGGTGCCGGTGGGTGCGGGACGATGACGTGTGGGGCTGGAACTGCGTGGGGCTTCGCCTGGCAGTGGAACCACGAGTCGGTGGCGCCGGCCCGGAGCGGCGTGCGGCTGACTCTGCCGGGTAGATCTCCGCCTCCCAATGCTGGACTCCCGGTGGGATTCTCTGCGCGAGGAAGTTGTACGGCGCGTCAGCTTGAGTCGGCGGCGATTTGAGACGGGAATGTTTTTGTTCTAGTAGTACGTGCTCGAGAAATCGTTTCATGGTTTCCTTCAGAAAAGATAGAATAATGCTTTTCAATTCTGGAATGGAACAAAGAAAAAATTTGCGTAGACTATTTAGGCCCAGCAATTTGTTTCAAATACAGCCGGTACAGCTACCATTCCGCCATCAGAGTCGCGCCGCGCAAAATCTGGCAGGGAGAATCTTCATGCGCCGCAGCCGCTGGCCCCGCGCTGCTACCTGCCAAGCGGCTGGGCGGCTCGAGATAGCCGCGGGCTGCCGGTACCACGGCCGAGTACGTACGCGCCGCGCGTACGAACACCCGAGCCAGGCGGCCGCGCCCCCAGTCCCCTGGTCCCCACTC
>BCLF01000047.1:1909723-1974056 GCA_001602275.1 Zoysia japonica | reverse complement strand
CGCGGGGGGTTTGACGGGTCCCCCGTGTGGCGTGGGACCGCTACCTCTGTCCCCACTCCTCAAGGTGTGCATCCATATACATTATACATCGAGACATTGCTGCAAATTATTGACGTGCATGTTTTGCATTTTATTTTAAAATTTTTAAGTTTTATAAATGATAAGCTATTTTCATATTTTGAAATATATTTTTGTCTTTCTAATACATCTCTATTCTCTTTCTTCCTCGTTTTCAAATAATCCATTTTCACTTGTTTCTGGTGTTCGAACCAAAAACAATTTATAAAATAGAATGGAATGACTACTTACATAATATTGAGATACAATAAAAAAAATTAGACATTACAAGGCTAGTACTCCTCACTTTGGTTTAAAAAGAAGTTGTTTTGAAAAATAATATAGTCTCCAATACGCAAAATATAAATTTGACTTATTTTCTGTAAAAAATATTTATCAAAAAGTTATAAAAGCATATTTTTTAAAAAATAATTATGTAACTTTAATATTTCTAATCTTAATAAGTTGGAGTGAAATTTACTAATTTATATTTTTCAATATTTGACTAATATAATGTTCAAAAAATTTGAACCGAAGTGAGAACACGTATGCGCTTATACTAGTACCTTTTATCTTTTTTGCGCCGGCCGGTTGGTGGGCTGGCTGGTTGGTGGGATTGACCCGTACTAGGCTCTTTGGGATTTCGATTGATGGAACGAACGGAAGGCGCTGGGAATTCGTTGTGCGCCATTCGTTCATGCGTTTCGTTTAAGCAAAGGGATCGTGAGATGAGTGCGCGCAAGTAGGATTTCGTTGTCTCACAATCTGTATGTATCAGCTCTTTTTTTCTTTAAGTCAAAACGCTAGCTGTATCGACTCGCCTTTTTGCAACATATATCGATGTCTTTGAGGCCATACACATGAAGGTGCGCACGGCAGATGAATGGAATTTTAATTTTTACGTAGTACGTGATTACATAGGCAAATTAATTCAAAACACGTGCACACTCACACGTACAAAGTCCACAAGATTCCACTTTTCTACTAGTTTTGGCACCAGCTTTCGCATCCAAAATCATACCGACTGTTTGCGCCTCGGAGAACACGACGTGGAATGGAAAGCAATATTGCATTAAAAAAAGGAACTGTTTTCATCGTCAATATCGATTTACCCGTACATCTAGGATACGCAGTAACGCAGTACTACGTACGATGGTATACCTAACATCATCGTTCGTTCGATCTTTGGATTGATTCGATGCAACCAAGGTTCCATTATTCACTAATCACGAGAGCAACGTGCAAAACAAATTTAAACTGGTCCAAGTTTAACCTCGGGCAGTAAGTTCTTCGAAACTCTCGACCGCGCTAGGGTAGCACAGCTGCATTGGCATTTTTGACACGCAAAGTATTGTGAAATGTTATTGGAAGAAAAGAAACGCATGACCACCTTTTTTTTTTGTTTGTTGGACGCTGGAACTTGGAAAAGCGGATCATCTGGCGTGAACTTTCCTGGCTCCGTCTCGCACAACTTCCAAACCGGGGGCTCCAGCCGCCCCGCCCCACAAGACGTCGCGCCACTCGCTGGTTCTCTGTATCACTCAACTTCTTGGGCCGGTCAAAGACTTTTTTTTCTTTTCCCTTTTCAAGTCCTCCAGGAAGACTATAGCTGGCCAAATGAGTCGGCTCGAGGCTGGTACTTTTGGTCCGGTCCGAGCACGGTCTGACATGACGATCAGACAGGTCGGGTTGGTCCGAGGCACGACTCGAGCCTTGCCTGGGCCTGGTCGCAAATCCGCTGGGTCGGCTCAAGCACGACCCGTTTAGACCGGCCTTGTTATGCTCGTTCTCGGGTCTGTTTAACCCGATCGGTCCGGCACGGCACGGCCCGTGTGGCTCGTTTATTATTTTATTGAAATTTAACATTAAAATATATATATAATTTGACCTATTTATATTTAAAATTTATATTTTTCTATATTATATAATTAATTTTTCAGTAATATTTTAAAAAATAAAATTTATTTTTTTACGTGCTTGAGGTCGGCTCAAAAGCACGGCCTAACTCATGTAAAATCATCCGGGTCGTGCCTGAGACTGAGTGGTCGGCCCGCGGCCCGGCCCGATGAACTAAGCGGGCCGTGCCGAACCGTCTCAGAGTCAGCCCGAGCCCGACCGAGCCTCTGCCGTGCCGGCCCGATCCGACCCGTTGGCCAGGTACAAGGGAGACCAGGTTCGTAGACACGGATATACCACTAGGTCCGGTAGTATTCTCAGCATTGCATAGATTACCGTACCATATATTCCTCCAATCTACACAGCCTCCGATCTGGATACGCACAGATGTTACATCATAATATGTCACTCTCGAAGTGCCCATATTTGGACTGCCTCTTATGCGTATTTTTTTAATGAAGTACTAGTTGCCAGATGAGGGAAGGCCCCGATGAGGTCATCAAGGTATGACCTCGGCAATAATTGTGTTGTTGCGGCAGTGATTGGTTACAAACTTGCAACAGGTAAACGTTGACTTTAACCTGCGAATCAAACTGTTGATGTGAAATCCATCAGCATAATCAATTGCTTTGTTAGCGCCAATACGTTCCTTAGATTATGTGCACAGGATTGGGCTAAAACAAACGAGTGGTGGGCCGGACTACCAAGTGCAGCCCTGTGAAATTCATCAACATAATCTACGATCGCGGCATTGTGCCCTGAGTGAGCACGTTGCAACTCGTGCCCCGCGACGGCGAGGACCTGCTGGCGAAACAAGGTGGACTGGGCGGCTGATCCACAGGTACCAATGACAGGGTGATAGTACTTGGCGAGAATTCGCCGTTTGCGGGGTGCGGAAAGGATCCAGGGGGAGAAGCAGAACAAGAGCATGTGTAGAGTTTCACTCTTATTACAGGCTGCTCATTGGACTAAGCCATACCATGGATCATCATACGTCAGCACATTTTACAAAGTCACAAAGGTCCCTAACTGCGGGTATAACGCGAGTTCATATCTGAAAACATCTATGAAGGCATAAACGCATAATATAACGGCACGGCCATTTTTACAAAGGAGAATGGGCCTCTCGCTAATCAATGGGGAAAAAATGAGTTACAAATCAACGTATATGATATACATCATGAAAAACAAGGTTGCGGCACAACTTTAGAATCTCTGCTCGTCTATCCTGCTGCAGTTTGACACGCGCTTCAAAGTCACTAACCAGTAATAATACCAGCAAGAACATCACTTATTCCCCTTGCAAAAATAGTGTAGACTAGACGTATGGCGTCTAGCCAGCCGTCAAGAGCCTCCCAACTATCAGCAACCTACCAGAGGGGATGAAAGAAGGGTGAATAAGGCAATTTCCATTTTCCTTGCCACTATTTTCAGTAGCGATAGATATTTTAGGAATAGTAATTGAATTTTCTACTCATTGCAAAAATAATAAGGCCCAATGGCCTTAGCTCATTTGTTTCAGAGAAAAAAGAACTAATTGAAATGGTGAGTTGTCTTTTAGATATTGGAGAACATATGTTAATCTTTTTTGTAGAACAAATGAAGGTTGAAAAGAAAGCATAGAACAAATGAAACATTAACTATGAACTTCGCAAGCACATACCAAAAATGTAGGCCCATGAATAGTTTCTATACAAAGGCCAGCACCATTTGGCAGTGTTAGATCAGCACAAGCTGACACTGAAACAATATCTGCAACATTTATTCTGACAGGTTTCCGATCTCTGCCCAAAGGAATAGGGGATTGAGACGGAGGTTGATCAGAAGCATCAGCCTACAATTTTCAACAACACTTGTAAGTTGCAGAGAGCAAAATCCACAAAGAGGATGAATGGGCATCAGTAATTCCAAACTACAAAGAGGCAAGTGTGCAACAATAATGACTAGGCATTGACAGAAGTACCTGCTGGAGCCCTTCGTGATTCAAAATAAACTGAGACCTCACCCAATCTTTGTGTGGTGCAAGGGCATTATTAGGGGGAGCGGTCAAATACCCCACTTTGAGATATGGCAAAGGTAACTGCATGGTATAGAATGTCAATAACATTAGTCAGTCATAATCAACATTTATACAGGACAACAACTAAAAGGCAGAATGTTCTTCTAAGAAATATGACCTGCACAACTTTATTAATATAGAACATCATTTAACCAGGTTTCAAGGCTACTGGTGTCAATCTTTTTCTCGCGAACATGGATTTGTTAAAGAAGCATGACTCACAGTTCAACAACTGAACAGAAAAATATAAAGCTTCACATGCCAGGCACATGAATTTCAACTACTATTGTGTAACGGCAAACGAGTATGTAAATTAGAAAGTCTGTTGAAATAGAAAAACACGAACTGTACCATTGAGCGGACTAAACGCAAAGCACTACGATAGACCTGCATTGCACAAAACATACACTATCAGTATGGTTCAGTAAATGGCATAAGAAAGACAAAGGCATTTGCAATAAGAAAATATACCGAGTAGTTTGGTTTCAGCGCATGAGCAGCTGCAACATAGATAGCAGATTGACTGTAAAGCTCATTAGGGGAGACATCTGGCTTCCCAGATCTCATGGTATCCTCTGCTAAACCATACTGCAATATTAAAAGGAAAGAATTTCTTGTCATTGTCGTGAACCATAATCCACTAAGATAAGGTAGATAAAATAAATAATGAAAACACTATCATTATATTCATAAAAGATATATAGTTAAATGAGTTGTGAGGTGAGAAGCACACCAAGACAGTTCCAAGGTTGTATATTGCTCGATGGAAATCAAACTGCAGCTGAATCGCGGCACGAAACTACCAAATCAGAATAAGTGACTATCAGTGAGTTATCACAGAAATAGCTTTTAGAGAGCACACACATAAAAAAAACTACCAGACACATTAATTAGCAAGTATGTGTACCTTACTTATAGCTGTTTTTATGATGGTTTGTTTGTCCCGAGCAGGAACAATTGCACTCAGCTCCTGCATTCAAATTCATACTATTAACAAATGGATAGCTTAGGCAGGATCTCAGAGAAAATCTGCAGGTTAAATCTAGGCTAGAAAGGCTAACAGTAGTTCACAAGATGATGTACCTGTAGCCCAAGACCCCAGTTATTGAGAGCCTGCAATCAAAGAAGAAATAACGCATTTCATGGATTTGCTTAAAATATAGAAGAGGACCACCCCCCCCCCCCCCCCCGAGAAATATACACACAAAAATGGAGATGACTTTAAAGAAAGCTCTGACTTGTTGAAGGGGAATCCTTTTTTTTTTTTGAATTTTTAGACACATTGGACTGCAAAAAAAAAAATTCAATTTTTTAAGTGCAACCATCAGTGCCAAAAAAAATGGACAATGAAAAGTGAAGTGCAAATTGAAGAGGTGGCGTTCTTTAGAGCTGCAAAAAGTTAAATTCCCCTCTACATAAGGACGGCATTTTGACAGTATAAACTGTATATTGCTGTAACATAAATAATTTCAAATCCAATACTTTCAAAACTTTGCTGGGTCTTTTTCAACTGTTGCATTGACAGATAGTTTTTCACCCAAATGTTAAATTACTAGTATTTGTTTTAAATCAGTGTAGAGTCTGATACGCTAATTGATTCAAAACTGACCTGTGGGCTATTCCAATTAAGCTGCACAGCCTTCTCATAATTTTGTATTGCCTGTCAGGAAAAAAAATAGGACTGTGAATAGTGAATGCATTATAATTTTCATAAAAAAAAAAACTAAAACCGCATAAGTCTACTTCATCAAACTGTACATAAAGATCAGTAATCACTAACTATTAGGGAAACAAGGCGATGAGTTATCCTGCTTGATATCATAACATTCTCTAAGTAAAATGTGCGCTTTGTATTTGGCATCATGATTTAAAAAATGGGCAACTGAATATTGCACATTCTAACAAACAGATTGATCAAAAACACATTAATAGGTGCAATATTCAATTGAAGCTCATAGTTGGCGCTAAGAACTCAAAAGAAAAGTCGCACAAAAGTTTAGTATCATGTGAACAACACAATCGACAGAAATCACATAAATAAACAAACATCACAATCACAAAAGAAGCTGAAATCATATTTAAGTACTATATATGAAATTACTTGTGTTTCTGATAATGGGGGGTTTGTATTAATATAAACAAAGCCTATAGACATGTTAGACATTTGACTAAACCTGTTTCCAGAGTTCTTCTGCTTCTTTTGTACGACCTCGCATTTTAGCCCGATCAGCAATAGCAATAGCCCAGTTGTAATATGCCTAAAAGAAAAATAAATATGTCAAAAAAGCAGGGTAGTAGAAGTATTGATACCTGTGAGCGCTACACACTAGAACCATGAAGCCATGTTCTACTAAATTAGAGACTTACATCATAAAGAGTCGGGCAAAGTCGGGTAGCTTCAGCATACTTTTTGCATGCCTCCTCAAGCAATGCGTCTTTAGAGGAACTAGAATTGGGATCCACATTGTCTGCGCTCTCCTGAAATAATATTTGAAGAGAATAACTGAATAAGATACAAGCTCAGCTATTAGATAGGAGATTGTTTTCTGTTTTATATATGGACAATTAGATCTAATCTACCCCAACATGACTAGAGCCCAATTATAATATGGAGAATTACAAAACAGAAAATGAATTCTACATGGGGATATACAGTTAAACGTTGATGGAGTAATAATCAACGGAATGTTTCTGGAGGACTAGAGCCCAATTATTATATGCATCAGGTTCTAGTTAATGTTATAATAATCAATGGAATGAAAAAGTACCTGGAGGACTAGAGCTGAATTATAATATGGACTCTTACAATACAGAAAATGATTTCTACACTCGGATCTACAGTTAAGTGTTGATGGAGTAATAATCAATGGAATGAAAATGTACCTGGAGGACTAGAGCCCAATTATAATATGCATCCGGGTCATCGGGATTTCTTTCAATTGCACTTACATACCTGCATAGCAAAATTTTAGAACTCAGCAGTGACAAACAATTAAATATCATATTCACAGGAAGTTGTAATCTAATTGCAATATCAAGGAAAAAAGTTTAATCGGGCATGGTTAGAAAAAACCTTTTGGCAGCAAAAGAAAGAATCCGTTGGCGAGAACGACCTTCCTCATCAACTCCAGTAACACTATTTATCAAGTCCATCGCAACGTCATGATGGGATGAGAGTTGCTGAGCGCTATCTTGGCTGAAATGGATAGAGCAAATTAATTTAAATAAATATTGGAACCAGTTCATTAGAAAAGTTTATGTATCTCATGACAATAAATGGTCCACCAGTGTTGTTGTGCCCACATTGAATCGTCGACATAAGTGCTACATTACTCAGTATGAAAGAATGTATAATGGTCTATGCATCTACTAACAAATAACTACCATCTGATACCCATTGCCCACTTTCGTCAGTAGGGAAATTGATTGCAACTTTTCCTAATACTAAAAAATAAATGTGGTGGGAAGAGAAGTGCTTCCAACCAGTGGCATACCTAGGATTTTACGAAGGGTATGCCAAAAAAAATTTTCAGCTGTACAAACGAAGACAACAGCAAATATGATAGCAGTGTCAGTCACTAAAGGCTAGAGGAGAAGAAAAACTGAGCAAACTACAGAGCACTTGTCCTTTCCATCCGGGATGACTGAAGAACCACCCCATACTATCAAACTTTAGTCTAGTTTACTACGTCTAAAAAACATGCGGTCTAAATAAAGTCTAACTCGTAAATGCATCGTAAGCTCAGACTCGTAAGAGAGAAAGAGAAATATTCCAAAAAAACACCAAATATTCTATCACTACAGACCAAAAGTTCTATCCTTTTATCAAATATTCCGCCATTCAAAATTAAATGTTTCATGTATTTCGCTTAAAGATTTCAACAGAACTGTATTTGATGTCAAAATCACGGTGGAGCAACAACATCTGAATGGAAAAGGTATTAGGTAAAACGGCTAATAGATACCTAAACCGAGTACGTAAACATTAATTTAGATACTTAGGTGAAAAATAGCAGTCTAACATAGACCTATATCAATATGTAAAATTTAATTATTGCCATCCCTACCAAATCTGGTACACATATATAGCAATATTTTGAGATTATCTATGTATATTTACTATTTAGATATCTGTTAAAATTAAAACTTTAACTGACACATGCATTAGAACTAATTTGAGCTAAAAATTTTAGGTATGCCGCGGCATACCTGGCCCACCCGCTGGGTACGCCAGTGATTCCAACAATCCCCAGAATGTAATAAGAGTTTCCAGTGGGTTTGCACAAATTTTGCTCTGGTAAGATCTTCGAATTAATTACCATAAATGAAAACTAAAATGTGTACACCTAAGAATATCAATACAACAATTACAATATAACCGTAATCGATATTCATGTTGTGGAAACAGGACAAAATCTGATATCTACCTATACTACCGAAATTAAGCAGCTAATAACCAAAATTAAGCAGCAGCGGCATAATTGTCAACTCACATAGGCGACGGAGGCGAAGTAAAATCTACAGGTAAATCTCACAGTGATCTAGTACACAGGAATGAGATCTAAAATTGCGCATCAGCGAGACGTGAATCCCCACGAACCTGTACGGCGAGCCCTCGGCATCGGCGGATCCGACCCTGCTCCCTTCCCCAAAAGCGGATCTCGAGCTGCCCCCGCCGCCGGTGCCCCCAGTCGTCGCCGATTCGCTGCCCTCCTTGAGCTCGCCGAGCAGCTCCCGCATGGTGAATGGCCGGGAACCCTTGTCCCCCAGCGCCGCCTTCGCCTCCTCCTGCTTCGCCGTCGCCGATCGCGGGGGCTCCTCATCCTCCTCCTCCACCGCCACCTCCGGCGCCGCAGTCTCCTCCGGCTCCGGCGCGCCGTTGGCAAGGTCACCAGCGCCCGCGAGCCTGGTCTCCGTGGTCTCCTCCATGATCAGTCCTCAGAGCTCGGACTCGCGCGAGCGGGATCTGGGAGCGGAGGCGCGAGCGCGTGATGGTCACTGGTCAGTGGTCTCGGCTCGCTCCGCGAAACGAAGCCAACGAGAGGCCCGTCAGCGGAGCCGAATTTTCGATTCTCACCGCTAAATAAGTTTTTCAATTTTTATCGCTTAATTCGTAAATTTTTCATTTAAAAACATTAAATATGTTTTTCACTTTAAAATATATTATTTTTTCAAATTTTTAAATTTTTTTACTGTTTTATACTCTCTTTAATTTTAAAATATTGATTTTATTAAAAAAATTTATTCAAATGTGTAAATTTTTGTTATTATTTGATTTATCATTAGTGAAATTTAAATTATAACTAATAATTTTACACATTGAAACAAATTTTTTGAATAAGACAAATAGTTAAAGTTGATGTTAGAAATTAATTATATCAATAATTTAAAATCGAAGGGAGTA
The DNA here is from genome assembly GCA_001602275.1 of Zoysia japonica. Taxonomy (NCBI): domain Eukaryota; kingdom Viridiplantae; phylum Streptophyta; class Magnoliopsida; order Poales; family Poaceae; genus Zoysia; species Zoysia japonica. The sequence continues at coordinate 1,964,640 of BCLF01000047.1, read as the reverse complement.
GTATTCTAAAATAAACATAATATGAATTCAAGTGATGCTAATAGTATAATAAATATAATTTAATAAATAAAATATATTATTGCACAATATAATAATACAATATAAATAATAAAAATGTTAAATCTGTAAAAAATTGGTGTGTTTTGAAATGAAAAATATATTTAATAACTTTAAATGAAAGTCTTACGGATTGAGTGATAAATATTGAAAAGTTGACATATTTGATGGTAAGAGTCGAAAAGTCTCGTCAGCGGGGAGAAGGAAACCTTTACGTGTCAACGTTTAGGACCCCTTTGGATTCAAGGATTTTTTAAGAAAAAATAAAGGATTTCAACCCTATAGGAAAAATCACTGTTTTATGCCTTTGGAACAAAGGATTCAAACATAGGAAAATCAAAGGAAATTTTTCTATGGTATTGTTTTTATAGGAAAACCATAGGAAAATGAACATCCACTCCAACCTCTTTTTTCTTTCCCATCGCGTACGAACCAGGCCAAAAGACAAGCTTTGCCGTAGCTAAGCATGATCAATCAAGAGAAGAACTAAAAGAACCTTTGGTGAAGGACGTTGGAAAATGGTGGGCTCTTGTCCGGCAGTGGACAAGAGTACCAGGTGCACCTGAAATATTAAGGCTCCTTTGGTTCATGCTTAGGCCCACTTTTAATTTTTTTTTCTTTTGTTCTTTTTTCTTCAATCATTACTATTACTATTGTTACTTATTGTTTTGTTGGTTGTCAATTTGCTAAAAACAATTAGAGGCATGAAGTCAATATTAAATATACCATACACTCTAGAAATTTCTATGTTTTTTCTGTGACTATTCAAATGAATGCATTGAAATTTTTTCTCTGTTTTGCATATGCATCTCTGTCCTATTCAAGAGCCCTCAACTTTTTTTTTCTCCCTATGCATACTGAACAGTAACAAAAACAGCCAGAAATGGCCTTATAGGCCTATATGGGCCTTGAAGCCCAATGTAAGAAGGAGGAGGTAAGGCCCACGCCGATGAAGCCCAGTCCAGCTGGCTCACGAGGGCATTTCGGGAACTCCATCTCCGCGAGCGATGCGGTGGTAAGGGGACGGCGGGGGCGGAGAGCACCAGGGCTCAAAACGCCGGCGCCATCGTGTGCGGAGGAGGCTGTCCAAATCGTGTGATTCCTCTTCGAAATCCGTGGGCGTACGGAAGAACCTGACTGCGCGCCTCACCTTCCCGGGCCTCCGTCCCCTGTCTATAAGCGCGGCACAGGTGAGCCAGCGGCCAACCACCAGCGATCCAACCCCTTTCGCTTCGTTGTTTTCATGGCTCGATTGGATGCGATTTTCGACTACTGGGCGCAACTGATTCGCAGAGAGACTTTTCCTCAGGGCGTAAGAGTCTGTCATGTTTGGCGAGAAGAAGATATTTCTGTTCGACGAGGTCGCCAAGCACAACGTCACCAAGGACTGCTGGATCATTATCGCCGGCAAGGTGAGGGTTTTTGCTCACCGCCGCCCCCCCCCCACCTCCTCCCGGGGTGTAAGATGTCTGGTGACCTAATTAATCTTTGATACTTTAGCACCTGGTTTTCTGAAATTGATTGGTGCTTCTCCTGTTGGCGATTGTTTTATTTCTCCAACAGCTCCAAAGGTTTTAGAGCTATGAGAGCTTAAGATGCTACTACTCCGTCTTAAAAAGGCTTTTTCTATGTGCTTGATAAAATCTAACTTTGACCAATGATTTTATAAATTCGGTTGACTTTAACAACATAAAATTAGGCAGAGTACTCATTTTGGTCCTTCAGTTATGTACAAAATCTTAATTTTATCCTTCAACTTTTAAAAGGTCAAATTTAGTCCCTAAACTCCTAAACTTTGGTTAGAGACTCAGATTCACCCCTAAGCTGATGTGGCTACCCACGTGGCACGCCACATCAGCATATGCATTACCATGTCAGCTTCAATTTTAGATTTTGAATTTCAAATCAATTTTTCTCTCAAACCATAACTTTATTTCTGAATCCGTTTTAAACTTCATGTTTCTTAGAATTAATGCAACAAATAAGTTTCTACTTGACAATATTTTTAAAATTCATTTTTTTTGTATATCATTTCGACATGTTTGAACATATTTTATATTTCTTATAATTTTTCATATATCGCTTCATATTTTAACAAAATTGACTCTTCAAGCAATCCAAATGTTGGAAATGACAATTTGTTAACACAATAGAAATATTCTTCCATAAAATTACTCCCTCCGGTTCACAATGTTTTAGTCAAATATTGGGAATATATACTACAAATAATTTTTAACATATTAAGTTTACGAATATGAAAATCATATGATTAAATTTGTCTTACAAAGTACTTCCTTTGTGAACCGGAGGGAGTATATCTTATGAAAATACTGTCATGGTCATAGTTAATCTAAAAGTAAAAGTCATATGAAATTTTTAGTCAAAAGTAGGTTCGACCAAATCTAGAATAAAGTTATTTTGGGACAGAGGTAGTATTTGTTACTAGTCCCTCTGACTGTGTTCAAAAAGTCATTTTAGATATGAATTGTGTATTGAATGATATGTGGTTGATCTTTGTGGCCTGCCAAAGTTGGATCTTGACATTCTCTGTGGCTCTTTTTGGTCCTGTTTTTCAGTTTCTAAATTTGTGGTCTTGGATGTACTGGCATGAGCTACACATTATAGATATTTTTGTTGTACAAGAAAAAATATTGTTACACTAATAAATTGATGTTTTGCTTGCATCTAACTTTTTCCCTTCAGAGATCTTTTAATTTCTTTACTGTTTTCCCTTATATGAATATCTTTTCATAATTTGCAAAACATTTGCTGGAACAAAAAAATTGAATGACATATTCTATCTTCCGCTGGATTGGGTTTGACTGTATGGGTTTTGCTTTTGCTTATTGTGACTAGTGCGTAAAGGCCATGTTAATTTGGAATGTATATTTTGGCCCTAAGCTAACTAATCAGTCATCTCAATTTTCTAAGTGTGATCACTAGACTTAGTGACACCCACAGAACTTCCTAACATAGGATGTACTTATGCGAGAGCATAATTGTTTTATGGGTAAATTCCTTATCACCCATCCAAAAAACTTAAGTTCCTTATTACCCACTCAAAATTTTCAATTTCTTTATCAACCACCAATGTTAACTTTCATTCCTTATTCACCACTCCCATCCACTTGAAAAAGACTTGTTTGCCCTTATAATTTTCGCTAAGTTTTCTCATTACCCATTTTAGTGGACGTTGGAATCAGTCCTCTCACGAATTTACATTATGGCCCACAAGATCAAAAGGAAATAAAATGGTACAGATCAAATTTTAAAATTTGAATTTGAATTGAAAGTGAAAATTATTCCTTGTGAAAATTTTATAAGCCCCAAAACCCAACAACGTCCACTAAAATGGGTAATGAGGAAACTTAGCAAAATAATAGAAGGGCAAATAAGACTTTTTCAATTCCCAAAATGTATAGGAGTCGTGAATAAGGAAAGAAGGCTAACGTTGGGGTTGATAAGGAAATTAAAAATTTTGAGTGGGTAATAAGGTACTTGTAGTTTTTGGATGGGTGATAAGGAATTTACCCTTGTTTTATTCCTATGTTAATTTAATGTTCTGGATTGCTTCTTCACTTTATTCCATAAATGCTGTGGTCAAATTAGGAAAGGAAAAAGGGGGAAACAATGCAAGGAATAAATATCTTTCAACTTATTCTTCTATTGTCTTTTATATATTTTTTCCAGCATTTATATATTTGATTTCTACCTGTAGTCTGTGCTGAAGAATAAATTTGATATTAACATTTATTATCATTTAACTATTCAGGTATATGATGTCACTCCTTTTATGGACGAACATCCTGGCGGTGATGAGGTGTTGCTGGCTGTAACAGGTGAGCCATATTTTGGTGATTTCATATTTTCAGCCTAATCTATGTACAGTGCTATATTGAAAATTGACCACTGATCTACGACGCAACCAGGGAAAGATGCTACGAACGATTTTGAGGACATTGGCCACAGTGATTCAGCGAGGGAGATGATGGAGAAGTACCAAATTGGGGAGATAGATGCTTCAACCATCCCAGCCAAGCGTACTTATGTATCTCCCCAACAAGCACCCCAGAATGCAAACAAGGATAACGACATCCTCATTAAGATTTTGCAGTTTCTTGTTCCCATTTTGATCTTGGGCCTTGCGTTTGCTATCCGACAGTACACCAAATCTGAGTGATTCTGTTGTTAGCTATTGGAAGTTTGTTTATTTGAAACGGTTTAGATGAGAACAATTCAATTGGCTGTAGTATATTTGTCAGGTGGAAGTGTGTTGTCCCATTGACAGTAGGGTACGATGGACTAGAACATCTATGTTTGATTGTTTGTACTTAAGATGGTATTCCTCCTGTCAGCTGGTATTATCTGTTATCCTCCCCCCATGATCTGACCTTTTTTGTGCGCTCACGGGGTATTGAACAGAACCTGAGAACATGAACACTGTTACGGTGCTGCACCCTGCCTAGTACAACATTTTGTTGAGCATTCCTGCCGTTGAGGTTGAGTTATGGTAAAAAAATGGGTGCCACTCTGTTCAACTAATTTAGAAATATTTGCATCTAATGATAGCTTAAATCAATCAGGGGTTCGAAGATTGCACCTTCTGCATTGATGTTAGAAATATGGCCGTCTTGAATATTTTCTGCAAGGACGCTCAACTTCATTTGTATCGCAAAGAATTAGCAGACACGTGGTTCTCCACATCCACAGGAATCCTACTACCTCCATCCCACCTAAACAAAATCTGAAAAAAATAATAATAATTAACGATTTGGGAGTTCAATTGTGCTGGGCTCGATGATGTAGGACTCCACGGAGATGACATATGAGACCGCCCAGGTTCATAACATGTGGACTAAGTCCTAAATCATCGAAGCTCAATGATTATAGTTCTAAAATTCTAATTTCCCACAATATAAGACATGTACTTTTATATCTGTAATAATAAACAGTTTTCATAATAATATTAACTTGATTAAATTTATAGAAGTTATTAGTTAAAAACATATTTTACCAAACGCATATGTAAAATCGCTACTTATTAAAAAGCACAGTTTTCTTTTCTATATACACTTGGTAAAACGTCTCTAACAGAGGTGGGTTAAACTACATGCACACGAAAAATGCGCAAAGAGTTTTTTTTTAAATAAATCTAAAGGTTAAAAATCTTTTCATAGATACCAGTTACAAATATAACGGATAAGATATTTCGAATCTCTCAGATTTTAGTCCTATACGGACTATTATTAGTTAACAGAACACAACTATTCAAAACAAATATATAAGATCAAAGAAAAGTTAGAACACAAAACAAATTTATTTTGATAATAAAATTGTGTATTTCTGTTGGGACTCCTCTTCTGGCCGCTGGCATGCGCATGACATGCGTGCGGGAGCTAACTCTCATGCAAATCACATGTAGTGCTAATTGGTTCCGGAGGCATGCCGCATTAACTAACGCTCATGCAGAATTAATTAGGGGATATTGGTAGGAATTAGGAGTTGATTATTTTTCTACTTAAGTCTCTGTGCCAAGAACTAATATGCCTATAAAAAATGGACGGAGAGAGTATTTTTTTAAGTTAATATTTTTACTTGGATTGTAGACCGAGACTTTATTGTAAGGACAGAGAGTGCATCAATATAAGGATGAGCTTTCTATGTTTTTTTAGAGGTTTTCGTTCAATGATCTAACTCAAACCGTGGACCTGATCAATATTCCTCAAAATAGAAAGACACTTCAGGTTCCACGCCAATGTCGAAAAGAAACGGCAATGCGTACGAGCATATGGCTCTTTTCCTACAGGGATCATCATATCCCCCGGTGATCGCCCCTGCTTGATCGAGGCGGACACAGGGCAGGTGAGGTGGGAATCAACTCCGTCTAGTCCAGGTATTTCGGTGCACCCATTCGGCACCAAACGCGAGCTGAAGTCCAACCCAAACCTGGAAGTTTTCCTTACTGCTTTCGCTTGGTGAGCTAACCGAAGCTGTCATGGCCAATGGAACGGTCGCTCAACGGCCAACCACCTATTTGATTCGCTTCCGTCCGCACTCCGGCCCCTCCGTTCCTATAAACACCACGCCCCGCGCCCCCTCACTTGCACTTCAACAGCAACAAACACGCATCCAGTTCCAAACGCAGGCAGCAGCCCTTCCGCTTCAACAGCTGCACCCAACAAGACCACCAGCACCTCGCGGCGGCGGCAAAGAAATGGCCTCCCTGACCGTGTCGAAGGCGGCAACCTCCACCGGCACCGTCATCAGCAAGGAGCGCGAGGGCGCGGAGGTGATCACGGGCGCGGACGCGTGCTACGCACACTCCAAGGAGATGCTGAAGGCGCTGGGTTTCCCCGGCGGCGTGATGCCGCTGCGCGGGCTGGAGGAGTGCGGGCTGGTGCGCGAGACCGGGTTCGTGTGGATGCGGCAGAAGGCGCCCTACGAGCACTACTTCCGCGGCACGGGCACGCGGGTGCGCTACGACGCCGAGGTCACGGCGTACGTCGAGGACGGGCGGATGAAACGCATGACGGGCGTGCGCAGCAAGCAGGTCATGCTCTGGGTGCCCATCGTCGAGATGAGCCTCGACGGCGCCGCGCGTGACCGCATCTACTTCAAGTCCAACGTCGGCATCGGCCGGTCGTTCCCCGTCGCCGCGTTCGCCGACGAGGAGGACGAGGGCGACAAGGCCGCCGCCGATGCTTCTGGCGCCGGCAACGAGTGAGCGCGCGCCGTGGAGTCGCGTTCTGTCGCGGGCACGTACGGGTGCGCGCGTGTGACGAGTCGCTTGTTTCAGTACTGTCGGTTTTATTATTACCATGGTTGATATTGATACGATGAATAATTCTCCTGCATTATTACTTTTACCAAGCAATGTGTTTTGGTGTGCATGGGTGGCCGAATTTGAGCGGTTGAGCAACCAACCAATTTAATAAATTAGTTTGAAGCGGTTCGGTTTATAAATTCAAAAAAATGAAAATTAAAGAAAATTGAAAATCCAAAAACCGGTTTGACTGGTTTACCAAAATTTGAAAATTCAAAAACCGATCAAACCGGTCGATAAACTAAAAAAACGGGTGAAAAATCGCTCGAACCGATTTGATTTCAAATTAAAAACGGTAAACCGAAAAAATCGACCGGTAAATCAGTAAAACATGTTGGCTTTTTCTAAAAAATTTAATTTTCGAATTTGCCCATTTTTTATTTTATTGCAGCAGTTGAAACCGGTCAAATCGATGCCAACCGATTTTCAAATTCAAAATGGTTTCTGAAACTTTGCACTCTTATTTTTCTTTCAACACGTTGCATGGCGCGCGCGTAAAGTGCTGTAATAAGATCAAAGAGGGGCACCGATAAGATGTGCGACCGTGCCTAAACAGATTTCGACAATTGCCCCTCTTGCTGTTGATTTGCGTCGCACCGCGATTAGCCATTGATTTTTTTTTTTAGCCCCTCGAAGGCTCGAACTCGAAACAAGCTATTGTTTGACTTTGGAAAAAAAAAGAGCGAGTCTAAAGCCACATGAGACTACATGGAACGTTTCCATTTCTGAGCCCATCCTTGCTCGTCTGATTGGGGCCTTGGGCTGAAAGAGGCTCCACTGATCCTTCTCAGCAAATTTGGCCCATTGTTGACGAAGCTCCTGAAAGCCTTGGAGAAAAAGGCAAAAAAGAAAGGGTAACAGAAGCCCCTGGAGAATCTCTCGTTCTCGCATCGAGACCTTTCTATCGCCTTCCAACGCCGCGGTGCGGTGCCGCCTGGTGTCGCCCGACTGACGTGGAGGCCCACCGTTCAGTCACCCAGGCGCCCCTCTGCCGCATCCACGACCTCATAAGCCCCCGCGAGCTCCAGCTCCCTTCCCCGCCCGCCGTCCCTCGAAGCATCCCCTCCCAAAACCCTCGCCGCCGTCGCGCAGCGCAGCCGGGACCCTTTCTGCCAACCCCTCTGCCAGCGCCGCGGAGCACCTATCCATGGCGGCGTCGCTTCTCCTCCGTGCCGTGCGCCGGCGGGAGCTCGCGTCCCCTCTGGGATCCGTATGGCCCCTTCCCTCCCTCCCTTCTCTCCCCAAGTTTTCTAGTTCCCTGTTCTTATCTTATGCACGTGCGGTGGGGTTGTCGCATGCTCTGCGCTCTAGTGTTAGTGTTGATCCGCTAGGAGAAATGGCCAGTGGGGATTGGCGACTATAGATTTGAATGAATTTCGTGTTCGAGTTGATTTGGCGTGGGAAGGACAGTTCAATGGTTGTAGATTCGATGTGCTTGTTTTTAGTAATGATTAGATTGATCAGTTCCGGTAATTGCTGGCTTATTGATGCGGTACATGCACTAAGCCTGCGCGATTTGTTGAGAGGAGGCCATGATAAAATTGATTTCATGCACTTATGTCGACGAAGTCGCTTACTGTTTTTCACAGACGGTTGTAGATTGTAGTAGAAATGGTGCTTTAGAAGATTGTAGGTTACTTCCATGGAAGTAGGATTTTAAGATGCAATATCGCACAATTGGTTGGGAGCTAGCTATGAATAAATTTTCATCTTCAGCTATGGTTGATCAGGTTTCTTCTAAGTATTCACTCTGTAGCCTGGATTGTAAAATCAGTTGTTGCTTCAGTAACCGATAGATTATGGAAGGGAAGCTATATTTTTTGTTTGCAGTTACTGTATTCGGTATTAGTATTCTCTTATTTAACTCTGTAGCCTGGATTGTGAACCGAGCTATTGTTGCTTGAATAAGCAATAGATGATACTGTACAATTCATTTTCCTAGCTGTTTTTTAGCTCTGACAGTCTTTGAATGTATTTCTTTCAGCTAGGCGCAAGCTTACAGTCGCTGTGTGCTTCCAATGTATGCTCTAAATGGGGTAGTTTTGCTAGACCTTTCAGGTAACAATGATTTAATGCGTTAGTTTGTTCAAGTTTTCAGATTGCAGTCATTCTAATTTACATGATAACTGCTTTCAGTGCAAAAGCAGCTGGAAATGAGGTCATTGGAATTGATTTGGGGACAACTAATTCTTGTGTCTCAGTTATGGAGGGGAAGGTTAGCTATTCCTAGTGATTCTCCCTATGATGTTTATTTTCTTATTTCTGTTTCTAATCATTTGGGTAATTAAATGACCGCAGAACCCGAAAGTTATTGAGAACGCTGAAGGTGCGAGAACAACACCATCTGTGGTCGCTTTTACTCAGAAGGGTGAGCGGCTCGTTGGAACTCCAGCAAAGCGTCAGGCAGTGACCAACCCCCAGAACACTTTCTTTGGAACAAAGAGGTTGATTGGGCGGCGCTTTGATGATCCACAGACACAGAAAGAGATGAATATGGTGCCATACAAAATTGTGAAGGCACCAAATGGTGATGCTTGGGTTGAAACAACAGATGGAAAGCAGTACTCACCAAGTCAGATTGGTGCATTTGTTCTGACCAAGATGAAGGAGACAGCTGAATCTTACCTTGGCAAATCTGTTTCAAAGGCTGTGATTACTGTTCCAGCTTATTTCAATGATGCACCGCGTCAAGCCACAAAGGATGCAGGTCGGATTGCTGGCCTCGATGTTGAAAGAATCATCAATGAACCAACAGCAGCTGCTCTGTCTTATGGAATGAACAACAAGGAGGGATTAATAGCAGTTTTTGATCTTGGAGGAGGAACTTTTGATATCTCTATTCTGGAGATCTCAAATGGAGTTTTTGAGGTATGTTGTCATGATTTTCGAGCCACCTGTTTTGATGGAAACGTTTGTGAAATACGTTGTGTTCTGATTTGTTTCTTTTGTATTGTTAGGTCAAGGCAACAAACGGTGACACTTTTCTGGGTGGAGAAGATTTTGACAACACTCTCTTGGAGTTTTTGGTTAGTGATTTCAAGAGAACTGAGGGTATTGATCTGTCAAAGGATAGATTGGCATTGCAGAGGCTTCGTGAAGCTGCTGAGAAAGCAAAGGTTGAGCTGTCATCGACTGCTCAGACTGAAATCAATTTACCATTCATAACAGCTGATTCTTCTGGAGCAAAGCACTTGAACATCACACTGACAAGGTCGAAGTTTGAATCTCTTGTGCACCAACTGATTGAGAGAACTAGAGATCCATGCAAGAACTGCTTGAAGGATGCTGGAATATCTACTAAAGAGGTGGACGAAGTACTTCTCGTTGGTGGGATGACTAGGGTTCCAAAAGTACAGGAGGTGGTCTCCCAGATTTTTGGAAAGAGCCCTAGCAAAGGAGTGAACCCAGATGAAGCTGTGGCCATGGGTGCAGCTATTCAGGGTGGAATTCTCCGTGGAGATGTTAAGGAGCTTCTTCTCCTTGATGTTACTCCCCTTTCACTTGGTATTGAGACGCTTGGTGGTATTTTCACCAGATTGATCAACAGGAACACTACGATTCCTACAAAGAAGAGCCAGGTGAGCAAATATCCTTCACCTCTATTGAATGTCCCTGGTTCTATCAACATATTGCATATTGACACCTATCCTATCTTGATTTATTTTGGTATGATTGTTCCGAGTAACTCATCTTGCGTCATGTGTGTGTGATAAGAACTTTTGTCAGTACTGTGTTTTGTTTGTGGTTGCCCTTCATGGGTGGTGGCTCACATATTCTTTGATATAATGCTTGGACCCATTCTTGATAGCAGTTCCTCTTAATAATTTGGTTTTGTTTTGATCTTGGACTTCGGTTTTGCAGGTATTCTCAACTGCTGCTGACAATCAGACCCAAGTAGGTATCCGTGTCTTGCAGGGCGAGCGTGAAATGGCTACAGACAACAAGCTTCTTGGTGAGTTTGATCTTGTAGGCATTCCTCCTGCCCCAAGAGGCTTGCCTCAGATTGAGGTCACATTTGACATAGATGCCAATGGAATCGTGAATGTCTCTGCGAAAGACAAGGCCACCGGAAAGGAGCAGAACATTACCATTCGGTCATCTGGTGGGCTATCTGAGGCTGATATACAGAAGATGGTCCAAGAAGCTGAGCTCCATGCACAGAAGGATCAAGAACGGAAAGCGCTCATTGACCTCAGGAACAACGCAGACACCACTATCTACAGCATTGAGAAGAGTTTAGGAGAGTACAGAGACAAGATCCCTGCAGAGGTTGCATCCGAGATTGAGACAGCCATCTCTGAACTCCGGCAGGAGATGGCCTCAGATGACATTGAGAAGATCAAGGCCAAGCTTGATGCTGCAAACAAGGCAGTCTCAAAGATCGGGCAACACATGTCTGGCGGTGGTTCAGGTGGCTCACAGTCAGGATCAGGATCTCAGGGTGGTGGCGACCAGGCTCCAGAGGCCGAGTATGAGGAGGTTAAGAAGTGAGGCTGTGTAGCATTGCATTTAGAGCTAGCTACTACTTTTTTGGGAACACAAGATAGATGAGATGAGATGTAACCTTGTGCTGTAATAATCTTCGGATATGGACCCCTCTTGTTCCTCTCCATTACAGTGATGCGAGGTCACCCGACACTCTTGTAGATAATGGCTTGGTTGCATATGCTGGCTTGTTTGCGCCTTGATTCACGCACTTAGCGACAATACCCGTTGGGATGTTCTCTGCTAATGAACGGAGGTATATTTTGTTATGTCCTCTGCCTATTGTTCTATCCTGCTGTACTATGTTCTGTGGTGGTATTAATTTGGACTTTGTTTCCAGTACTGTGAATCAGAACAAATCACGATTCTGAATTTGGTTCAAAGAATTCGTTCAATGATGATGTGAGAGCCTATTGCGTGTATAGCTGATTTCAACTACTTTTATCCAGTCGTTTGCTCGGTGCTCCTCTTTTCGCATGAACTGAGTTATCTTTTTTCTGAGAAGTAGCAGGCAACAAATCCGTGAAGGTCGATACAGACGTGCTTACACTTGTAGAATTTCGGTTGGTTGAACATGTTTAAAACCATTAGTCATGTAATGTGGGGTCTGCTTGGTAGAGCTAGGCGATTCTTAGCTCCTTGGTTCATTTTAGAGATACTAGAATAATGTAAGTAATAATTTCTCCTGAAGACAGTGCTTGATACTTCTTTGATTCTGACTAATAATCAGCTCTTGGTCTTTTTGATAGAGCTCTCAGCTTTTGATTTTTAATGGAGCTTTTTCAAACATTGTTTTTTATAAGAAGTGATTTTTTGTTTGATTTTGTAAAGTGATTCTCTGAAATGAATTAAAAGGTTTAGAGCGAAAAAATAGTTTTTTTTATTCTGTGAAGTGATTTTTTATGTTGATTTGAGTTTATTTTAGAGAATAAAAAAAATTACTTTTCAGTCACAGAATCATTTTACAGAAGAATCAAAAAGTGAATTTAAAAAATCAAGAGCTGAGAGCTCTGCTAAAACACCTAAGAAGGCTGTAATTTACGTGTAAACGAGGGAGACGAAAGACGAAGCGGCAAATTGGAAAATGGCCGACCACTGCACAGGAGCGATAGGAAGCCAAGCCGTCAAAAGGAAAGGCGAGCAGCCCTTATTGCAATAACAAACGGTAACTTATAGCCCAGCCAGCCTGACTAACAGACAGATGCAAGAGTAGCTGAACTGGAGTAAAATGATCCTTAGGCCTCCTTTGGAACGTGTGATTTTTTTTTTCCAGTTTTTTGCTTTTTTTTATAAAATTGAAGTGATTTCTGTGAAATTATTGTGTGATTCTTATGAAATTTCTGCGTTTCAAAAGACTTTAGGTTTTTTTGGAACGCAAGATTTTCGTAGAAATTATGCAGTAATTTTACAGAAATCAGTTCAATTTCACTGAAAAAATGCAAAAATAGAAAATTTTTATTCAATGCAAAGGAGGCCTTAGTGTTGGGTTCTAAAGATGGAGTAGCACATATTACTGCAGCCTGTAATGTCGGTCTGCTTGCTGCGTATCCTACCGAAAATGTGAAGTTTCATTTTTTACTTCCGCGAATAATTTACTATGTCAATGCGACCCACCGAACAAAGCTATGGTTCGATTTACTCCCCTGAACAACTTAAGTTGGTTCAAAATACTCCAACTGAAGTTTCACTCTCTTTGTTTTCTGGCATACAAGAGTTTGAAGCTCAAATTTTGCTTGATAATAGTTGACATACAACCTATGTTAAGTAATTATAACATGAGTTATCACCATGTAAAATTTATGCTTCAAACTCGAGAAAAAAGAGAGAGATTATAATTGGGTTACATCGCACCAATCTCAAGCCAAAATTTTATTCAGAGAATCGTATGGAAAAAGTGAACTATCAGGTGAGTAAATGGGCACTTCCATATGGAATATTGAAAAAAAGATACATCATCGGAACTTCTCCAATCTTCCTATGGAATAAAAAATTGTGTGAAAATGTCAATCTCATGCAAAACTACCATGAGCGACATGACCAGAAATCCTGAGGGTCAATTTAAAGTTTTAAAAATCATTATGTCAGAATCGCATAGAAAATATATTCATTTTGTCTACTAATCCTCGTTTGACGACTCCGAACATTAAAACCCCTCACGGTTTGTTTCAATCTACTCTCTCTATTCTTTAATTGTTGTCGCTGTTGACTTTTAATTTTAACTTTGATCATGCGTCGTATTCAAAAAATTAGTTCAAATGTGTAAAGTTTTATGTTGTGATTCAAATAACTGTAATAATAAATCAAATTATAACAAAATATATAATAGTTATGATTTTATTTCAAATAATACGAATATTTAAAATTAAAGTTAAAAGTTAATAGCGACATCAATTTAAAAATGGAGAGAATATGTGCTAACGAGTGGTTTCTGGTATCACTGCTTAAACTTGACCGGGAAGGTCGTGAAAAAATAACCTAAAAATATTGTCGCAATCGAAAGCTGTTGGGTTATGACATTGGTGCCGCGTGGTCACCGTACCATGGTCGTTAACAATCTTATCGATGACCATGCTCTTGGTGATTCGCCATCGTTCTCGAGGAAGCAGAAGTGCTAAAGTGCTGCAACCGTTGGAGCGCGTGCTATGTCTAGGTTGATTTGAACACATGAGGAGTTTTATAATGGAGATGAACCGGTCGTAATTTCCTTGTCAGTGTGACGGACGGTGTTTCTGTAAATTTAAGAGTAGCAATAATCCTTGGAAAGCGTTGAAGGACATGCGAGCAGGACGAAGGGAAGAATGATTCGCTTCGCTTTGGATACCGAAAACTGACAGTGACGAGAAATGCTACACCTACTGTTGGGATGAAACCTCAGCCGAACTGACAGAAACAGAGGCCTCCTTCAATGCTTATTTGGCTATAACACGGACCTCTTGCTCTTGGTGTTGCACATGCGCGCATCCTTGCAACCAACCAAGTGATCGACTGATCAGTCTCTCAGTGCTCTTCACCGTCGTTCTGACTCGAAAACGAAGGGTAGCTTCCAAGAAGCAGAGTGTGCTCTGAATGTCGTCTCGATTATCTTAACAAACCGGCTACTAAATAGATTTTAAAATAGACTCAAATAATTATGTATTGTCCATGATCTTAAAGCTTAACTGTTCTTTTGTTTTTTTAATTATTGTATCATTTAATTTGGAAATTAATTAGTAACTGGTGATAGTAATTAAGAACTTTTTGCCGGCTAATACTAAGTTGTTTTTTAATATATTTTCAGATTTTAAATCAATGACAGAGATTAAATTGGTGTCTTTAAGAGTTGAAATAACAACACTTGGTCTACATTAAAAAAGCTCACTTATTATGAAGAAGAATGCGGTGTAGTTCCATTTTCTTTAAATTATTAAATAGAAATATATTATGAGCAGTACCAAATGTACTTTGTCCAAATATTCTCGAGAACACCCAGGATTCTTTTTAATGCATGCCGTTCATTTTTCATGTGCAAAGCACTGGTCGGTGCAAGATAAAATATTGTTGGTGTTAGGTGCCGGCTTAGCTCATTTTGATTCTAGAATCGTTCATTTTCTTTCATGGCTGCTCGGAGTAAAAACTGCAATAGTAAAATAGCCCGTTCTGATTCCTGATGAAAACAGTGCGATTTTCACATGGAATTGATACTTAGTGTTGACGCCGAAACAGATCCCGGGTCAACGCACCACGCGCACATGCGTGTGCAGAAAAGCCGGCGACCGGTTGAATGCGACACCTAGAAAATTAAGCTCAGAAGAGACCTCGTCGGAGCAAGATCTTCTTATAGTTGATCCGGGCTCGACAGATCAGTCGGATCGTCTACCCATGTCGCCGGGCCGGGAGGACAAAGATTAGGGTTTTGAGAGAGAGGATTAGAGTTTGAAAAGGTAAACAGTAAGGTGCAATTGGTAGAGACGATTGAGATATCTTCTTAATCAGCCTTGGGCCTCTTGATATAAAGGTGATGGGGTGGTCCTACTCTGTCAAGTCACGGATATTCTTAATTAAAAAATAAATTAGCTTTGATTTGCTATTAAAACTATCAAAAACAGTATTCTCGGATACATTGGTCACGTACCAGACTCTGTACTGGACATTCCGGTCATCAACCGGGTGATCCAGTGGGCTTTAGACCAATTCTAGAAAGGGTGCTCTCGGATACTCCAGCCCATTGTCAAACACTCCGGGCCAATTTCAGAAAGGGGTCCACCAGACACTCCGGTGTCTGGTGGGACACTCCAGTGGTTCTGGGCCGGTTCCAAAGATGGGTCTCTCGAACACTCCGGCGTTTGACCAGACATTTCGGTGAATTTTGGGGCGATTCCATAAGAGGGTCTATCGGAGACTCCGACACCATGCTGGACAGTCTGATACTTGTAGATTTTGAGTGTCAATATATGCCTTCCTATTTTTAGTAAAGCGAGCGTAGCACAAAACATTTTAAACACTCACAAACCCCTAAGGACGATGGTTCTCTTGACTCATCGGTCACATTATCATTCTTGGCATCGATACTATTTATATCAACCATTTTCTTTCAAGCCTCTTGCCACACATTTAGATGGTACTTTTTCAAATACCGGCGTTAAGGGCCGTGAGCAGTGGCTCCCCTCGCATGTTTTCTACCGTGTATGCATTTTCGGATATAACCTTTACTACCTTATAAGGTCCTTCTCAACTAAGGGACTATTTCTCAAATTTGTTGCTCCTTGAACCAACGTGGAGAATAGTTTTTCAAACTAACTTGCCTACTTGAAATGTTTTAATTTTTACCCTTTTATTATAAGCTCTAGCAACTCTTGCTTTATTTTTCTCAATTTTCTTCAAAGCATTCAATCACTTATCGATAACCTAATCAATATTATCTAACATTATGGTATGATACTCGCCTATGGACAAATTATTTTACTTGGCTAACCTCAAAGCTCCTAGATTTACCTCGATGGGTAAATCGGCTTCCTGTCCATATACGAGCTCATAAAGGGTTACTTTAGTGGTCCCATGTCTAAATATACAATGAGCCCACAATACTTCCAATAAGACCTCATGTCATCTTTTAAGGTTATCTTTTATCTTTTTTTTAATGAGTTTAATCATTGTTTTATTACTAGACTCGGCTTGACTATTGACCTGAGCATAATATGGAGATGAATTGAGTAGTCTCATTCCATGAGATTCGGCAAATTCTCGAATATGACCAAATGTGAATGAAGTACCTTGTCCTGTAGTCAAAGTTTGTGGAATGTCGAATCTATGAATGATATGCTCGGTAAAAAAACTCAATGGTCTCTTTGTGTGTCATATTTTTGAGAGCAATGTCTTCGGTCCACTTGATAAAGTAATCCGTTACGGCTAGCACGAAGCGGTGTCCCTTTGAAGATGGAGGATGTATTTGCCCTATAAAATCCAACCCTCACCATCAGAATGGCCAAGGCTTTATGATGGGGTTCATCATGGCAGCGAGCACCAATTGAATATTGCCAAATCTTTGGCATTCTTTGTACCCTTTGTAGTAGCGATAACAATCGACAATCATAGTTGGTCAATAGAATCCGGCTCTTCGCAATAGCCACTTCATTTTTGGAGCTTTATTGATGCGTACCACAAATACCCTCGTGAACCTCTCCCATAGCCACTTTGGCTTCTCCATCACCTAAACACTTTAAAAACAAATCGTCCCCCGTTCGGCGATATAAAGTGTCATCAATTAAAGTATATTTGAAAGCTACATGCCGAATATTCTTGTCCACACTTTAGGTTGGACTGCGAATATAGGAGATTATGGGAGATCTCCAATCGAATAATTCGGCGCTATCATGTTTTGACCCACTAATAGCCGAATCTTCTAATTCTATCACTTCAAACATCAGTTTCTTAATAATCAAAAATTTACCTTTGCTAACATTATAACTCGATGCTTGTAGCCCTAAATCATTGGCTCTACTGTTTTCCAGTCTAGGAACATGGTGTATATGAAACTCGTTCATGCATTTGATAAGTTCTAGACACTTGTCTAAAATGACATTCAACTATCCATCTACATATTGAAAATTTTCAGCAACTTGTTGCACTACTGATAATAAATTGCCGAAAGCCTCTACATGCTTTACTTTCATGGATTCTAATATCTCTAAACCGAATAATAATGATTCATATTCGGTTTGATTGTTAGTGCAAATATATTTCAATCGGTTAGCAAACTCAAAGTATTCATCATGAGGAGAAACTAGCACTACACCAATACCTTGCCCCTCTTTGCAAGCCGATCCATCAAAATATAACTTCTAAGGAATAATAGATACATAACTAACATCTAAATCATTCTCTAGATCAACCTGATGTTCAACAATAAAATCTGCAACAATTTGGTCTTTTATAGATTTTAGTGATTCATAGGTCAAATCGTACTCAATCAAAGCATATGCTCATTTTTCAAGCCTACCACTAGAAATCGGCCTATACAACATATGTTTGATGACATCGGTTTGACAAATAACTATGCACGTACTAGACAACAAGTAATGCCTCAACTTAATGCAGCATAATACAAGAAAAAATATAGCTTTTCGATAAGAGTGTACCTCGTCTCCGCATCAATCAACCGTCGGCTTACATACATAATCACGTACTCTTTTTCTTCGGTCTCTTGTGTCAAAACATCACTAATCACACCGTCCTCTGCTGCCACATAAAGATGAAAAGGAACTCCCCTCCTAATAAGCGCCCTAAGAACAGGTGGTGAAGACAAGTATCCCTTGATTTTATCAAATGCTTCTTACTGTTTTGCCCCCCAAGTGAATTTGGTTTCGTTCTTTAACCGAAGAATAAGAGTAAATGCATTAATTTTTTTCCGACAAGTTGGATATGAATCTCCTCAAGTAGTTTACTTTACCTAAGAACTTTTGCACATCTCTCTTGCATGTGGGTGCTTGCACTTTTTGTATTGTCTCTATTTTTTTAATATCTATTTCTATGCCTCTCTCATGAATAATAAAATCCAAGAATTTCCTGGCCAACTCGTAAAAGCACACTTTGAATTCATTTTCAAATCAAAGCGACGCATACGCTCTAGAGCAAGACGTAAATTGGCCAAATGTAGATCTAAGGCACCCGATTTAATCACCACATCATCTATGTATACTTTCATGACGACACCAAGTAAGCCATGAAAGATAAAATTTATAGCTCTTTGATATGTCGCGCCCGCATTTTTGAGCTCAAAAGTCATAAAGACCCATTCAAATAAACCAATAAAACCTGAACATCTAAATGCGGTCTTAGACATATCATCTTCGGCCATAAAAATCTGATTGTAGCCTGCATTCTCGTCAAAGAAATTAATCACTTTATGGCCCGAAGCATCATTAATCAACATGTTAGCTATATGCATAGAATATTCATCTTTAGGAGTAGTAGCTCTATTTAAATTTCTGAAATCAATGCAAACTCTTATCTTACCCGTGCTCTTCTTCTCAACCGGTACGATGTTGGATATCTATTTCACATACCTGCAATGTCTTATAAAGTTTACATCAAGTAACTGGTTAATTTCCTCTTTAATCCATCATATATATCTGGATTAAACCTTCTCATCAGTTGCTTGAAAGGTCTAGAACCAGATTTGATAGAAAGCTGATGCTCAACGAGCTCACGGCTTAATCCGAGCATCTCATTGTAAGACCAAGTAAAACAATCCACATATTCTTTTAATAGCATGATTAACTTCTCCTTATAATCGACTTTCAGATTTTTGTTTATAAAAGTCGGTCTTGGATTATCATCATTGCCAAGATTTACCTCCTCAAGAGGATCAGCCAACGTAAATCCTTGTCCTAACTTTTCTATTTTCTCTATTTATTCTATAGTTTCATACATATCGTTCACGTTAGACCGATAATGTTCTACCCTCTTTAGCAATCAATCTAAGTTTAACTCCATTTATTCATATAATATGGTTGAGCCGATTTTTCATCAGCTTTACATTGACGGGCACAAATCCATCTCTAGTCACACTAAGAAAATCATAGTCCGTCGAGTCTAAATCTGTCAAACACTTAACATTGTCATGTGGTAACAACGATGAATCGGCTATAGCAACACAAGCCGATATATCCGCATAAACCACCTCTACCTCGTCACCAAACCATTGAATAAAAAATTGGTGAAAAGTAGATGAAACACATTTATTGGCATGAATCCAATCACGGCCTAAGATCAAACTATAGCTTCCCCGAACATCGTCAACAAAGAAAGCGGTAGCCATAGTCTTACTCCCAATGGTGAGCCCCATGAAAGCAACCCCTTTAGCTTCAATAGAATCTTTTCCTCCCACACCGTTTAAAGTTATGTTGGTTCGAATGAGTTCATCATCAGCCTTACCTAGTTTTTGAAACAAAGAATATAGCATTAGATTGAAAATGGCACCCCTATCTACAAGCATGCGAGAAATTGATGTACCATTAATGTGCCTTTTTACATAGAGAGGTTTCAAATGATTATCCGATTCTTTAGGTTTTTCAAAGATAGCATTTCAAGGTCCAAAGTCAAATTGAGCCATAACTTCTTCTTCCTCTACCAAAGAATAAACTGAAAGAGACAAGCAAATAGTATTAACATCCATACCTTCTCGGGGCGGTGTCGGCTCATAGTCTAGAAATCATCATCGTCGAACTCGGACATGTCGACGTCCCCCTTAGGTGGAAGTACTGTGGAACTCTCTCCCGGTGCTAGAGTCAGCGCCTCCGGAGTAGCCACCGCGTTCTCCACTGTTGGTGAAGTAGAAGCTTTTGGCCCAGACTCTCCTTTGACTCTCCATTGCTTACCTTGAGAGATCATCGACTTGATCTCATTGAATACTTCATCCTCTTCTTTTCAGCTTCTTTCTCCCGTATCTCACAGAGGCGCAACCTTTGTAGCTTCCTCTTTTGAGTGTGAGTCAAACCGGGTGGACACCACCTTGGCTGCATGTATTTAGAGGAACTTTTGCTACTGCTAACCTCGTGATCATGAGATGCCCCTTCGACCAGATCATTCAAAGTGATCCATCGATTGAACACTCCTCCGATTTTAACATCGGTCATGCCAATTTTAACAACACTTCCAGATGCATTTTGCTGATGTATAGAGTTTGTAGGAGCGTGTTCATTACCTTGTTTGACACGCCACTCTTGCTTGGGAGCAGCTGCAAAGCCATCTCTTCTCGCATTGACCGATTGAGGTTCAAACCAGTCGTGAGCATAGACCGAGAGCCTTTTGAAGACATCTCCTCTTGGTGCGATTCAACCTGGATGAAATGGTAGATATAGCATCAGTGGAACATGCATCCATGGCCCCATGTATGGGTTTCATACCGGGAATGGTGGACAGGACATAGGTTGAAACCATGGTGGTCCCATCCCAAACCCACGAAAAGGAGGCCCATGAACATCCATTGCTTTCTTCATCTCCTTCCTAGGTGGACTATCTGCTCTTGGTGGTGATCTTGGTCGTTTCATTGACCGATTTTCCAAATCAGCCTTTTGGCTTTTGTATTGGGCCATGAGACAGTCGAAGGTGCTTTTAGACCTCATCTTCCGATCCACGGCCTTGCCTAAGTTCACTTTTCATTTGCCTACCTCAAGACTTTTTTATTTTATCATCTTGGGCTGTGGAACTTGCCACAGGGTCTCGAGCCTTTGATAGTGACTTTGATATACTCTTCACCATAGGGAGATTTTTATAGTATCACTTTTCTAGAAGTAATCTTATCACTCAAAGGAGCTGGCCTTTCTTCCCCTATGATCACATTCTTCCCTTTTGTTATATCGGCTTAATGAGGCCGAACTAACACCTTCGGGTTGAGCTCTAGAGTGACGACAGAGAAAGGATGCTTGTCTATTTGCATCTCTTTAAGACTCAATCGTCTTTTATTAATGACCGATTGGACCTATTGACGAAAAATATTGCAACCATTAGTGGCGTGCGAATAAGAATTGTGCCATTTACAATAAGCCCTATATTTTATTTCATCCGCTGGTGGCAAAATGTATGCAATTTTAATATATCCACTTTTTGTGCAACTCGTCAAATATTTTATCGCATTTGGCTACATCAAAGGTATACTGCACATTGTTTTTCTGATTTTTATGAATCGGTTTGAGTGAATCACATGCAAATGATTTGGTCTTAGAAGGCCAAACAAACTCGGCAGCCAAAATGTCAGTAGAGTCATCATCGGAGCTCTTCGAATCATACTCCACGACGTGCACGTTGTGGCGGGTCTTATGATCATGTTCACTTCTTTGCTTCGGCTTTTTTTGCGCCGAAGCTTTTTGTTGGAGGTGAGCAAGGGTTAAGAAATCATGTCCCTCCAACTTTTTTCTAAGATGAGACCGCAAATCACTAAAAGCTAAATCAGTTAGATCCTTTTCAGAAATTATCAAATTAAAATATCGGTTCTTAACATTCTAAACCTCCAAATGAAATCAATAACTAGTTCATCTCTTCTTTGCCTAACTGATGTTAAATGTGACAATTTCAACTCATTATCTCTGAAATAAAAATGATCATGAAATATACGCTCTAGTGATTTCTATGTGTAAATGAAACCCGGGGACAACAATGAAAACCATGAATAAACGGTTCCGGTTAGCGATAAAGGAAACAATCGTACTTTCAATGCATCACTAGAACCCGCTTCTCCTAATTAAGCAATGTATTGACTAATGCATTTCCAAGTGGTCTTGCCATCCTCACCATTAAATTTAACAAAATCGAGAACACGCTACTCGCTAGGATGGGACTGAATCAAAATACGCGGGGTATGATTTTTGATATATTCAGTCTCTCCCTTTGATATCCACCCCTAGCGGTTCATGAAATTATTTGCTCAAATCATCCTTAATAAAAGCAATGCACTCCTCCATTTTAGTTATGAGAGTCCTACGAGGTGTGTTTTGTGGTGAGAGATGCATATGGAGGAACAAAATTGGTCAATTCATTTAATTCGGCCGCTAGCCAGATTGGAAATGTTATTGATTGGCTCTACGGTAGTGGGAGGCACTACTAAAGCATTAGTTTGCACATGAGGTTGAAAGCTAGTTTGTCCACTAAAAGAATTAAACAGCATGTCATACAATGGTAGTTCCAAACTAGACGTATGAGGAGCCGATGCGCTACTAGAGGGTTCTACATATGCGACATGAGTAAATGGATGATGCAACACCAATGTTCTTTAATGATTTTGACACATTATCTTGAATCATTTGTTGCATATCATTAGCTAAGATCTTTTTCACGTCGGCAAAATAGTATGAAAGATCTTCAAAAGTAACGGGAAAGTGCGAAAATGTTCTTACGTTAGCAGCACCCATGGCTGCATCGTCGGAGATGGGCAGAAGAACGGCTTCCTTCACTTGAGATATCATCCCTTGACGATCCTTCTTGAAGCACACCAAGTACTCACAAAGCTCTTGATCTTCTCGCGCCTTGCATGCCTCCTCGAAAGCTTTTGATGTAGAACGCCTTGCGAGTCTCCTAGGGCAACTCCTTTAAAGACAGCATGACGATGTTCGACGGTGAAATATTGTAAGACATGATGGGAGAATGATGATTCAGTTTATGCAACCGGAATCTCCCGTCCCCAGCAGAGTCGTCAAAAAGTGTGTTGACACCGAAACGGTCCCGGGCCAATGTACCACTCGCATGTCCGTGTACGGAAATGCCGGCATCGCCTTGACACTAGTTGAATGCGGCACCTAGAAAATCGAGCTTATAAGGGACTCCGTCGGAGCAAGATCTTCTTAGGGTTGATCTGGGCTCGGCAGATCAGCCGGATCGCCTACCCACATCACCGGGACGAGACGAGGATAGAGATTAGGGTTTTGAGAGAGGAGATTAGGGTTTGAAGAGGCAAAAAGTAAGGTGAAATTGGTAAAGACGATTGGGATACCTCGCCAATCGGCTTTGAGCCTCTTTATATAAACATAGGGTGGTCTTACCTCGTGGAGCTAAGGATCTCTTTAGTTAAGAAACAAATTAGCTCTGATTTGCTGTTAAAACTACCAAAAACAGGATTCCCGGACACTCCAGCCATGTACCGGAGACTTCGGTACCGGACATTCCAGTCATTGGCCGGATGATCCGGTGGGCTCTAGACCGATTTCAGAAAAGGTGTTCTCGGACACTTCGGCTCATTGTCGGCCACTCCGGACTAATTCCAGAAGGAGGTCCACCAAACACTTCGGTGTCTAGTCGGATACTCCGGTGGTTCTAGGCTAGTTCTAGAGAGAGACCTCTCGGACACTTTCGCGTCTGGACATATCAGTGAATTTTGAGGCGATTCCAGAAAGAAGTCTGCCGAAGACTCCAACACCATGTCGAACAGTCCGGTACTTGTAAATTTTGAGTGTCAACAACTAGTATCGAATCTTTTTAACAGAGTGCCAGACACATTTGCTGGCCTTTTGATGTACGACCACGAACATGTCCAGATGCGTACGTGGTAGTTGTATAGAGTCAAGTCATCAAAGAATGACAGTAGCGAATTATCGAAGAAGGTCATTATGTTTTTCTTTTTACAGGACCCCAAAACTTGAGTAAGAAAAAATGTTAGTTCGCGCCATGGTTGTCCTCACCTCTTCTTGGCACTTTGCAAATTAAGGGTGTGTTTGATTCAAGGGACGAGACGGCAAATATCTTTATTTTGCTGGTGTTTGGTTCAGCGTCAAGAGAGGGACAGAGATATCCCTCTTAGAAATATTCTCTCAATATGCTGAATGAATTAATCCCTCAAAATTGGTGGGACGAGCTCATCCACGTTTTCGAATCAAGCTCGTTAGTGAGAGATTAGTGATATTTAGTATATTGTTTAAATAATTAAGTTATATTATTATATAATTAGTATTTATGAGTGTTAATATATTAATTAGTGGGTAATTTTTGAACTAATTTGAAAATTATTAGCATTAGTTAAGTAATTTTTTATTGATTAGTAAATATTATGATAAGATATTATTTATTTATTTAAGATATATTTATTAGTATATCATTAAATGATAATTAAGACATATAACTAAGTAATGATTCTTGTCCCTCTCATCGTCGTCCCTCCAACCAAACAAAAAACAGGATAATCCCATCCATCGAAGCAAATACAGAGTGGATAATTCAATATGACTCCATCTCATCTTTCGTTGACACTCAACCAAACGCACCCGTCCTCTTGGCACTCAGATTGTCACGTGGGATGCAGCAAGATCACGCGAACCGCCGAACGAACTGCCTCCGTTAATCTTGGCGCTCAGATCGGTTCTTGCTTTCTACACTGGAATCTTCAAAAGAGGTGGAATAATTGAACAGCGCCAAACATATCCAGTCCAAAACCACCGGGGGGAATATCCTTTTCCTGGGGCCAGATACAGATAGTTCCAAGGACAACTGCAATATTGTGTCCCCTATCTCCACTGAGGCGATCGAAATCACGGGCTCCGATATGACAGGAAAAGCTAGTACGGAGTAGTAGCAACCAATGCCTTTGCCCCGCCATGGCCACGCCGCGGAAACGACGACGTCCCCTGCTTTTGACGACGGTCGCAACCGGCGCCGGCAAATCGCTCGCTCTTTCCCCGCGGAAAATGGCACTCGGCAAACTCGAACTGGTGACCGCGCGGCGCCGAAAGCGTTCGAACAACGCCAAGCACGGTAGCTTACACGCCAACTAATCACGGCCGCTTCTGAAACCTCACGGAGGCCTTCGAGATAAGCCCGGGGGATAGATAGATAAATACGCCGAGGCGGACGAGTGGAAAACAGAGAGAAAAGATCGGCCACGTGGGTCGATGATGCGACTGCCAGGGCAGTGACGCGATAGAGCTCCGGTCCGCGCGCGGAGGGCGACCGTCCGTCCGTCCCGGAGCGCAGCTGGGTGGCTGCTCGGGTTCCGTCCGGATCGGCGTCACGTCCACGTGTGTTCCTCACCCCCTGCCTGCTCCGGCCCCGAAGATCCAGGGCGGGCGCGCGCGTCGGTATCTGCCGCGGAGCCCGGCAGCAACCGCCGGTCAGTCGCTGCGCTATCCACCGCGGCGTCAGCAGCTGCACGGCTTTGGACTGACGAAGCACGGGTCTGGGTTTCGCGGGAAATCCCTGTGTCCCGATCGAGCAGTTCAGCTAAGCTGAATGGAGCTATAGCTTTCTTCTGTCTAGGTGGCGACTACTGCTCACCCTTGGCCCATCGCCGTGCGCAATCTCGGAAGGAGAATTTGTGCACGGCTTTGCCTTATCGATCCACGACGCCGAGGCTTCGTCAGACGCTTGTCCCCAACATTTCCACGGGAAACTCCGGACGTTCCTGTCCAGCGACGGCTAGCAGACGTAACTCCGGCGCCAGCTCCATTTGTTTTTAGCACACGGATACAGCCAGATTCATCCGAGATAGTAGGACTCCAATGGAGGATGGCTGCCCAGACTTGATTGACAATTTTGGATGCATGGGCTTGGTGAAGCTACCCTTTTTCTGGCTGTTACTCTGTCTGTCCGAGAGTATGTCTGGTTCATTGAACATGCCCGCATTTTCGTCACGAGCGAGGAGCGAGTCCATATGGGTTCACGCACGAGTATGCGTGGCATGTGCGTTTTGTAAAAGGGCGCAAAAAAGGTCATGGGAGTGACAGGAGTCGAGAGCGATGGCTGTGGCATGCGTTTCAGGGAGAGTCCACAAGCTAGAGACTCAAGTGGATATTCAATGGTTGCTTGTGCGTAAACCTCTAGCTCATTTGCATCCTTCAACGATGTAAGGTGGAAGGAAACTTAGTTCATTTTAGAAAATTTTATTCTTTCTTACTAACCCATAAAACAGAAAACTTGCAACCTTATACTGGCAGCCATCAGTGAATGAAAAATCGTCAAATTTGTCAAAGTGCATTGGGGTGGCATCGTGTATACAGTTTGCTACAATCACACTGCTAAAACGGTCGTGAATATTATTTTCTCATGTACAACATATATATATTGAGTTACTACTAATATCTTTGTCACAACATTCACACTTATCAAGTTTCTCAAAGTACATGTCATTCTCACCCGGAATTAGTACTTTTCTCTCTTCGCAATGAATTTTTATCCCTTCATCGTTTTATGTACACTCACTTTTTTATTTATCTTTAATCCCCGCGTATACTGTCAAAGTGACTAAGGTAAAATTTGACACAGAGAAAAATTTACAATCTATGTGCAACACCAAATACTAGTACGTCGAGCCTCGAGGCACTACTCTTGGCATGAATATGTCACACTGCTGTTGTACCATTTTCAACCCTCAACGGCTGCAATCTCGGCGTTCTCCCCCTGGCCGTGGAATGGGTCCGGATTCATGCCCCACCATCCGCCGTTCGTTCCTGCACGCGAACGGTTCAACCATGTCCACGTTACAGAGCCGCATCTCCCTATAAACTCGGGCCACCACCTGCTCGCTTCCCTGCACATCCCTCTGATTCTAATCCGTGTGAGCTCCCTCATTTCCAACGCACCGGTTCCAATGGCCCAGGCTATGGCCGTCACCGCCTCCGACGTCGTCAACCTCAAGCGCCCGTTCCAGAACGACGGGTTCGGCGACGAGAACGGCGGCGTCGACGAGAAGCCGCGTGCGCGCCGCCGGGAGGCCGACCCGGCGGCGGCGCTGGCCGCGGCGCGCCACGAGTTCGGCGAGCACGGCGGCGTGAACATGTCCATCGAGGCGTCGGCGACGTTCACGGTGATGGAGCCGGACACCATGAGCCGGCTCTTCGCGGGGGAGCTGGGCCCCGACCGCGGCGACATGTACATCTACAGCCGGCACTTCAACCCGACGGTGCTGGCGCTGGGGCGTCAGATGGCCGCGCTGGAGGGCACCGAGGCCGCGTACTGCACGGCGTCCGGCATGTCGGCCATCTCCTCCGTGCTGATGCAGCTGGTGGGGGCGGGCGGGCACGTCGTGGCGTCGCGGTGCCTGTACGGCGGCACCCACGCGCTGCTGTCCCGGTTCCTGCCGCGGACCTCCGGCATGCGCGCCACGTTCGTGGACGCGGACGACGAGGCGGCCGTCCGCGCGGCGGTCGTCCCCGGGGAGACGCGCGTGGTGTACGTGGAGACGGTGTCGAACCCCACGCTCGCCGTGGCCGACATCCCGATGCTGGCGCGGGTCGCCCACGACGCGGGCGCCAAGCTGGTGGTGGACAACACCTTCACCCCCGTGGTCGTCTCCCCCGCGCGGCTCGGCGCCGACGTCGTCGTCCACAGCGTGTCCAAGTTCATCAGCGGCGGCGCCGACATCATAGCCGGTAAAGGACATACGTCCCCCACGCCTCACGTCTCCTACACCGTCCGAATTCATGCAATGCGACATGGATCCCTAACAAGTTCCTGCTTGGAATTTACACGCGGAAGATGTTCTACACACCTGCATTACATCATTAGCGTGTTTGGGCATGGAAACGTAATTAACACTTGCAAGTTGCAATTAGGGAAATTAGCCTATCTAAAGCATCGTTTTGTAGGCATATATGAGGAGACGCTAAGTTTAGTAAGAAGCTGATCGTCGTCTTGTCCCTTTGTGTTACGTGAGCGTGCTCCGCTCCGCTCACGCTGGAGACCGTGTGGCGGTTTGCGGTAGGAAAAGCAGGCTTTTCCAACGTCAGCTGAGAAA
The DNA here is from genome assembly GCA_001602275.1 of Zoysia japonica. Taxonomy (NCBI): domain Eukaryota; kingdom Viridiplantae; phylum Streptophyta; class Magnoliopsida; order Poales; family Poaceae; genus Zoysia; species Zoysia japonica. The sequence goes on along the minus strand of BCLF01000047.1, from coordinate 1,936,585 downwards.
AAAAAAAGATAATTTCGGTTTTAAAATGTTAACACCGTTAACTTTTTAACATCAACCCATCCATTTTATTTAAAATTTTTAATCAAATGTGTATTATTAACTGTGCTTGAAATACTATTGATGGTAAGGTAAATTATTAAAAAAATATGTACTCTTTTTTTTGGATGGGGGGAGGTATCCCCAGTTCCCCACCTCAATCCATTTGAATGGGATAAAGCATTGTACCTATGGAGGAAAAAAATATTTTTTTTTAAAATATGATGAATAATCAAAATTAATATTAAAAGTTGGTAAGTATCAATACTTTAAAACCGAGCGAATATACCGGTAATCACGAGTGATAGCCTGAAAGGTATGCCAAGCCATCACTATCTACAGCACTCCCAAGACATCCATCCTTGGAATAGTTCGGTGCACAAAGACAGATTGGATACTGCCCAGTTAATCATCGTGAGTCATTGGCGTCATCCATAATGCAGATTTGTTCGGTAGCAGCACCACCAATCTATTCCCCAGCTCTTTGGTACCGTACCCTTGCAAGCTTAGCAGACAAGAGCTGACCATACTTGCATGTCGTCTGGCGTTCAGGATAGATAGGCACGTCTGAAATGACGACGAATGCACTGATGACTGACGCGTGTTTGCTCATGCTGTTCATCAAACCTGTTGCTACGAAAGTTGATGATTTTCGTTCTGATGACGGTTTTTTTTTCCAGGCGCGATCTGCGGACCGGCGAGCCTGGTGAATGCGATGATGGACCTGCAGGACGGCGCGCTGATGCTGCTGGGCCCGACGATGAACGCCAAGGTGGCCTTCGAGCTGTCGGAGCGCCTCCCGCACCTCCCGCTGCGGATGCAAGAGCACTCGCGCCGCGCGCTGGCGTTCGCCACGCGGATGCAGGGCCTTGGCCTGCGCGTCGTGTACCCGGGCCTCCCCGACCACCCGCACCACGCCCGGCTCGCCGCCATGGGCAACACGGGCTACGGCTTCGGCGGCATGCTCTGCGTCGACATGGGCACCGAGGACCGCGCCAACCGACTCATGCACCACCTTCAGAACACCACCCAGTTCGGCCTCATGGCCGTCAGCCTGGGGTACTACGAGACGCTCATGTCGTGCTCCGGAAGCAGCACCAGCAGCGAGATGGCCCCTGAGGACCGCGCCCGCGCAGGCATCTCGCCGGGGCTCGTCCGCATGTCCGTAGGGTACAACGGCACGCTCGAGCAGCGATGGGCGCAGTTCGAGCGCGCCCTGTCCCTCATGCAGCCGCAGCCCGCACTGCACCACCTCAAGGCAGCTGACCGCGACGCCCACGCCGCCAGCAACAACCACAGGAAGCACTGACAGTGCATCCACTCTTGCTAGCTATGTGCTGTGTTTGCTTATGGAGTGCATGCTATTAGTAGCTTATTAAACCTCTTAAGTAAGGTTTTTGAAAAAAAAAAACTTTACAGTAAGGTTAAGCACTTAAGCGCTGTCTGACCCGCTGGTTCAGATGGACGCCTATGTAAGCTGCATGATCTCTGGGAACTTGGATAGTGAACTGAATAAATGTCTCCTAATTGATTTCAGTTTACTTGATCTATATGCTTTTTTTTATCAAATTAGTTGCTGTTGCAGGCACATACATACACCGAACAATGATACATGCAGATATACCCTCTTCGAGCCTCAAATAGAATCATTTTTGAAGGCTAATTTACAATGGACTAGTAACACTTCGTCTCAACGGCACCAGACTGAAACTCTGAATTGGGCTGAGGGGGTTCTTTCTGATACTCTTACCCTGAAGGGTGTTGTCTGTCACATTGTAGTTCTATTCCTGTGTGTTCAGGCTGTCTGGAAGACGTTCTGGATCATTTTCTTCGGAGCAGCCATGGCAGCGGATTCGAGCTCTGAGATTTCAGCAGGGCTTAGGCGCCAGCCAAGTGCACCCAAGTTCTCCTCGACGTGCCTGACCGTTTTCACACCCGGAATAGGAATTGTGCCCTTGCAGATGCACCAGTTTATGGCCACCTGCATACAAAGTATACAAACAGCACACAGTTACCACATACTGAATCACAAGCAAAGCGATGAAGTGCATGTTATCCAAGCTGCGGTACTGTCCACATAACAGTTGTGGGAAATAATTGTAGTCAGAAGAGGAAAAAGAATAAATATAAGTTCAGCAAGCTGAGGCCTCTCCCGCTCTGCTAAATAACCATGCAATGCATATATTACTTATGAAAAAATGTTTATCATTCTGATTTTGTTGTCGCTGTTTAGCTCAAAATTGAGCTAGCCAGTGACAACAAAATTAGAATAGAGGAGTATATGTTAAGGTAAGCACTCATCAGATAATCTAATTTTTGTGATTTTCAGTCACTCGGTGCCTACCTGAGACATGGTTTTCCCCTTCTTTTCTGCGATCGTTCTCAGACAGGTCAATAATGACTCCAACCCAGGAAGAATTTGCCGAAATAACACAGACCTGCAGTGCAGAGAACAGAAAAATACACTCTGAAAATATCCACCCTTTAACGGCCAAAACAAGAGTTCAGGAAGGGGGAACAAAATAGGAGAGCTGATCACCTTGGTCCGTTTGGAAGGTTCGAAGTGTCATACTTTCCAGTAAGCATTCCTAATCCAAGTGGACTATATGCTATGAGGCGAATCCCCAATGAGTCACACACGGATTTCAGTTCCATCTGCTCATCACCCATGCTTAGTAGCGAGAATTGAACCTGCATGATTTGGTACTTTCAGATAAAACAATATTGAGCCAAAAGTTGGCATAGCATTAAAAATTTCCTACAGGTACCTGAGCTGAGCTCAAGGGAACACCTTTGGAAGCTAGATAATTGTGGATCTTCAGAAGCTGCTTCGGTCCATAATTGCTGACACCAACGGCACGAACAAGGCCCTAAGAAGCACATTTACAGTCAGAGTGTGTGCCTAACTAAGCAGAAGGTATGAATACTTAGTGCTGATTATAATGAATGGAATTCAATAACTTCTGGGTATGGCAAAATAATTTGGTATGATATGTTTGGCAATGCAGTGACCAGTGACCTTGTCATACATTTCTACTAGACCATCCCAAAGAGCGCGTTCCTGCAAAGGTGCATAGTTAGCAGTAGACCAATGAAGCTGCCCTATTCCGAGCTGATCAAGTTGCAACCTTTCCAATGAAGACCTGAAAATAATCACTTCACGAATCACATAAAAAGCTCATAATTTTTCACCAAAATTTTGATGCTCAAAGTACTGGTCAGGTAGAGCCTAATGTTTCCTTGATAATGTTCCTATCAAGTTTGTTGTGCTAATTATTCTACAAAACCACCTAATAGACGACGGAGAAAAAACTGTTACGGATGTAATGAAATATAGTTCATATACATTAAGCAAAATTGGAAGAATACTTGCAGGCGCTGACAAACTGCCCCGATGTAAGTCGCCAGGGATATGCAGCAAACTTGGTTGCAATGACCACGTCATCAGGTGATTTAATTGGTCCTGGACCATTACAAAGAAACCAAATTACACACTTTCACTGACAAAACTGACAGGAAAACATTGATTTCATAGTTTCCATAATCTCATTTTTGTTTTTGGAAACAAGATTAGAACCTCAATGTTACATATCAGTAATTCAGTCTAAGCGTCTAACCTTTATACTCACGGATAAATTTCCCGAGGAGCCGTTCGCTCTGTCCATTCAACTTTCCAGTTCCATAGGAGTCCGCAGTGTCAAAAAGATTTATGCCGTTCCTCAGAGCTAAATTGAAACACTCCTGAAGTTCACTGTCCATGCTTTCTTGGTACCCCCAGAGTAACTGGTTTCCCCAAGCCCACGTTCCAAAACCCATGGGGGAAACAGAGAGGGTGCCGACTTTCACCTGTATTCAATCATGAAGAACAATGTTACTTCGAGACGATTTCCTGAGGAAATATGAATGGGGCTTTTAATCACGAACGCAGTGGTTTTCTATATACACTGTACCATATTGTGGTACAGACTTCATTTTCTTATTGAGCGAATTCAAACTCTAAGCGATCAAATTCAAAACTTTTCTTTTGTGTATTGTTGGCTCTGGCCTTGTCAGATGAAAAACAGGAGTACTAGTCTGATCTGCCCACGCACTGTATGTTGCATAAACTAAATTCTATAGATGCCGACTCATCAACGGCGATGGAATTTTAAGTTGCTAAAACAGCAGTGAGCTTCTGTCATTTATAATTTGTCCCCAACGGCTGTCTATCACAGAACACGGAACTTTTGGGTTCCCGTGCGTGGCTTCGATTAAGATGAATGCAGCCATCAGTAAGACAGCAGCAATCTTACAAAAAAAAAAAATCTACTACTCCGTACTCCTTAGTGCATATTTCGATACTGGATTCACCGTTGGGAGCATAGCTGCAGGTGGACGCTAAAAGATGTCGTTACCCTAATCACGTTCCTGCTCCAGCTCCATGAACATGCAGGGCCTTCTTCGCGGTTCGCGCTTAGGGGAGGCAGGAAATCCGTAGATTCAGTGACGCCGCGCGCATTCAGACAGAGCATCAAGTTTGCTCCAGTGTCCTATTCGTGATGGCAAGCTGTAGATTATTCATCCTCGTGTCATGTCCCCTAAATATACAAGATCGCAGAGTCTAATACGGAGTACGGAGTATGGCCTCTTGCGAGTAAAAGCTGCACTGCGTCTAAAAAATTTCAAACTAAGCCCGACAGCGCACTGCACTATCCTGCGCTACAACTCTAACTACTACTACTACTCCTGCCAAGTAAAGTGGAGTATGATATCGCTGCGTTCGGTGGGCAGTTCAACGTGATTTCTGTACCGCCCATTACACTCCTGCTATCAGTTTACTGAAGGGGAACTGGAACGTGGTGCGGTACCTTTTCCCACGGCCAGAAGAGGGGCCCGAGCCGCAGCGCGGCAGCTGGCGGTGACGCGGGACGCCGGCAACAGCTTCGGCCGAGGCTGTGCGGCTGCGCGGCCAAGGCTGCCGCCCCTGCGGCCGGCGGCAGAGCCATGGGTGATGAAAGAACAAGGGCCGGGAGGCGGCGAGCAGAGCAGGTTCAGGCGTCCAGGCAAGCGCGCTCTCGTCCGTCCATCCATCCGCCGCCGATAACGTCCTCCCCAGTTTCGCCTGGGCCTCCTCCGGAGTCCGGACTCACGTCGAAGCGGCCCAGTTCCGCACTCAGTGAAGACCGATTTGTGACGGTGGTAACTCGAGCTTTTACGCTGCCGCGACAGCGAGGGGGCATTGATGATTGATCGGTCGGTCGATGCAGAGGCGGCCCTGCCCGTGAGTCGTGGGCAGAGTTAATGGCCGCCGCTGGCGCGCGCTCCCACGGGTGGTGTCGAGGGCAGGCCAGCCAGCCGGCCGTGATGAAAAGGCTACGGACTCCGGGATGCACGCCATGATGTGCGAGACGTCGCGTCGCTTCCGTCTGTCTATCTGACTGGGTTCGGCACAGGCCACAGGCACGGGGACGGACGGACGGGGCACGGGCGCGCCGGCCGCGTGGCGCGGTGGACCGAGAGGCAGGCCCCGAATCATTTCGCAATCGATTGCGCGGGTGATTGCGGAGCGCCTGCCTGCCTGGGCGCCAGGGGTCCTGACAACGTTTCTCTGGATTGGATCACAAACTTGCATGCACGGGCGTAGTGCTCCTCCTGTAACACAGCCAAAGCTATCTCCCGCTTCAACAGCTGTTTTACTGCTCTCTTGTCCATAAATACTCAGTGCTTTTATATTTTGGTCAAATTATTTTTAAAAAACAATTATTACTAAATAGATACTCCTATAACTGATTTTATCAAATTACCCGTAAAAATGTTTGACTTTGATTAAATTAGAAATACTTCTTTCGTTAGTGGGAGGGGGGAGTACAGATCACGGAAACTCCTTTCGCTTTTTCCTTTTCTGAAAAGAGTATAGTCCCTTTTTTCTTTGCTTGCGCTGAAGATATTAAAACGGTATTCCTATTTTGGGACAGAGATTGTACTATAATGACTGCCTCGTATTAGTCAGACGAATGCAAGGAGGGTCCGAATAAGTACTAAAGCCACATTTTAATTCAAGGAAAATTTCCTAAATCCTACTAGTATTCTTATATGTTTTCTATGAAATTGAATTGTTTGCTGTGAATTTTTTTACTCCTACTATGATTTCTATAACGGTGTTTTGCATTCCAAAAGGCCCTATGATTTTTGTCATAATCATTTACGACTGACTTGTACGCAATGACATGCCTTCTAATCTGGCACCGTGGATCCACTTTAGAACTATACACGGTTTGCACTGAGGAAAGATCCACTTCATAATTCACGGCGTACATATATACTACTCGTAGTACATGCGCCATGCTGTCCTTGTTCATTTTTCTATGCTTTTTTTTTTTTTGCAGAGATGTGAGAGTCTCATCTGCGATCGCTAGGTTGCCAAGAACTTTCATGGAGGCGTCACATGGACCGTGCATCCTGCTTTCTCGCACTAACTTGTGAGCGACGGCGGCCCCACGGGCGAGGAGCATTGTCCGTCCCGGGGCGCTCTCTTCAAGAATGGGAGGAGAATAGAGGCTCGGCTAGGGCACAGCTCAATTGAATTGGGGCAACGCATTCATGGCCTCCTGCATCTCCTGCATGCCTTGGCATTGCTGGATGTGCCTTGAATGCCCCACCTCTATTTCCCCTGGTCGATCCCCTTCCGTGCCGGAGCGAGAACGAAGCACTAGCTGTAGTGCTCGCATTCCTCCTCCTCGTGCAGTCGACCTCACCACTGCAACTCTCATGGAGACGGATGGACTAAACCGGAGCATAGCAGTACAGTACAGGCACAGCTCAACTTTGCGTATGCCAGATGGAATCTCACACCTAGGTTCAAAAACATTGCAGAATTTCCTCGATTGTGCTGTGTTGATTGACCACCAGGCTAGGCGCAGTGGCCATACGTATGTGTATATACCATGACAGAAGTAGTGTAACTATGCAAGATGTGTAATGTGCTCTGTAATTTTATGCGTGCTCTTCATCTTCCCTGATAGGGTGGTTGTTAAACGAAAGGCACGACCGGTCTTCGATCGCTGGATGCCTGGACGGCCGGACTGGACTCTTTGGTTCACTATTTGACGGCCCTGTCAAGTGTCATGTACTAGTAGCACAAGTAGTACGGAGTATTTATTTACTTATTCTGCATCACGCAAACTAAAACTGCGGACAATAACCTTTGGATATGGACAAAGTTTGTAGTCAGCGCATTGTTCAAACATGAAAGACAGCAAGGCTACGACAAATTGATTTCCCTTTTGTTCCGTTTTATAAGTGGTTTTGGAGTTAGATACCAGAATTAAGAATGTTCTGAAAACGAATAGGAGAGAGGACAGAGAGAAGATGTATTGGGAAAAGAAAAAAATATTTTGGAAAGTGAGAATGATTTATAATTTAAAAAAATTTGAGTAATCTAGAATGATTTATAATTTGGGACGGAGGGAGTACCACTTCGCAGTTTGCTAAGCTGAAAAGGAGATGGAACGTGAGAGCACATGTACGTAACGAATGCTAGTATTACTATTTTCTTCAAAAAGTAAGTACGTACGGGTATTACTGGATACCAATGGGATTACTGGAAAAAAAAAGAACAAACGAATGAAGAAGTTACGACAGTACCTTCAGTCACAGCAGTCAGTAACAAAAGGCCACGAGCTTTATTGCGTCTTGTAATTATACTCGCTCCGGTTTTAAAATATTGGCACCGTTGATCATTTATTTTATTAAAAAAATTATTTAAATGTATAAAGTTTTGCTATTATTTGATTTATCATTAGCGGAATTTAAATCATGATTAATAATTTTACACATTGGAACAAATTTTTTTAATAAGACGAATAATCAAAGTTGATGTTAGAAGTTAACGGTGTTAATAATTTAAAATCGGAGGGAGTACAATGTAGCAGCTATAGATAGAGTAGAAAAACAAAATAACTTTGGATGTGGATTGAACAATGCATTATCTTGTGCCGTCTCTAAATCAGTAGCATGCTTGCTTTTGCAGAAGCACGGAAAACCTCTCGCATTTTGACATGCAGTCATGCTTGTATGTATGGCCACAAGTTTATCGGTACAAACAGACTCGGATTAGACTACCTGATGAGTGTATGATACTCAAACTAGACTTTTTCCAAGAATATGCTGAACGAATAATGAATGGTATTTTCACCGTATTTCAGTGGAATGTCCAAGTAAACGAGGATGTACTATATATGTTTTTAATCCTGTTGAGACATGCAATGCAAATCCGTGTTGGAAAAACAGATCAAAGAGAAACCAGCTGAATCCATAGATCAAGAGCATATCGCAAATTCAATTGTGTGTCGAAAATTAATTACTCGAAAATAAATATCTCAGGACACTAGTGCAGTATTTGGAAATGTGCATATGAAAATGTCAGAAAGTTTTCATTGTCCAAAATGATGTAGTAGATGGGGATACGTACTAACATAGGAGTAGATCCAAGTTCAAGCGTGTGTTCATAGCCTTCGATGCAAAGTTAGTCCGGGTTCAACAATAAAAAAACATTCTCGTATACTTGAGCACACAAGATTATTGAGTGGAAAAATGTTGGAAAATCACCGTTGGTACATCTCAGATTGCTTCTTTGATCCAGATGTTCTAACCTTAATAAACTGCACCGTCCTGTTGAAGGTACAACAGAGAGACAAGTCGACATATTCAAATCCGAATACATCATGAAGCGAGTTTACCACAGGTACACGCAAATCAAGTAATCTAACGAGAGCGCTTGACGAGAATAAACAAACGAACATCGATGTAGTCAGCGCAGGGAAAACACCAACTCTCTTGAAACATGAAAACTACATCTCCAGGCTCTAACATGACTGAAGCAAATCGGCATGTACTATATGCCCTTCGTCTTGCCCTGAGAGTTAAACGCTACAAAACCTAGCTTGATGGGCCAGAGACAAGAATACCGTCCTCAACCGACTGTAGAAAGGATTATGTCTGCAAGCAAGAATAATCAGATGCAGACGAATATGTATACAGATTTAAACAACTTTATGAAGTACTACTGCATGAACTAAAAAAAAAAATTGTGCGGACCATTACTCCGTGCATGGATAGAGTCGAGGGGAGGAAGAAGATGCAAACAGAGAAGTAAAGAGAGAGAGAGGAGAGAAGATTCTCCCAATCAAGAGATAATGATGAAAACTTTCGGCAACTCTGCCATGTACAGAGACGAAAAAGAGGAGTCAAAGCAGGCCATCATTGCACCAATCTGCTTGCTCCTCCTCACTTCTGAACAAACAAACAAAAGAACAGCTCCAAATGCAAGGAAAAATCTCGGTCCAAGAAAAAAAACTACAACAACAAAACAGCTCATGATTATTCATGAACAATACTAGTAAAAATTATCTGATCCAGAACAAATTAACAGCGGATAGACATAAAATCATATTTTTGAAGCTATTCCTGAGGGGAATGAAGCCTGGTCCGAGATCCCGCAGATTCGAGGAATGAAAACTAGATTTAGTTCATCCTCAAATCACAGGGCTGAACCTTGAACCAGACAACATTCCACTCAAGCAAATAGCTTCATATCCTTCCGGACCCCTCACTCAGCTCTCTCTCCCTCTCCCTCTCAGCTTCTCAGTTCCTTTGGAGAAAGCTACTCCTACATGATGGTTGAGGCCACTGAGAAGCGTGGGTATGTATAGACACAAGCACGCAGGGCAGCTTGGTGACTTGGTTCAGCGAGTGGCCATGATATGTGAAATGATTACTGCGACACAAATTATGGGTCACAAAAACACTAAAGAAAGGCTGCACTGGTCACTGAAATTTGGACCAACGCCTGCCGGAGCCGCTCTGTCAGTCTCACCGGGCACGCAGCGCTAGGAACGAGAACGGCCACAGGCAAATCCACATGGAAGCAAACAGAGGGCATTAAACTACCCATAAAGGCTGGCAGGGATGGTGACAAAGACGCGGCGGCAGAGGGTCGGACCTACAGCTACGGTTGCTGTTGGAGACCGGGGGCGCCATGGCAGCTGTCCATCGCGATCACGACGGCCGCGAGCGAAACCCTAGCGCGCGGTCGACGACGAGGGTGAGGACGGAGGGAGGGGGCAGCCGCTGGGGGAGTGGTTGGGGTAAATGCGCGGCCCGAGATTTGGAATTTGGTGGTGCCTGCTCGCGTCCTGGTGCTTGCATGGCATGCTTGCCCGGCCTAGGGCTGCATTATTCAATCTTCACATCGCTAGGAACACAGAGTCATGGACAACAGAGAGAGATAAACGGGAGAACGCCGTCGAGTGTGCCGTGGCGTGACACTCCAATATTTCAAGAACTGTGGAGTCTGACCGCATGCGTGACACCTACAAGTTCGCTGGGTTTTTTTTTTAAACTCTGAGCCATGTCGAATCAGCAGCAGACAGTCACTACGTCGTGGTACGTTTCACGGCGATATAATAGGAGTAGAAAAGATGATCCTACTCGTATGTGTCTCTACGGTCTCAGCAAGATAGCATAGTTGATTAATGGTCGTGTCTCGTGACAAGCCAAAGCACCAAAGAAATCTTTTAGTATCAGAAAGATGAGATGCGTGCGGGGTTGACGGTCGTGCATCGCGAATATATTCAAGCCGGCAATACAAAATACAGCTAGCTGTGGCAGAGATCAGTACATGTCCGGCGAACAGTACCTACGGGGACGATTCTTGCTCAAGCAGATCGAGCTCCACTTTTTTTGTTGGTCCAAATGACAGCAGGCAGCAGATCCCCTCCCCCTAGTTAGCAGGAGTATATTGCAGATCGACTACTTTTTGTTGGTTTTTTTATGATGCTCACAGTGCAACTTTTTGTTGCCGGGAATTGGATTTGTTACAAGTGAGGTGTGACGCGTGACACGACAACACAAGCTGACACACGGAAAAGGATACACGCGCGTACAATTGCATCGATAATGCATGTGCAGCATCTGTTGAAGGCCCTGCCAACTTTGCCTCGGGCGGCAAATTTGGGTTCGAATGGGGTCGAGAGTATCCCACCCAACGCGGCCTCCTAATCCAAGTTTTTGTCACGTCGTCAGCTAGCTAGCCCTCCAACTGTTCTACGTACTGCATAGAACATGCATTAGTCCGTCATATGCACAATTTAAGCTCGTATTTTCTTTTCTTAGACCGGGGTCCGGGGGGCCATGCACAACCGTCTTGAACAATCACACTTCATGATATGATGGGCAAGGTCACTGAAACCACTGGTTTATGACAACTCAGAAACAAACCGCATTCCTTACGGACGCACGAAACTTTGAGGTCACCTGAACATTGTCTGTCCTGTGTTAGTTTATGCCAAATTGTTGAGATGGATGATTACTAAATGTTTTATTTTCTCAGCGGAGGCCGAATTATCGAGCTCACCATATAATAATCATATGTTTTCTAAATTTGTTTTGTGCTATTCGTTTAACGTTTTTGTAATAATGGATAGCTATATGCATTAGTCAATGCAGAGGCTGGGATATTAAATATAATCCCATTTTTAAAAACATAACGTTCAACAGAAACAACACATCGTTAGAATATATATGGATTCATATCCTATGCCTTTGCTCTTCTACGACAAACTTTGCCATACCCAATCTTATCCATTCATTACATAATCAACGCTCTATGATTTACAATCATTTCCTACCTAAATTATACTAATTTATTTAAAAAGCAAGACCATAAATCATGCAGCCATTATTCAACGTTGATTCTGTAATAAATAGTTAGGATCAAGTATAGCAAAGTTTACTATACAAAGAAGAAAGACAGAGGATACGAATCCGAATATATATATATATATATATATTGTTAGGAGCGGGCCGATGGCGGGATTTCTCACCAGGAGGAGCCGGTTAGGAGGCCAGCAGGCCGCGGCCGGCCGTGAACATGAGTGGGCCTTTGTTTTGGTCCATCTTCCCGCATCACGGCCCGCAATTTGCTACCCGGCTGGTTCGGAAAATTTGGTCAGGCCGACGCGACGGCCGCGCGCGAGGCCGTCTGTCCGTCCTCGCCGCGGGGCCCGTGGCATCAATCTTTGCTAGGGCGCGGCATCATCCGCGCTGAGTTAGAGTATGTTCGTTTGATTTTATCTGTGTTCGGTGGTTTTACGTACTGCCTTCTTCTCGAAATATAAACATATCTAATTTCTGTCTTGATTAATAATATTTAAAAAATTAAAGAAAATTTAATATTAAAGGTTACATAATATAAAAGTTTATGTCATAATAAATTTAATAATATAATTTATATACAATAAAATTTTGTAAATTTTTCGTTATCAATGATCAAAGTTAAAGAAGATTGATTTTAACCAAAGCTAAAAATAGTTATATTTTAGAACTGAGAGAATATGCTTTTTACTGAGTACACAGCCGTTCACCACAGCTGCCACTGCAGACCATCCTTCTAAACGTGGTGGCAGCTGTTGCGGCTATTTTTTTACCTAACAATAGCAATAACATTGAGGAGTAATTTATTGCTGCCCCCAGCCGCAACCAGAACAGCTGCACAACAATGGCAACCGAACACGCTCATAGGCGTTGTCCACTGATTTTTGCCCCCAAAGCGCATAGATCTCGATAGACACCTAATGGAAATTTTTCCATCAAGTTTAAGGTTGTGCGCTCATAGTCACTGCTGTTTGAATTGGACTATTTTTTATACTGTAGGAACTTAGCTAGGAAAGGTAATTATCGTAGGAGATTCCACCCTAATGGGTCGCTGAAGTCCCCGTGCCCGTGCGGCTGTGACCGCTTGCAGCAGGCATGTGGCAGTCATCGCCTCCATGCCCTCTCCCGTGGTGTCTTCTCCCTGCAAAGGCTGATCGTCGGTAAGGGGCCTGGCGAGACAACATGGCGTTCACCTTTCTCCATGACTCGCAATCGGTGGGTGATGCGTCCGACTCTTTACCTCAACGTGAACCGACGTGCCTTGAGCAACCGATTTTCATAGTTCGACAGTACCTCTGATTATGACAAAATCAGGGAGTCTTTCTTTATGACTCGTTCATTTTGACCTCGATCAGTTCCAACAGATTGCTGACGAGATTTGCTTAGTTTGACTGTTGGTTTGCTTCCCTTCTTAATTACAAATCATATAAATGCATGCACGCCTTCTTATGCTTAGAACTCATTTGGATAGCGATAACTTTTTTCTACAAAATCAAGTTGTTTACTATATGAAATTGAAATATCCATGGGTTCTAACTGCAACTCCAACAGATACTAGATTTAATTAGACACCTAAAATCATCTTTAGTTAATTGGTAAATTAGTATTGATAGTAGGGCCTCTTTTCAACGGTTAAACCTATATGCGGGTCTCCTACATTTTTATCTTTACAAAAAACGTCTTCTATATTGAGACAGTAACAAAAATGGTAGGATGAAGTACTCCTCCATCCTCAAATTATTGTCGTCTAGATCTAGACAACAGTAAACCATAATTTTAAGGGCGAAAGGAGCATTCCAAAATAGAAGGCAAATAATATTCTTGGAAGTGGTAAATTCAAACGGCTCTGATTTAAAGCGGATCACCATCCATAAGAAGGTGCATGCACAGGCTGTAGAAAAACCTTCATATGTTTAGCAATGATATAGGAGTACTGGAGTACTACCTAAGTTTGCTGCCTAGCCCTAGATATGCAAACCTTTTAATGAGCGGTAGACTACACAAATCCTTCTGCATTGCGGGATTTGATATGGCTGATTTATTTACTCCTATTAATGACATACCATGCCAGGTGTCGCGTCGCATGCATTTTCTTTTTTTAGACTGCTGCGCCCCTTCCATTTCCCTCACGCTGCCCGTGATATTTCCCCTACATCACGCGCACCAACGCCGCCGGGCGGCCCGCCTTGTTGTCGCCTTCCCATCTTGCCGGTGCAGAGCGCGGCGAGGCGAAACAAGACAGCCCTTCGTCCGCTCAAAGGAGACAGGGATCGAATGGCGCGGGCGCCGGCTCGCGTCCTCCTCGTTCTCCTCGCGGCGGCGCTCATTGGTAAGGCCGTGTGCATGCACGCAAATGCCGTGTACTACTATATAGGCGCGAGCATGTCTGACCTGTAATGGCGCCGCCGTGTTTTTCTTTGCAGTGGCGTTCCTGTCGGCGCCGGCGCGGTCGGCGTGGGTGGACTCCGACTACCCGTCGAGCGTCTCGTGCGGTGCGACCGTGCCGGTGGAGCGGTGCGACCCGGTGGATGCGGTGGCGAACAGCGCGTGCCGGGACATGTGTCACTACGGCGGGTGCCGCGGCGGTCGGTGCGTGTCAGGCGCCGGGCCGCTCGGCCGCGGACGGGGCTGCCGCTGCTGGCGTTAGTCTAGCGTGACGGCGTTGTAGGGAGCGCCAGTAGGAAATAAATGGGCATGCAGGCAGTGAGTTCATCGTGTCAAGTTGTGTTTATTCTGAGGAGCGAAATAGAGCAAGCACAACCCTGTTCCCGGAAAAACCCAGTTTTTGTGGCAAATTAAAATAACTTCCAGACTCTCGATGTCCTTCCTGCCTCCTTGTTGATGAAGACTTTCGATCTCCGTAGCAGCTTGCCATGGCCGATGAAGAAATGACGTTCAGCAACCTTCTCATTGTTCTCGATTTTTGGGTGAGTTTTCCTGGGTCCAGAGACCTTAATTCGTGCCTCTGATCCTTGATCTCCGCAGCGCGACCGATTAGTCTTTAAGGAAAGTACGTGATACCGTGTTTAAAGACAATTGTTTGAGAATGAATGATTGATTGACTCTTTACAACAAGGAGTACAATTCATACTTACACCAATAGACAGGGCGGTGTCGTCGTGTGCTCGGGAGCAGCCCGTCCATTTCCTGGTGGCAGCAAGGTAGGAAAGAAGGGAATAAACAAGCAAGGGCAAATCAGTCAAGAAATGCTAACATAATACGAAAACAAAAAGATAACAGAGAAATTAGAGATCATGGTGCTTTGAGAAAGATTTGTGCCCAGTTCGAAAAAAGAGAAAGATTAGCAGGTTAATGGATGGTATTACCTGGATGTTCCACTAATTAATACGAGTAGTATTTTAAGGATGGCATAGTTAACTAATGGTCTCACCCCAAATCACCCTCTTGGGGCGGTGGTTTCACTAAGTGTTCTAAACACCACTAATAACCTTGATAATCATATACTACTATTTAATTATCCAACTGGTGAGTATAAAATGTTCTGTAACATGATCCATTCGGTGAGCATCGAAAACTCGTACTACAAGTAAAGCGTCTTGACGGCACAAATGAGAATTGATGCTGCTTATTCCCGAGCAGAAAACAGTACCTAGTGCTAGTAGTAGTTATTAGCAAACAGCAAACAACACCATGCTGCTTACTCCTATTCCCCAACAGAAAACATCTCAGAATTCCACCTTGTATGACAGACATCGTTTTCAACTTACAAGAATCACAACCAAAAAAACAGTTACACTCAACAAATATCACCCATCCTTTTCTGTTGAAATCCGACACTACTGGGAATCCAACAAGCAATAGTCTTTTGCAAACAGTGAAGCTGATAGAGGACACGTCGCTTGTGTTGTCCCTGTAACGGGAGCTCTCAGGACAAGTGGCCGGCATCCGGGCCCTCCAAACAACCGCACAAACTGCAGGTGGATACTATGTTCTGGGCTGAAATACAAGGACCAGTATAGCTCTATTTAGATGTATTAGATGCCTAACAAAAGAAAGCACCTCGTGAGGTAAGCTTTTAGCTTTACATCTGGAAACTATCACTTCTGACTATGATTATGGATGTGGATGCGACAAAAAATCCACAGTTTGCCGCTTGTACATGCACAGGATTCCGGGCAGACAGCAGATCAATGTATTTACATCTACTATACAGGATTATTGGCTGGCCTGCCAATCAATCGACACTGCTGAGGCAACAAAGTACAACGAACTTGCCCCTTGACATGGAGTAGTTCACCATCAATGCCACATCCATCATGTGTATTTGGTGCAGCCTTGAGCCTCACAGATTTTACCTGAAATTTAGCACATAAGAAAATCACAGTTTAATAACTCTGCATCAATTCTTCCATAGGAACAGATTATACAAAGCATCAGATATTTCAAATACAATGTGGAACACGAGGAAGATAAATAAATTTATTGTACATGACCCTGCCATGAATTGTTTTACTCCATGAACATACTGGTAGAAGAATATAAGTGATGAAAACAAATTCTATGCAGCAAGTCATGGATAAAAACAACACTATCCTAAATGAAATATTAAAACTGAATAATTGTCCAAGACTATCCTAAAGCAGGGCATACCTTTACATATTCTACATCCGGAAGAGATATATGCTTTCCAAACTGCAAAAGAACCAAAAATCTCAGTAATCTCAATCTTCCACTTCCACCAACCAACAGCAGGTCCAAACAGTTGTCATCATACTCAGCCTTAGGAGCAAGAACCTGAGAGCTCAAAGTCTGCACAGTCTTGCACGAATGATTGCATACAAGTACACCTAGATAACAGCCTTTCCTGACTATCCATCTTTCATCTAAACTTGGTACTAGCTCCTTTATCAGACCAAGCTCAACGTCCTCTCGAGGACTATGTAGCTCAATTGGAGTCTCAGATTCCCAATTAGGTTGGTTATCCCATTTAGGTTCCATATCCCACTTAGGACCCGAATCCCACACAGGCCCAGGATCTGAGATTGTGGAGGATGTGTCCTCTTTGTCATGTGCTGTGTTACCCTTGGAAGATTTTGTATCGTTTGTAACAGTCAAGCCTGGCCATGTCTTTTCTGTCTTTGATTTCGATTTCGATCTACGCCAACTGGGAGTAGATGAATGAGCCTGTGGATGGAGCACTTCTTCTGGTTCATTCAGAGTACTTGCTCTCCCTAATGATAGGCGTTTTGATTTCGGGTCAAGGGCACGAACAAGCTCAGAGGGTTCATTATTTGTATGTGGACTACAAACCTCAAGCTCTCCCCCAGACATTATGCCTGTAGACATGACTGAATCAATGCTAGATAAACTTGAGGCACGTGGTAAACATTCGGCCCTCGATCTCCGAATAACATCATCATAGAGGTCTGACTCATGAACCTTTTCCTGTTCTTTAACAATTTTATGCTCAGCACCATCAGTGTCTGACACTGGAAGATACTCCAACTCAAAGCTGTACTTTGGCAAACAGAGGAATTTGAGAAAACCAGCTACAAAGTAACGGAGAGGACCAAAACGCTTCTGATATTTCTCTGAAAGCTCAAGAACTGCAAAAGATAGATTGCGTATCACCTTCATCATTTCTATAAAAACACTAGAACTCACCTAAAGTTGGTTCAAGAAGCATAATTAATAGAATTAAGGCTGTAAGGTAATGAAATAAAATGTTAGTTATGTTACCATCACTAACAAAACCAAAATATGAGACGGTTGTGCCGAAATGAATGTTCCCACTTTGAATCCACTCAACAGCCAAAACATCAATAGGTGTAAGACCTCCCTGAAACCAACAAGTGACTAAATGAATATTTACATAAAAGAAAATAATCAATGAGTGGCAAGAAGTGCAAGCTCAATGCTCATTAGTATCATATTTGCATAAGAGTTTCCAGTGAATCTAATTATGAATAAAAAAATATATTGCAAGACTGACATTGTTAGCAGCCACATCAAAGAGTTATACATAAAAGTACTAGGGATCACTCATTCATCAAACAATACAATGAAAGGGATGCTTCAAATGGTGAGTTATTTTAATACTAATATTGCTAAGCGAAACGCTGATAATCCTAACAAGTGTTTATCAAAAGCATATTTGCATCTAGAAGTTCTCTTGGCATGACTGATGCTAGATTACAGATGCTTTCAAAAGTGACACAGTAAAGGTAGGCATGTTTAACTTCCTAAAGAGACACAAAGCGAGGGTAAGCAATCTGCACTGCAAGAAACAGCCAGTCTACTGAACAAGTCAGAGCCTCAGAGCCCTACAGAAACAATGTGCATGCAAACAATAGATCTACAAGAGAATTTTAGCTACGCTATCCAAGGTGATGAAAGGCAATCCAGTTAGCAGTCAAGACGAATGAAGAAACATGGGTGCTACAGCTTCTGACAGCAAGATATCAGCATACAATTGCTGGAAAATGACTGACTGATGGAGCATGGATGTCAGTATATTGATCTCAAAAGCACGGCAGCACTTTGAGGTCAAATAAAAGTGAGGTAGAGATCAGATAGGGGCAGCTTAATGAGGATGCCAACTTAGAGATAGAGAAGATTGAATAATGTTAAGATGTCAGACATTTTGATATGAAAATATATATGACGAACTGAAAAAAGAGATGATCTGTGAGCACTAACAATAGAAATTTAGGGTGTGCGCAACAGACATTGAAGCAAACTGTAGGATGGCGATTGAGGAAGAAAGGGGCAGAACATTTTGGTCACATATTAAAGAAGCTTTTGACATTGTAATACGAAAAAATAACCTCAAGTTCAGCAATTAAACCAGCCACAAACTTTCAAAAGCAGGAAATGAATTATCAAATATGTCAGCTGTGACTAAAACAAGGTTCATAGCATGACTAAAATTGTAGGACATTTAATGAAAGTAAACTACATGCAAATACAGGAGATAAAGTTGAGATGAACCATGTGTCCTTACCCTGACAATTGACAATGCTGCAGATATTGGATCTTTAACACCCAACACAGTCCAAACAAGTGAGTTATCTGACCCAGCAGGTATTATACCAATTGGAATGGAGACAGCTGCATTTTGATCATCTCTGGAGAGAAGACCGTTGAGAACCTACATAATGAGTCGGTTTCTGCATAAGAACCTGCTGACATAATAATAATTATTTCTAGAGAATGCAAGGAGAGTATGACTTCAGATAAGTAAGAACTTGACCCGGCCCATGGAATTTTATTAAGTCAATGAATTTTCCACTGAATACAGAGCGCTATCAGGCACGCTTCAACCTCATGTGGGGAGAAAACCAGCCGGCTGGTTTTCAACAGTGCAGAAAACTAGCCGGTTAACCGTTTTGCTAAAGTACATACATTCAATTTTTGGTCGAAAACCGGGCATCCGGTGAAACCGATCCAGACCGATTTCACCAGTTTTTGCAAAAACCGACCAGTTTTCACCAGTTTCGTGAAACATGGTTTGAGCCCCATGCCGGTCGACCCTCAACTGGAGCTTGACCACCACGCTACAAGCGCATTTTACTGGTATCAGATAAGAAGCATACAAGAACCTAAAACATGTGGCAACATACAAAGCATGATAGTGGCAACCACATATTATCCATGAAAGTCCAACCACACTATGGAATACGACACTACTTGTATTATTTTTAAAAGACTATATGATGTGCGTAATAAAAAACCAAACAAGATTTTAAAACAAACATGAATTTTATTGTCATACATAATCTGCTGTAGGGAGTACCCCCAAAGTTTATTAAAAAAATTGATGTATGGAACTTGTGCGTCTAGAGGTCCTGAATTTGCTCAAGAAAAATTAAAAATCTCAAGAATGAAACATGACACCCAAGGTCCTGAACTTGCACAAATTCAGCCCCAAGGTGGGCATTCCCGCGCATGCATGGCGAACTCGAGCTGTTTACACTGTCATTGTTTCTTTAAATAAAAGAGTCAGCTTGGACGTTTCTTATTAGGGCAAGAGGTACCAATGAATTTTACACTTATATTCTAGCTACTCAATTTAGGCATCCAATATGAGTCTACCACTCTATCCCCCGCTGCTACTCAAACCAGAGACCTATGAGCCACCTCCATCCAGTACTAATTTACCAGGCGAATCCTACTGCAGTACACCAAGTAAGGGAGTTAGAAGGTTAGTAAGAGATAAAGATGAACAGGTTTCTTTGTGGTGCGTTGGTGGTGCTATAACAAAAATTAACACCAGATCTTCATAAACCAAGGAAATATCACAAAATAAGAATAGATAAGTCTATAATTAAAAAGTTCAGAATTTCTAGTAGGTCATCAAAAAAATTAAAAAGAAACAAAGATCAATACAAGGGAATGTGGTCATGGATGTCATTGATATAAACTGACCTCATTTATAATACCATCGCCACCCACACATACAATACCTAGCAAATACAAGGCAAACTGTGAGCAAGCATGATCAATATAATACTCATGTAAGACGTGAAATAGTACGTACCATCTGGACAGGAACAAAAATCAATAGTTGATACAAGAGATTTTGCATGACCAGCATGTGTAGTTTTAACCACTTCCATCTTGAAACCTGCAAGCTGTCGCTAGCACTTATTATTTAACCATATATAAACCTTTAAGAAAATGAAACTATTAGCTCGTGTTAGCAAGCATGATGATATATATTTATAACAAGATTGAACACACTTTAAGTGGTCCACAATTATATAGAAAAGCTAATAGCATTAGCCATTCCTCTGAAAGAAAATTTCAGAATTCAATGATTGACAATACTTGTCAATAATAGTCCTAAAAGGAAGGGATCCATGAAGCAGGAAATTGACCATAAGGTAGCAGAGAGGACACTCTTTGAACATATAACAACTGTTATACAGACCTGTATCACATACATATTCAGATTGACGTGAGATACATTTAACAAATTTATGCCACGATTTTTCTAATTCATGCAAAGATTTTTGTAACGTCAATTTGAAACGAGAGATACCTGATTAAGACTTAGCTAGACATACCTTAAAAATGGGTTCCACTTTTCCATGGAAAATTTTGCTAGATCTACCATGTCCAGATCGAGGATTCAAGATGACAAGTATCTTTGGCGGAGATCGACATTTAACATAAGGATCAAACGTGGAATCAAAAGGAATGAGTTCGGAAGAATGCTTCTTGCTAGATGCCATGGGGTGGGGCAACAGATTTACATAGCATTGCTGATCTGCGAAACTGTTAACCCAACGGAAGGCCTCATGTGGAGAAGTCGATAGGAACCGCAAGTCCTTTTGGATTCTTATAGGCTTGATAAAGCATGAAAGTGACCTCTTTTCAAGAGGACATGCATGCACGGTGAAATGCCGGAGGCCAGAATTATACGATACCTGCAACATAATTTGGGGGAAAAACTTAGAATCGATTCCCAATGTTGTGGACTCAAGGAGGAACTGAGAAACATATTGATGCAAGTTACGCAATTTAATGAGCTAACAACTTACAGATATGATATCCTCAAGCTTAAGGATATTAGAACCCCATATAAAGGCTTCAGTGCTGAGCCTAGCATCAAAGCAATTGCTACTATACCCTGATCCAGAATGTTCACTTGAAGAAGATTTATTCTCTAATGTAAGCTTCCCTGAGTAAATGTCATATCCTAACAAATCAGAATTCTCATCTTCAATTCGGACACCAGGTGTGCTTGCCGTCTCTGGATCCTTGATGGCACCATCAGAATCCCTTTGCTCTAAATATGTTGAGGTGCTTGTTTCTGGAAATGCAGGAGGCTGTTGCTGGTCAGTTGCAGTGGGAGAGCGCTTGCTATTTGTTCGACGAAACAGTTTATGGATTAGGCCTCTCGGTGAGGTAAGTTTCTGCTCATGATGGTCAGACTTCTGCATCTCTGTCTTATATATGTTTTCCAGTACATTAATAACATTGAGGGATGCTAGATGTTAACGAAAAACTTATGGCAGTAAATCATCAATCCCAAAAGCTCGTGAGAGGGCACACATGACTGGGCCTGCAAAAGGTATCTCGATGTTAACTTAAATTGATAAAACTGCAAAAATTAACTGAATATTACCTTGAAAAATTGGTTCAACATTAATGTCATATGTGTGCAACGTAACAGGATAATATCTTTCTGTATTATAAAATGAATGCAGATCAACTTGAATCATCCATTCTATCAAAAGGGAAGAAAGGAACTCAGAAAGAATCTTTACAATGTTTTTACAGGTATCTAACCAATAGATGGTGACTAACGAAAATATTACACAGCAGCCTTACAGAAACAACATGTTAGGTGCATCACAGGCTGGCTGTTGAAAAAGATTGAGAAATAACCTTCTACCTAACTTCAGATATCTATTGGATGGTACCAGGCAACCCTAACAAAAAGTACATGCCGTACCCCATTCAGGCTTTAGGACTGTTAGTAACAACTCTGGTGCATCTGCAACACAGATAAACTTGGTCCAATGCAACCACAAAGATCTAGGAGTAACTACTATTGCTTGAGAATCACAAGCCCAAATGTCTCATCGCCGAAACAGCGGAAACCACACAAACGCTAATAGCTTCAGCGGAAACTATCGTCGGAAGACCTCAAGAAAACAAAATACGAAATGCTTTGCTCGCAGCAGATGTGGTAGTAAGATTGCTAGTTCCATTCTGACCAGAGGCCAACAGAGCAATAGGGCGGAGAGACCACCCCGATGAGGCTGGAATCTCCTCATCCCCGTCCCCGTCCACGGGCGAAATTTTCTTCCGCCCCCGCGCGGGGATCGACCCATCCCCGCTACATCGAGCCTAAACACCAACGACAAAAGGAGGGAGGATGCAGGGAGGATGATTCTAGGAATGGAGAGGAAAGCACGGTTCTCACCTTCCGTCGAAGCTGCACGAGGAGGGCGAACCAAACTCCAGACGCCGCTGTAGTTCTGCGTGGGATCGATCGGAGGCGGTGACGGGGCAGATAAAGGGGGAAGCGAAGAACACCCCCTTCTCCGCGGCGCCCGGACACCACAGGCGCCTTCCGCGGGGGGGGGGGGGGGGGGGGCNGGGGGGGGGGGGGGGGGGGGGGGGACCAACCCCCTTGCTCGCGGTGGCCGGAGCCGGTGGAGGAGGAGACGACTCGAGGAAGGAAGGAAGAGGCGATGGGCGAGGGGGCGGAGCGAGGGGATTTCCTTTTTCTTTTCTTTTCTTTTGTTGAAATGGAGACAGACAGCACGGCAGCGATAGGCCAGTGCGGTTTGCTTTGTTTTTTGATCTGATTGCTTAATTTGTGGCCTGATTAATTAACTGCCAATCTGGCCGCTTTCGCGTCGTAATTATGGCACGTAGCGTACCTTCCACGACGAGCCGGCCATTTCGTTGCCTCTTGCTTTACCTTTGGATTTTATTTTATCCGCGACCGCAGTCTGCACTCTTCAGTTGCGCTCGCGGGTCCGGGGCCTCCTGGCGCCGCGAGGACCCACTAGTCAGTATAAGTCGGTAGCAGTGGTCTGGGGATGACAATGAACTGGAGCGCGAAGTACAGTTGCGACTTGAGCCTCTCAGTGGACCAGTACAGTTGGGCTGATCTTTGGGCCGGGATATTGAAGCGTCCGCTAGTCGGTCTGTGAACTGTCAGGGGCTAGTCCGCTAGTCGGGCCCAATAAGTCCATTTGTTCGACTAATTTTTCATGGGCCACTGCAAAAAAAAAAACCTATCAGGGCAGATTTCCTAACAAAAATTCAAACGGTCCGATAATTCGAGTGTTGTCAAGGTGGTTGAAAAGACCACAATTGAATCAGAGTTTTAAAAACCGGTTAAAACTGACCATTTTTCACGAAAACCGAAAAATCGATCCAATCCGATTTCACCCGTACCGTTTTCACTAGACGATTGATTCTTGGTCAAAAATTGAACCTTATATTGGAGCAAAATCAGCTAGCCAATTCTTTTTTGGCACTATGCAAATTGGGTTTTCATCAGCTTCTAAAATCCTGAGTTGAACTGAATCAGACCTTGTGTTGGAAGATCTGGAATCGCCGAGATTCATGCTAGATCCCTGCCACATAGGTATCACGATCCACATCTGTGCGAGAATGCATGTGGTCACAAAATTGGTTACAATCCAGATCCAGAAACTATAACGACCAACTAATGCCACGAAACTTTGTCATCGGAACAAGAAAATATATTTACCTCAATTGCTTTTTAAAAAGGACATACTCCCTCCATTTTTAAATTAATGTCACAGCGAACTTTTAACATCAATTTTAATCATTCATCTTATTTAAAAAATTAGTTCAAATGTGTAAAATTTTAATTTGTGATTCAAATAACACTAATGATAAATCAAATTATAATAAAATATATTATATTTATTAACAAATTTTGAATAAGACGAATAGTTAAAGTTAAAGTTAAAAGTCAAACGGCGACACGAAGAGAGTAAGCAAGAGTTATAAAAAAAACATAAATAAAGCCCAACTTTGGTTTAATCCCCACCGAAAATTATAAAAACCAAGTAAAGACACAAACTTTAGCGCTCGAAAAGGAAACATACTGGGAGGCACAACGGAATGGTGGATTGGAAGCTGTCACGAGTGGGGAACTTTTTGCAAGCCTTGGTGGACACCAGCGAAGCGCAGGAGATCAGATTCAGATGTTACGAAGGAGCTGAGAGGTGGGTGCATTAGGATTGTCGGTAGGGATGCAATTGGGTACGTTCGGATCTGTTCATTTTATCTGACTAACAATATAAAGTGAATGGGAGGTAGAGAGAAAAGCGAGTTTATTTTAGAAAATTTTAGGCCGACCACTGATCCAAAAAAAATCAAAAACTTGCATTCCTACTAGTTGGATTAGGTTATTGGGAGATATCGAATAATCTCTTCGTTCTAAAATAAATGTTTTTTTAGATTTTCAAACTTTTTTTGACCATTCATTTTATTTTAATTTTTTTTAAAATTATTTATTTTATTGTGAAATGATTCATTATTAAAAGTACGTTAAGTTTGATTTGTTTATTTTTTATATTTTTGTAATTTTTTTCAATAAAATGAATGATGAAATATCGATTTAAAAAAGTTAAAAACATCCCGTCACTTATTTTAAGACGGATGTCTACGTCGATGGCGGCGGTGAGGGGAGGGGAATAACTGAATTATGGAACAAAGTAATTTTACAAGAAAAAACGTAGTAAAGACTAGAAAAAAAATTTATATTCAAAAAAGAGTTGAACAGGGAAGTTTTTTTTTAAACGAATTCAATGGGGATATAAAATCGAAGGGAAAAACATAGGGTGCGTTTGGAAGCGCGGATGGGCCAGAACCGACAGCTGCCGTGCTGCATTAGGCTCAATACATGCGTTTGGGTTCGCTAAACAAAGCCTCTGCCTCAAAGGTGGTCGGAAAGGCCATTTTGTTTTTCCACCCGAAAAATCCATCCAACAGAGCAGATGCAGCTCCTTCTCTGTCAGTGTCACTCATCTTGTCCTGCGCAACCTTCTCATCCTTTTCTTATTCATTTCAAACGAAACAAACAGGTGCCTTTCCGTTTCGCAACGCCATGCCGTAGGGCGCGATGTTTGCGTGTATGGTATGCTAGTACGATGCCACAAAGTTCTATCGAGATACGGACGCTAGGGACCTCAAAACGAATGATTGGAAATATCCACAGAACGCACCGCAAGAAACGCACGAAGGGGAGCAACGGATGGATGGCGTCGATTTCCGAATCGAATAAGGAGCAGGGACAACGACGGAACAGGGTCCTGTGAATTTGGGGTCAAAATTCAGAAAAGCTTAACAGTGGTCAGAATTTCTCTCTCTTTCGGCCCGTTTGATGCATAATAAACGATTTAGATTTAGAGATCTACAATTTTACGAAATTTAAAATATGTTATTTAAACATATGTGTTATATACTTGCATTGCAAAGTTTTTTTGTAAGTGACACATCGATGATATATTTTAAACTTTATAAAATAATATGTATTTAACTAGCCCGAAGATCTAACGCCACAGTAACATGGATAATATTACGTGCATCGTTCATTTCCTCACAATCTAGCGTAGCAAATGCTATACCCCTAAAATTCAGAGGAACGTGTCCGCCAACGATGGAGCAGCAATGGAACTTCTCCAGATTTCCTTGGAATCGTTAATTCCTACTACTACCACCAAACTGCCAACTGATCGCGCTGTCGCAGCATGAAGTTGCTTGACCTGTAGTTTTCACTGATCCGGTGATCCCAACCAACTACCTCTACTTCCCGCAAGTTCAAGCCAACCGTGCCCCTCCAGGCTGTTCACCACATCATAGTGACAGATGGCATTTCTTTGCACAAAACCTTGCAAAACGGTGGTTGATGTGAAGGGAGAACATATTCCACAGGTCCCCAAAATAATGCTGGTCATCACAACCTGGAGACACATGGCGCGGCTTCACTTTCGGAGCGAGCCCACGACGCCGCGATATTCTTTCGGTTTGAAGCATAACCGTTCACCGGCACTTGGAGCCGGAGAAAGTTCTTAGAAAATGGGAGCCTATCAGTCGCAGACAGACGCTCGAGCCACCACCCTCCACGTGCGGATGCGTAAATCTCACTGACCGCTCGTTTGATTAGTGTTGTTGTTTAATTTAACGCTGTGATCGCGGATTCAAATTC
The DNA here is from genome assembly GCA_001602275.1 of Zoysia japonica. Lineage (NCBI taxonomy): Eukaryota > Viridiplantae > Streptophyta > Magnoliopsida > Poales > Poaceae > Zoysia > Zoysia japonica. The sequence continues at coordinate 1,910,187 of BCLF01000047.1, read as the reverse complement.
AAAAATATCTGCGAGTATTTTAAGATGGAAGAGCGCGTACATTTAGAGATTTTGCAAATCAGCAAATAAGTAGGAGTATATTTAGAGATGTTTAGAGATTTGAAGAAATAAAGTTAATTTTGAATAAAAAGGAACAAAAGACATTCGAAACGAATGGCCTGGTATTACAACCGCAGGAGAGGCAGCCACGGGTCTCGCACCGTCCATCCCTGAAACAGAGCCACGTCCCGCCACCCCCAAATGTCCGTGGCCACCGGCGGCGGCGGCGTCCACCCCCGAGCCCAATGCCCAAGCCCCACCACGCCGCCTCCTCGCCACCGCCGCCGCCGCTCCTCCCTCTCGCGCTCCTCCCGCCGCGGCACTGCCCGCTGGCCGCCGCGCTGCTGGCGCTGCTCTCGGTGCTCCTCGCCACGGCGCTCTGGCTCCTCCTCGTGCTCGCGCCGTCCCAGGGGGCGGCCCCGCCC
>BCLF01000047.1:1892986-1906153 GCA_001602275.1 Zoysia japonica | reverse complement strand
CATAGATGTTTGCCATACAATTGTTACCATAATTAGCCTTGACTTTTTCTTTTGTATGAGAAGGATAAACCATTTCTCAATCAATTTTATATTTTACCTTGTTTGTGATACTTGTGTGCTTGTTTTATATGTACTAACCAAAATTTCTTTTGTGTTTATCCATTTCATCCTGCTAATTAGAAGAGGAAACTTCAAACTTTCTTTAAATCTTTGATTTGAATGTACTTTAAACTTGAAATTGTATTTGTTTTTCCATAGCTTAAAACTGGACTTTAATGGGATATATAGTTGCAAATTTCACTGAAAATGAAAAGTTCAGTAACAGGGACCCTACAGCACCCGTTTCTGTAGAATACATGCCTGCCCTTTTGTAATTCTGCTATTGTAGTTTTAAGTTTTTTTCAGAACAATAGTGTGCCTTTCAAAGAAGGCTATTTTTTGGCTAATAATTAGTTCTTTTTTTATTGTTTCTATGATCATTATTTCATATTTTGAAGCAAATATTCAAATCTCGCAGAGTTTTCTGTTATTTTTGCTGACATTAATGTCAAGAATAACCAATCATGATGCAATGCAAAATTATAGAAGTTGCCAGATTGACTTTAAGTTCTGATATTGTTTTTGTATCAGTTTCTGACAGAAGAATTTGCGAAAAGGAATATGGGAGGCTTTTTGCTGTGGAATCTTCTATACGGCTGGTGTATGTATTGCTGATTGGGGCCGAGAAGAGACTTTGACTAAAGTTGTGTTAATCTGACAGAAATTACTGGTTGGCTTCATTCTCGGAGACAACTGTACTTGCTTTCTTGGATTCTCCTCGAAAATGTATCAAATCAGGTACGAGTAGCAGTCTGATAGTTGGTGATTGTAGGACATTAACTCAGAATACCCTCTTTAGAATCGTGAAACAGTGTAAAGCACAAAAGTCATGAGGAAGAATCCATTCGATCCATTCTTTCCTGTTATATTTAAGAAACTTCCCATTTCGTCCATTCATATCGAATGGGCCATCTTTTTGAAGGTTTGCAGATTGTTCCACTTAGGGAGCACTGATACAGTCCATTATAGAACTAATGGCTTAATCCGGTCTTATTTCTTGGGTCCTTTTTAGTGAATGGAAAATTTCAATGCCCTAATGAATCGAACTGCTACATCATTGAAACAGAATAAGCCCTTTTAAATAGCACTTTCTGCCCACTGTTGTGTTTTGACTTGATATCATTTAGAGACATGTTAGTTGATCAAGTAAAGTGAATGGATATGAGTCATTTGTTCACACCTGATATAGTCTGCTTATTTTACTTTGCTGCTACTTTTGGTGGTATTTCATCATGCCAGTATGTTTAACTTGCAGACCATGAGAACCAGATATAGGACCCCCTTTGGTAGAGCTTCCAGCTCCTGATTCTCCGGATTCGCTCATTATTCTTCTGTGAAGTGATTATATGGCTAAAAGTGATTCTCTTCGATTCTCAAACAAACTCTTAGAATCAGGACAGAGAATCACCTCACAGAATCTCACAGAATCAGGAGAAGCTACTTTTTTCAGCTCCCAGCTCCTTAGTTTATTTCAGAGAATCACTTCACAGAATCAGACAAGGATCACTTCTTCTAAAAAACAATGTTTGACAGAGCTACTTTGATTCTGCCTGAGAATCAGAAGCTGAGAGCTCTGTCAAAGGGGTCCATAGTTGCTGGAGTTACCATAGAGACTTGCTAGCACGTTTGCATATTTTTTTGGAGTAAACACGTTTGCATATTTATTTAAGTGAGCTAGCCTTATGTTTGAAATTTGAGAATTTGCATAGAGTAAAAACAATATCATCCAACTTTTAGTTCATTCGGAGTTTGGGCTTATGGTTTGGGCTGCCACCAGATCCTGATATCTTATTCCATATCATTGCAAGTAGCACCTGATTTTGGCCATGTTTGGTACAATTTATTTGCAGCTTATTCAAAAATAAGCAGAAACTGTGTTAAACAACAAATTTATTTCACAGCTTATTAATTCAGTTGCTTATCAGAATTAACTAAGAAGCAATTTATTTTTCAGTTGCTTTTCATCAACTACTCAAATAAGTTTTTTTTAACAAGTTCTAGCTGTGCTAGACAGAGCGTTTGGCACCACGACTGCCCTCATACAATGAGGGTGCGTTTGGTACAGTTCTATCAGAAACATTTCCAATTTCACTGAAACATTTCCAATTTCACTCTAGAAATGTTTTTAGGCTGAAACAGAATCATTTTTTGAAACTGTTTGGCTAACTTTTATAGATTCTATTTCATTACAGAAGAGGAAGATTGAATTGTCCAATATGACCCAGGTTCATCTAAATTAATTATATTATCATGTAATTTTTCTTGCTAAAGAAATAGGGGAATATTTTGCTTGCTCCCGTTAGTAAGAGAAAGCCGGAGGCAACCAGACATTGGCCCATTCACAGCCCGATGCCGCAAAATATGGCCCAATAAAGGAGGAGTGTTTTTCTTATCCTTACGAAGCTTCGTCTTCCCTGCTCCGTCTTCCCAGCTCGTACTCACATCTAGGAGCGGGCGTGTGGACGGCCATCGGCGGCAAGCAGACAGGTGGGCAGGGAGCGGTGGCAAGCTCGTGACTCTGAGAAGCTGGATATGGCGAGGCGAGACAATGGCAATTTCACTGTAGTAGTATACTCCGGTACTGGAATAGAGGTTGTTTTAGCGATGGCTCGCGAGTAGCAGAAATGACGTCGTTTGGGAATTTTTTGTGTAAGCTGGACTAAATTACCCTTGAATTCATTACTCAAACGGCAATGTTTCGGCTCCTGCGCCCTGGCGTGATTAAAGCGACGGAGTCACGCGGCCGTGCCGCTCTGCTTCCCGAGGCAAAAAAATGAGGCTGCCCGGAATCGAACACGGAGGCCATGAATAAAACCCAGCGCTACCAACCAGTCCGATACGATGAAGATTGTAGTTACGAGGGACTCTACATTTTATTTAATAAGGGTAAACTAGGAAACATACCTCATCAATCCTTCCTTGGTATCCTAAATCATGTCATAAACGACTTTTATTTTGTTACCGGAAGGAGTATGGAATTTCCAGTCCAGTTGAAAACGAAGCACACCGTTTCACCTGCTGCGAAAACGCCTCCTCACCCGTTCCGCGGCCATAGGCCAAATGGCGAAACGATTTGCCTGGATTCTACATTCAAGATTCATTTTTTTGCCACTTTGTCTCGTTTCTAATGTTTCCAGTAAGAATCGGAATCGCTAGCAAAAGTGTCCTGAATTTCCCTCGTCTCCATTTCTTACCACGCTCGTGACGTGCCGCAGCGACGGCACCGGCAGGCACGTTGTGCGTGAGGACAAGGCGGTTGGAACTGCCACCGCTGGCGACGTAAGTGACGAGATGAGCGGACCAAATTCAGATGCGTGCCGCAACAGGAAAGCTGCGTGCCTTCCGTTTCCTCCCATCAAAGTCTCCATGAGCTCACCCTGAGGCGCCTACGTACGGGTACGAGGGAGTCGCCCGGATGGTGGGGTGGCGGCACGTGACGCCGTGGACCTTGAAGCTTCACCCCCTCCTCCGGCTCCGGCTACGTACTGGTGGTGCGGCTTCCTTCAAAGACGAAGTGACCATACCGCTGAACCCGGGAAGAAGGAATGTGTCCGTGGTATTCGCAGTTAGTCTGCTGATGATAATGGTTGGCAAACTCATCCGTTTGCAGTCAAATCTCAACAAGAAATTTGCAGACCCCGCGCGCGCTCTGCCTGAAGAAGAGGCGAAAGCTGCATGTAAGATCAACACGGTAGCGTAGTGGCACTCATCACTGCACGCAAGGATCACTTGATTTGATGCTCAGTTAACAGTGTTTCCTTCCCTTGCATGCCGTGGTAGCTAGCGAAATGGACCGCATCAAAGACGGTGAAAACTGAGAAGATGGAATGGAACTCTTGAGGTGGTGGTAGCTAGTATTGCCTAATTAACCACGAAAAAGGGGACAGCGACGGAACTATCTGTAGGGGAGTTGCTACACGTTAGCACTTGTTAGTCACAGTCATCAAAGTGCCAATTATCCAGATGCGGCGATTCCTTTCTTACCAAAACGTCCCCCCGCTAGGTTAAAAAAAGGTCCCCCTGCTTGGCTGCTTTACTACTTCTGCCTTATGCGTCCTTTTATTACTATTTCAGAATTTTGAGGAAATCAGGAGGGTCAGGCCCTGCTGGTTATATATTTAGAAAAAAAAACACCCAAAAGTACAAGTAAAGAGAAACCGAACAGAAAGAGAGGTCCCAGTTACGTAATCGACTCTATCCATTCTTTGATACTGGGAAACGGAAAATATTTCCTTTTTTGCTCGATGCAACATCTTTTGCAAACCAATTCAATCGTTCAGTCACTTTGCCTCATTGAGTTCTTGTGATACGCTCTTTCACATCATGTAATCCCAATAATTAACAATGACTAGGGGACCAATAATTGTGGCATCTCCAGCGTACCACGGGTCGTTGATTAGCTACTCGTACGTAGCGATCTCGGAACACCGGCGTCAGCTGTTCATCGTTGACTTGGCGCCGCGCCGAGCCGCCGTGCTCCGGTTCCCCACGGGCGCGGACAAGCGCGGTAAAAAGCTGAACGAACAATTGCTCTGACTCTGACCGCCGCATTGTCTTCCGTGAAGAACCGAAACCTTTTAGACGGACCCGAAATTCCGATAGAGGCGGCCACTACGGACGTGTTGGGTTGGTAACTTGGTTATGGTTACGTGCAGACGCCGGCGCCGGTGCCGGTGCCGATGTCTTGGTTCTGTGTCCTTCGCACTCAAGCCGCACTGTTAGAGCGGAGCAGAAGGAGCAGCAGCAGCAGATGCGCTCAGCAGGGCGTACGTGGTGATCTAGCTTGCTACCTGTAACTGACTGAATAGCATCGCATCTTTCGAGCAGTTGTAGGCAGGGTTATGATTTCGTTTAAACCTCTAAAATCAGTCGCGACCGGTTTAACGAAAACCGCGAAAATCAAAAAAATCGTCGAAAATCACTTCAAATCGAAAATTCATAATTTGAACAAACTGCTACAATAAATATGGCGGTTTCATCGGTTAGCCGACCGGTTTCTTCGGTTTTTACGGGTTCAGATTTTAAAATTTGAAACCCATCAGTTTCACCGGTTAACCGACCGGTTTTCGGTATTTCGAATTTTTTCAAATTTTTTAAATTTTTAAAATTTTTAAAATAAAAACCGTTCTTCCGATAAAACCAGACCGGACCGGTTACACCGAAAACCGCAAAAACCGATCGGTTTTGTAAACCTTGGTTGCAGGAAGTACTAGCAGCAAGATCAAGTGCTCTCTCATGAAAGACTGCATGTGTGCTCAATCTCAAAGATGGGAGTCTGACGGCACTTCAGTTGCAGGGCGTTCAGGATCAGAACCGTATCGTTTTCAGAGGGGCATCAGTTTCAGTCTTTCAGTCATGATACAGAGTGTCATCCTTACGGATGACTCAGGCATTGCTGCTGCTGCTCTGTAGGTGGAGTACGTGCACAGGTTTTTGCATTTCATGAGCTTGGCCGTTCCGCAGTCTGCGCTTTTTCTTTAACTGAAAAAAGGACGGGTTTGCGTCTCTAGCTGCACCCCACCCCCCAATCAGTCCTCTCTCTCTCACGACACAGTAGAAATGAGCTACAGTAGTCCATATCTATCGGAGGCCTCGTGGCCGCGTCTCGACGGTGAACGACGTTGCTTTCCACCGGCCTTTAGGCCCTCGTTTTCCTGACGGTGCTTCCACGATCGGTCCTGATAGCCATTGATCTGAGACGCAGAATCCGCCGCGTGACCTGCTTGGCACAAGCGCAGCCACATGCGCGGCCGGCCTCCTGTTTTCCGCGAGGGTGGCCAGCAGCGACGCCGCTAGCAGCGTGCATGAGGACAACGAGGTGCTTTCAGTTCGCGATCGATCCTGGAACGGAACGCGTCGATCGTCTGCCGGGGCTAAAAAGAGGGGACCTGACGGCGACGCCGAAGCTTAGATTAGGATGCCGCGTTGGGTGATAATCTGATTGGATTTGACTGTGATGCGATCGGTGAATTGTGACCCTTTGACCGGCCAATTCGTGGTAGCTCTCGACTTTGAGACCCATGGTACTCAATATTAAAGTGTTTTCATTCCTGTTTCTTGTAGACAACTCATTAATTAGACTCGATGCAAAAAAAAAGGTCTATTTTTTTTTACCTGAAGGTACCTAACCAACAAACCTTAGAATTATTACATCATTTGGAGGGAAAAAAAGCGAAAAGTCATCACCTCCCGCGATGTACCAATAAAACACTATTATACTTCATCCCGTATTTAAATTGTTGTAGCTATGATAAAAACTTTAGTTGAAAAACAAAAACTGTTGTTCTAACTATAACAATTTAAGAATGCATGGAGTACATAGAAAGAGAATACGTACCCTCTAATTCTACTAGTTTAAGAAAATTCTTCCTACTTAAAAAAAACTATTTTATTTTCATGAGCTAAAGAGGATGAGAGTATAACCCTTAAGTAAACCTTTTCCCCCTATAATTCTACTAGTTTAAGAAAATTCTTCCTACTTAAAAAAACTATTTTATTTTCATGAGCTAAAGAGGATGAGAGTATAACCCTTAAGTAGACCTTTTCCATCCCAACAACATTCCTGTCGTTAGATTACGCAAGTTTCCTGCATTCGAAAAGCAAATAATCCAGCCTCCTGGTACCAAAAAAACCAGCAGAGCATAGAAGAGCAGACAAGGAGGGACCAAGGTTTACAAAATCGGTGAAAACTAACCGATTTTCGATGAAACTGGTCCGATCTGATTTCACCGAATGATCGATTTTCGATTTAAATAATTTAAAATATTTAAAGATAAAAAACTGATCAAATCGAGCGGTAAACAAAAAAATCAGTGAAAATCGCTCAAACCAATTTGATTTAAATTCAAAAACGAAAAAACCGATTTTGCATTTATACAATTTTTTATTTACTGTAGCATTTTTATTTTCAAAAAAAACCGACCGGTTTTCGAAATTAAAACCGTTTCTACAATCCTGGGAGGGACACGCCTTGGCCGCCTTGCAAACACCAAAACCTGGTCAAAAAAGCGGGCACCAGTCAGTCAGCGCCGCGGTCAAACACCGTGGAAACAAGGACGAATGCACCGGAAGGCCGCGTCATGCGCACATGCACGCACGCATGAACGGAACGTCCGGGACCGTGTTGTCCCCCGTCTCCCTCACCAGCACCGCTCGAAGACCGCCTCCACATTTCACAGCGGCCCGGCGCTCTCCGGCCACCGCAACATGCATGTCGGCCGAGCGCAACCACCAGCTGCATGCGCACCGCACGGCACTAGCAGAACGAAAGCGAACTCGAACCCAATTGGCAAGCGGCCGTGCTCAGCTCAACCTCTCGCAACCTGGTAAAAGCAGGCGGCCGGTTGCCGTCATGGTTCGAAACATAGACCGATTCGTGATGTTCTTTCGCACGCGTTGACAGCGCGGTCGATCGTGTCCAACAGCCGCGGCGGCGGCGGTAACTGTCACGCACGCCCAGTCCTCCCGGCCGCCCGTCGGCATGAGCGAGCAGAGAATTTGACCGCGTCTCCAATTGCGAAGGGACTGGGAGACGGACGACGCATTGGGCGCGGCGGCGTTGGACGCCTGGACGGACGGCCGGACGGGTGATCGATCCGTGCACTGTTGCGCTTTGATTTTTTTTTCCCCGTTGATGTGAAGTCTCCGGCGTTTAACCCGCAACGGCTGCCATTTGGAACGGCTGTGGACAAGGACGTCTGCTTGATTATCACTAATTAATCTGCACTAATATACTACTCCTATGCCATAGGGAATTACTCCTAGTAATAGGGAAAGCATAAACAATCCAAGTGATGATCAACATCGGCGCCACGGTCAACGCATATACAAGCAATCATCTGTTCCAGCTTCAATTTAGTAATAACAGTCTACGATCGGACGGCTCGTTTCGAAATGCAAGACGTGCTTATCTGAAATGTACTGTAATATTTTTCAGTAAATCCATATGTACATATACTCTGTAGTCATCACAGGCCACGGGTATCAGCTCTGAACCACAGTCCCTTTTCCAGTGTAATGGGGGAGAGACCGGCCGGCGTTCCTGGCGACGCTGCCGCAGCTGCACTGCCGCAGGCGCATAATTTAGGTGGCCGCAGCTTTTTCTCCCTCGCCCGGACGCCGGACGTGCGCCTGCGACAGCAGGGGAGCGTCGTCGTCGTCATCGCCAGCCTTGGCAACGGCGAGTTTGGGAGCATTCCGGTGTCAGCTTCCTCGGGGTGTCGGCCAAAGCTGCAGCTGCTGAATTTAAGGTCACCCTGCACCTGCATTGCTGTTGCAGTGCTGCTGCCTGCTAGAGCTGGGCAGGGGAGTAGTACTTCAGCTGGCAGCTGATAGTCTGAACTGTTAACGGATTCAAAACCTTTGCCATTCCAAATACGGATCCTGGAGGTCGTTCTTCAAAATATATTTCAAAATATAATTTGAGTTGGGAAAAGTACTCGGTGTAAGACAAGCAATGATGATAGCGACGCGTGCGTAGACTACACGTAGACTACATCTGATTTTCAATTGACTTCATGTTCTCATACTGTGGAAGATAAGCCTGTTAACATGCACGGCGAATAATGCGATTGGAGATCATTCACACGCATAACGTACAGCATCGGCATCTATTCGGAGCTTAATTAACACGTCATATAGGCACGCATAAACTGAAATGCTAAAATAAACTTGGTAAAATGACAAGACGGACCATACTTTTTTTTGTGTCAATCAATAATGAAACGGTCCAAGCATAAACAAAAAAAAAAATTGGAATAAACTCAAGAGGAGATGTTGACATATATACTAGAAGATTATAATTAAAACAGCAACAAAGAATATGGATGACGCTAGCAAGGCTAGATGGCGAAATTATAGTGCTGCTCGACAACTAATATTCCAAACTAGCACTAATTACTAGGCATTGCATTTTAGGAAGAGGTCACTGCTACCATTTACGGTCCGTTAGATTAGATGTAAACACTAAACCATCATTGATTGTGCAGCATGCATCCCATCATAAAGTGACCCCGCATCACAACCCTCGGAGTGGATGAGTTCAAAAGGAGATGGAGTACCTGAAAAAAAAAGAACTCAATTATAGTCACAACATTTGTGGATTAACTAGCCGCCAATATTGGTCAGGAAAGTTGGGCGTCTCCTTGCAAAATGCTGGGACCATACCTGATTGATGATAAACAGGATTAGACGGTGTATATTAATGCTTGAGCTCATGCTAAGTAAATTACCTACAATTCAACATTTTGTTCCAGATAAATTTACCAGTTAGTTAATTTGTCTAGTCTGACTTTCTGTTAATTTGTCTGGTCTGACTTTCTGAGTTCAATCCAATTATTTCTTGGTCTCAAATGTCTGTTTATTTTTGACTGCTTAAATATGTGATAAATTGTTTTGTCGACATCGAGTAAAAGGATAGGTATTTGTAGAAACAACTAACCTATTAATCATATGAAAAATTATTATTATTAAACTAAAAACTGGCCTCTGCAGAAAGATGGTTGAATTTTGTTTAATATCTTTTTTTTCCTACTCCTATGATTCGCTTTGGCTGATTAATTATAGCTAAATTGCTTTAAGATCTTAAGTAAACATTTAATAACAAGCCTATGGAGTAGTACTATTAGCAGTATCATTAACAATAACAAGGTGATTTAGGTTAGTTTCTTTTACATTCCTCGAGGCATCATCAATCATTATCCCCACCCGGCAGATCATGGTTGATGGACTAGGTGGGATCGCCACCTGGAGGGAAAGATTCCTATCACCCTTGATTTCAGCGTAATTTCAACCCTAGAGTAACGCTACACGCACCCCCGGCATCCTCAATTGTAACCCTACATCATGTTTATTTTGCCAGAAACAAATAAATTTAAAAGAGAAGATACCACCATGTTCTCGAAGCACTACATTTATGCAAATATATATAGAGTGATATATCTAACCATCTATAAACAATTTAAAATTTTGTTTTGGAACTAGCCCAATTTGCATAGACATATGGTCAAAATGTTATTCAATTTTCATCTGGCGCACCTCTTTCAATATCTATATTACTATATACATGCATGGAGGAAAATTCGGCAATTACACACATTAATGCCTGTAGATTTGAATGTTGCAAATTTCTCTGTAATAGAGATATCATAATGAACATGTGATAGATCTATAAACAATTAAAAAGACAAGGTGATGTCTCGACATGAACTAAAAGATACAACCAAACACTATTAAAATTTTATTATCAACACACCATGTACAATATATATAATACATGAGATATTTATAATATTTATTTTTTATTTATTTCTAGCATGACAACATTCATCAAAAAGTATACGACGAGCTAGTAGAAACTAAGCACTTTCATTTAATATAATTGAAGCTTCATATATCATTCAATTAATATTCGTATGCTATATGTTTTCTTCATACATTACCAATTATTAATTGTTTAATTTTTATATTGATATAAATTTATGCCAATGGCTATGAAATGTAGAGAACCTGATGTTAAAGATGAATGCATAATTCTGCAGTCCTACATGAAACATGCATTTACAAGGAAAAATCACATGGATAACACCCGTGCTGCATCCACTACAATTATTTAATAGATAGAATGACATCACAAAATAAAATATAAATAAATAAAATGACACCACAAATAAAGTATAAATAACTTAAATAATAATGTTGTGATATCTTGGCACAATCAAATGGTCCTCAATTTTAATCTCAATCTGTATTGCACAGATATGGTGAATTTAAGGGAATCAATCATAGTTCGCGTAAAAAAAAGATAAGATTGAACAATATCACATATATAAAATGAAAAAAATTATTTACCAGACACAAGTTGTCTATTCATGTAGGAACATATTGTGACCATAGCAGCGCTCCAGTTCAACTCCCTAAACCCTTAAATTTATTCCCATGGGAAAGGAAATGGCAACCGCGTAACGATAGATTAGTTTAAACATGAAATATTATTTGGGCGGTTAACTTAATTAATCATCCAGATTTTTTTCCTAATCATTAAAAAAGGCCACATGATCATTTATTACCTGGAAAGGGAGGGATTAACCACAACATGCCAATGCGTGCAACTTTTATACTCCCCTGGTCCACTCAGGGACACAACTATTCCCACAGCAGATGCCAATGACCTGTGGATTCATTATATGTAATGGTCCCACAAATCAGTGGTGGGTCGCTTGAGCAGTTTGATTTGGTGAGTGGAATGGGGGGTCTGTGTTAATCGCCAGGCATGTTCTACACCTAGCTCTATCGTGCTCGAGAAGGAGACACATTACAGCTGTTATAAGGTGGGCTTGTTTGCCTCTTCACATTCCTGCTGCCTTTATTTTTTGGAAACCTTTTCTTTTCTATAACAAATTTTGCTTCTTGTCTGCTAGTTTTAAAATCTAGCTCAGATGTAGTACTAATTTTTTTAGAAAACCTATAGTAAACATTTTTTTGCTTTCATGAATTAACATTGTCATAATCATCCCTTGAATGCTCCTGTGAGCCTTACTAGTTTCCTTTTATAATTATTCATCTTATGTTTGTCATATTTAATTTATAAACTCCTTTCATTTTTAAACTATTATGGGTAGGATAACAATTTTAATTTATTTTAAAGTAGAATTCTTATCGTAATGATAACAACATAAAAATGATGGGAGTTTGTTTTATCTATTGTAACTTCTATGACGACTTAGATATTCCGTGGAAAATAAGTAAGATCATCACACAGAATCCAATATATTCCTCCATGGGGATTGAGGTAGGGAAGTTTTGTAGAGGAGTATTTGTGCTCCTCTGCCTTTTATTACAAGCCTCCTCTCTCATCCTACAGTTTCCAACTTCTCTCTCCCCACCATCACATGTTTCTCTGTATACCATGTTTCACTACACTCCTCTCTCTCTCCCCCCTTTCAGTTTTAACATGCTGTATTAGACAGGTAAAGGCCCCCTGACAGCGCAGCATCTTGTTTGTTTTATCTCCTACATCATCTCCCTCATCATCTTGTGCCCAAAGACAACTCTCTCTCTCTCTCTCCTGCAGCAGTAGCCAGCAGCATCAGTTTTCAACATTTCTCAATTTTCACTCTTTCTCTCCTCTCTTCTCTCTCACCCTACCCATCTCCCTCTTCATCACAGCTATATATCATATTCCCTTTCTCTCTCCTCCATCCTCTCCCTACTATTATTTATGGCAGGATTATTGATGGTATCTTAATTCTTTTTTTCCTCTCTCTTCTTCTTCCTCCTCTTGCTGGAATACATTTTTTTAGCCAGCCTTCTTGTACTAGTGCTCCCTCTTCCTCTCTCATCTTCATCTTCTTCCTCTTCTTTCTTCTCTCTTTTTTCCCCTCTTCTCCTTTCCTTCACTCTCTCTCTAGCTAGGCCTGTCTCCTCTTTCAAGTTGTCCTTGCCTCCATCTTTTTCACCTTCCCCGGCCTCATGTACTGATCATCGCATCACCTCCATTCCCCAGTGGTAAGTGGTAACACGGGCCGACGTGCACGAGTGCGCGTGCGGGATCAGGTGTTAGCATGCAGCAGCAGCAGCAGCACGGGGGAGGGGGAAGAGCAGGTGGTGGTGGTGGTGCGGCGCAGCAGTTCGGCGCTCAGCAGGTGGAGATGCCACCACCACCATTCTCGCCGGCGGGGCAGCGGATCTCGGTGGCTGAGGCGCCGTCGCCCATCAGCAGCCGGCCGCCGGTGCTGCATCAGCTCGACGAGCTCGGCGCGTCCGGCGCCGGCGCCGGGGGCTTCGACGCCGAGGGGCTGGCGGCGGCTGCCGCTGGCGAGGAGGGCGCGAGCGGTGGCTCGGCGGGCAGCCGGTGGCCGCGGCAGGAGACGCTGGCGCTGCTCAAGATCCGGCAAGACATGGACGCCGCCTTCCGGGACGCCACCCTCAAAGGTCCGCTCTGGGAGCAGGTCTCCAGGTAACTGAATTTTGCGCCACGACTCACTCGCCTTGTCACCGCCACTCGCCGGCGACCGTCGCCGCGGAATTCTCGTCGGCCGAACGCTGCATGAAATCTCGGCGGCCTCCGGG
>BCLF01000047.1:1869083-1884321 GCA_001602275.1 Zoysia japonica | reverse complement strand
CCCCCCCCCCCCCCCCCCCCCCCCCCCCCAACGCATCTTAAGCATCTTTCTTTTCCCTTTGTCGTCTTCAAGCTTGCCGCAAGTAACTAACGAGTGCAAGCCGATGCCGAACCACCCATGATTGCAAGACGGAACCACAAATCTGGCTCGCTTGCGCATGCAGCTGGAACATGTATCAGATCGAGTTTAGCCACGAGCCCTTGCCTTCGATCGAATCACATGCCAAGACGTGATTCTTACGGTCGTGGAATTATTAGAGCTTGCTTCTGAAGGAATTGAACAGCATCCCAGCAAATCAGCGCTTGGATCCGTTCCCTCCCTGTCTCTCAATTCAATCGCTCCTCATGTCATCTTACCCCAACAAATGTACTGTACATATAGAGGCTAATAAGAGCCAAAGATTAGGCTGGTCTTAGAGCAACTCCAACAACTATCTAAACTTATTGTACCTAAATTCAAGTTTAAATCGTTGGTAAATCAAAATTGATATCTAAAATAGTGTTCATCTCCAATAGCTACCTAAATTCAGTATTTCTCAAAATTTAAACCTACAACATCATCATACTAATTTATGCCTCATTAACTATAGTTTTGAGGTATAAGTAGAGCATTGCTATATGTGGATACTTAATTTGGTAGAGATGAGGGTAGCTAAATTTTAAGTGTTGATATAGGTATCTGTTGGACTGTTACTTTTTACTTTAAATACCTAAATTCATATTTAGATACTCAGTTTAGATATCTATTGCAGTTGCTCTTATTAGAGATAAAGAAAGCTTCTTTCTTAGAAGAAATCAAAGGCTGCAGTCAGTCTAGTCTCGCTTTAGCCTGTGCTGTGCCTATCCAGCAGAGGACCATATTCGGTGCAGCAAAAATCCAAGGTTGTGCTGTCCAAGATGAGAGCTGTCATTGCCTCGACGTGCTAACCTTTGCCCACTGTTGGGGTCCCTGTAACACCAGCCATTGTGCGGTGCGCATCTGATCTGTGCGAAGCGCTGCGGTGCACCACTCCATTAACCTTTTTTAGAAGCACCTACCCAACAAGTGAAGCCAGGACCAACTGTTGACAACAATGCTTCAACGGCCACAATGAAAGGGAGCCGGCCAATTTGGTTGTCCCTGTGTGAACTTGTACGCGATGATAGCGCTGGCCTCCTGATGCCATCAGATTGTAGACAACATCTGGCGCCCCTAACCAAGTGAGAACACGGTGGATGCAGCACAAAGATAGGCAATCTTGCGTAGAAATGTTGGTGTACCTGACTCAGTGTTTTTAAGAAAGGTGCCAGACTGGTGCCACTAGGTGACGGTGAGCAAATTGAAGAGCTGACCACTGGCCTGTGAGCTAACAAGACACTGATGCCGAAGTGTACATGAGCTGGACCAACGCAATTCACCAAACATACAGATCGCCTTTGATCACAGAACGTTTCTTGTCTTTGACATCTCTGAACTTTCATAATGAAAATTTGGACACGCTCAAATTGGCGTCGCGCCCATGTGGCAATCAGAGCTGTGAGCTTCCTTGCAGTTTTGGGTTAAAGTGTGTCATCGTTCAACGTTATCATGGTTTTACTGCAAAGATTCCGACTAGGTACCATCACCTAAAGCTCACACAGTACTTGAGTGAGATTGTCCTCGCTGAGCGATAGAAAGTGGTCTGAACGTCATAGTGCCAGTCTGAAGTCCATTTCAACTGAATATGCTTGGTTGCCTGGTGCTGCACTGATCTGCTCGTCTGTCATGCCTCATGATTCAGTGAGTGAACCAAACCTGTCAAACCTCTTCAGATATCCACTTCGTTAGAATGGTGCAGAACCTTTAAGCAACGTGTAAATGTCGGTGGCAACATGCACAAACTTTTCTCCACGACCTGAGCACGCAGGGCTTCCCCTGCAATTCATCTCTTTAGGTTCAGTAGTAAACGATAGATTTACAGCTCTCCTAAATACTGCAATCTCAAAGCTGACTGCTTGGTAGCTTTTAAGGAATCGGTTTTTATTCGCTTTGCCGAAAAAACCCAGACTAAAACAAAGTATTATAACTCAGAGAATGAATTCTCTTGCAGGATGACCGCCAATCGGAATAGGATCTGCAGAAGCAAAAATGAGAAAAGAGGAAAATAGTAAAGCTCATGTTCCTTTTGGTTGCTCATAGAGGCATGAAAAGGGTAAGAGATGTAAAGGTAAAGCAGGGGAATTATGAGTCGCTGGTGGTTATTCCCTTGCCAGAGGAGTCCAGCCAACAGTTGAAACTGTACACAAATACGCACTACTGCACTTAGGCAACATGGGGAGACATGGCTCCCATGTTATCCCGTGCAGCCCCTGTTCCCCACTGGTGTCTTCCCGTTGCACATGGCCTTTAACCGACCACTCCACCCCTCTCCCATAGATAAAATTGCCATGGGACCTTCTTCCCATACAGAACAATTATCACAACTTTCCTTTCTCCATTCTCTGTCTCTACCCTTCTGTATTGTATCTATACTTATGAACTGAAATAGTGGCATCTATATTTTAAACTATGGTATGGTGAGGAAGCATGGGCATCCAGTCAGAGGCTTTCATGAATTTTTGGAAGCACTAACTGTGAACAGAATCACAATAGGTACCAAAAAAAATGCTAAACAGTTGCAGGATTGGGGAATCATATTCAGCATCCAGAACCGCAATTAGGGTTTGAGTTCAGTAAGTCCACAACTGATGTTGAGGACAAATATTCCAAGTTGGTGGTGGTCTCCCAGTTCTTTAGAAAGCAACATCAGCCCCATATTTTACCATTTCACTTTGATGCCTATCTATATCATCTTTCGTTGTCAGGCCAATCATGGAGGTGTCGTTCTATCATTTAGTAAGGCATGACAAAAGTATGTGGGTTAGCGGTCCAGATAATCCATTAACTGACTTTAAAATTGGCTTTAGAACCCAGAAGGGGATTGAGCACTACAGTAGGAACTACCATAAATATTGTTAATGCGATTAAATATAGAAACTTTACTGATAGGAACGTATGAGAGTAAAAATTATTGCATCTTTCAAGCCATACCTGCAGTTGCGCAACTTTGAACGTATGAGAGGCCAGAGAGTTGGCCTTTGAGGGACCACTTTCATAGGTCATACTTGCAGCTGCGCAACTTTGATTGTGATAATGTAAGCTAGATAAGGAATCATTTCAAGGAAACCTTTTTATCATCACTGCAAGTCCAAAACAAGATAATTCTCACTATGTTGGTTCTCATGATCGATAAAGCAGAGTTCTAACTTGAGCCAAACAACTGTTCAAATAACCTATGCCAGTTTTAACGTTCTTTCATCTGAAATTTACATTTGAGCAGAAACATTGAAGTATAAGCTAAGTTCATCAAAATAAATAAATATAAAACTAAACGATTATTTCATATATATGCCATCATATCGAAAATATATAATATTGTTTGATCATCCCTTTATCTATATTAACTCTTTAAAGGCCAGCTGTGGCATCATATAAAACAGGAAAAATATAAATCATTGTTTTATACGAGATACTTAGCACTCTGAAACTGAATATTGGTTGCAAGTAGCACAATTGTACTATTGGCAAATGTGTAATTCTGTCCACTGGAGTGGTAGGATAGCCAGGCTATTTTAATGTTTTGAATGGATCGCTAGGAAGTACAGAATATCTAGTCACCCACTTGCTCGATAAGAATCAAAGTCCAGAAACTACTATTATATTTGAGTTTCACATGGTCATCCTTATTATCCTATATACAAACGTCACAATACAATCCACCCTTTGAATCATAGTCAAAGGATATCTCCTTCAAATAAATTAGTATGTTGATTCACCCAGCATAATAGCTTGTATAGAGTATGTATGAAAGCCTATCTAAACTGCTTTGCAAAAGAAGGTGCTGAATTTTACATATCGTATAACAATTTGGCTACTGACCTAAACAATGCTGGATGTGATAGGGTGCAGGTTGGGTATGATGACAGCAGGATTGTTCAGAACAGGATAATCATTTACTCACGTCAATGTCGTTAATCACCACCGTCCTATAAAGATTCCTAACGCTTAGAGGACCTCAAGTATCACTGTATTCAATACTTTGCATAGATTTGCAAATCAGGGACATTGCACTTAAGAAAAAGCTCGATCGTGGCCGCACGCCGCATTCCGTGTCGGGTGTGGAGCCGTGGCGTGAGAAACGGTGGGCTTCGAACCGGAAAGGCAGCTCGTGGACCGCCTGTGATCTACGGTGAGGTAGGCTGATCTACTTGGGCCACTTATGATCTGGGCCGAAACATGGCTAATCTACGTGGGCCGCTTGTGATCTGGGCCGAAACACTGGATGGATAGTGGATCTACGTGGGCCTCGGGCTCGGCCGCTGATAACGTCATGAAGGCTTGAAGCTATATTGACCTATCCAGAATCTTCCCAAAAGCATCTCTCAGACAGTTGGAACGAGAATGTAGAAAGTTTTTTTTTAACAAGCATTAAGGTTGTCCAGAAATGTGAATCCCAAGGCAAGTGTTCAACTTGAGATAAAATCTTTTACAGCGTAGGATAGTTTGCCAAATTCCTTCCGTATTAAAAAGCTTTTACAACAACTTGCTAAACATGCATTCCTTTTGAACTTCAATACTGAGAATACCGGCCTAATCCCCCCTAGTACTTTGTATTTGTAGTACACAAAATTCCACATTTGGCTGAAGCAGGTCCCAAGCAAGGTGCTCTTTCCCAGATGGACCGCCTTCTCTCTGCATATACAGTAGGAATTTGTGTTCGATCATCCCCTAAAAAAAACTGCATTTAACATTTGCAATGTTCAGCAAAAGGAAAAATGTGGTAGACTTACCAGCATGGCTACTGTTTCCTGCACTGGGTGAGCATCGGGTATATGTTCTCAAAGGCAGCGTATAGATCTTCTCGCACCTTGGCTCCTGTAAGAACGACTTTGCCCGAGACGAAGACGAGGACCAGGATGTTCGAGTCAGCAATACGGTAGATCAGCCCCGGGAATTTCTCAGGCTCATACTGTGACACACCAATATAGCAACATGTTAATAATATTTTCGTGCAATCTGCATTGTATTAAAGGATTTTGAACATGCACGGCCTAAGGGGAACAAACTAGATCGGGTGGGATAAAATGTTAGTATTATCTTATCGATGAATTGGAGAGGTGGCTTCCGAAAGAAATCTGGACCATGTTCCAGATAGAGCAAATTTGGACTTACATTGGCAAAGACCCCACAGGTTGTAGCAAGGCTCTCTAGATGAATGGGAAATTTGACGTCACATGAGGCGACCATATTGTGAATCTTGAAGTCCTGCTAGTCACAAGAAATCTCTTTGTCATGGTGAGAAATCGGAAAATAGTATGTTCCTAATGAACCAAAATTGAAAAAAAAAAATTACCCTGAACTCAACTGGGAACCCTAGCTTTTGCATGATCCTTGCATACTGAAACAGAATTTAATTATAAGCAGTTGGATATTTTTAGTTTTCGTGGCATCACAAAATTTTAAATTAGTTGCGATTGTTCCCTGCACGCGGTTCTGGGATTTTTACCTTCTTTGCAGCAACCTTCGATTGGTATTCGGTCTTTGCACCAGTGCAAACGATCTTCCCAGAAGCAAATATCAGCGCAGTTGTCTTTGGTTCCCTTATCCTCATGACAACCGCGGCGAAGCGCTGTCAAAAAACAAAATCAGTTTCGCGACGAGATTATTCCAGATAACACTGCCATGAAATGTTACAGTTGCATGCTTTATATATGTTGGAAAGCTTAATTAGAAGAAGGAAGCGTACTTTAGGGTTGTACTCTGCGTTGCGCACTCGGCTAGCTATCGCTCGCAGATCCAACTGGCAGCCCAGGTTGACTTTTGCGACGATGTTCCTGACACATGGATCGAAAACTGGTTAGGACAATATCCGAAAGTAGCAGAAATTAAAGAACAGCAATCTTTCCTTGTGGTCGAACGCATCCCATTTTGAGTGAATCTCAAACAGATCATATTTTGCTTACTATAAGATCATCGTTGCCGACTCCAATACCGAACTTCCATAGAATGCAACGATCGATGGCAGGAATTGGCCCGGCTAAAACATTACTACTTCGCATCAAGTTTCAAATCGTCGTGCAAAAAGAATCCAAAATATCACCAATTCTCCTGTGATCGACGCACGGAAAACGTACCCTAGATCTGGCTGACCTGCACGATTCAACCCCACAACCACGACGCTCGCCAGCGATCAACTTCGTCACCCTATTCCCTGGCCGATCAGTACGTTTCGTATTAACCATGCACGTACGTATAGCAGATTTTAACCCGCAGCGCAAGCACGCATCAGTCACCACGATATGTTTCGGATGGCACGGGCACTCACTGGATGGTGGGAACGAGGCCGGAGGGGTGCTTGGCGAGATCCACCTCGGTATCGTTCGTCTCGCGCGGCGCCGGCGCGGCCGCAGGACCGGCGCCTCCTTCTCCCGGCGACGGCATGCTCCCGTTCTCGATACCTCGCCGCAGCAGCGCCGGGTCCACGCCCGCCGAGGAAGCCATATGATTCAGCGAAGAGGAGTTCGTAGGACAATGTTCTGAACAGGTTTTTACGGATCGGCTTGGCGTGGGCGTGCAGCGGTTGGCCGGCGTTCGTTTGGAGTCGTTAGCTACTACAGTTCGTTTTGGGGAGGGGGGGAGCTAGATTTATAGGCGGGGGAGCTTCCAGTCCGAGTCGGCTGCGGTTAGCGATGCTTCCGCGCGTGGCGCTTTGAAAACTGAGGCCTACAGGCCGCCGGTTAGGGGTGAAAAGGTCCGGGAAAATCCCGTGCCATCTTGATTCTGAATATCGGTTTTTTTTTTCATTTTCAATTTTGTTGTAATTTTATGGGAGAATATTCAATTTGGTCTTTAAACTATGCAGAACTTTGAGTAGAGACTCAGTTTCATCTTTGATCTAACGTGGTTACCCACGTAACACGCCACGTCAGTTTTAATTTTAGATTCTAAATTTCAATTTAAAATTTCTCTCAAACTATAATTATATTTTCGGATCCATTTAAACATCATGTTTCTTAGAATTAATGGAACTAAATAAGTTTCTATTTGGAAATATTTTTATGTAATCATTTTGACATATTTGAACATATTTTTTTTATGTTTGAGATTTTCATACATCACTTCATACACTACCGGAAACCGGCTCCTTGCCGAGTGCCAAGAGGTTTGCCGAGTGCAATTCCACAGGCAATCGGCACAGTAAACTTTTGCCGAGTGTTACAACAACAACGCACGGCGTACAGAAAACACTCGGCAAAGCCCTTCTTTGCTGAGTGTCAAAAGTCCAGCACTCGGCAAAGTCAGGTCCCCTGCACTCGGCAAAACTGACGTCTGTTTGCGACCGTTACGGTCTACCGAGTGGCTACCTTTGACACTCGGCAAAAAGAATGTTTGCCGAGTGTATTCTCAGAACACTCGGCAAACGAATATTTTGCCGAGTGTTTTTTGTGGACACTCGGCAAAGCATTTGATTTTTTTCCTTACTGTTCTCTTAACTTTTTTTGCTGCCCACATACTGTGTATGCTACTCTATGTTAAAATTTGGTACATTTTTCGGTCCTTTTGCTATATTTAGTTAATTTATTTCATTTAATAGAATTTTTGGAGATAAGTCAAATTTGAACAGCAAGTGATTCGAATAATGCAATAAAATAAAAAAAATTATATTCATGTTATTGAGTCTAATGTGAGGCCTTATCCGGAAAGTAATAGAAAATTTTGAACATGTTTGTCCACGAAACATGACCACAAACGTGTGTCCGAATTGTTTTAAAATTTTATAAAAAACAAACAAAGTCTGAAAATCATGAGATTTGTCAAGATCTCATGATATCATATGTGAAACATGCGATAAAAAATTGAGCGTGTTTCCCACAAGTTGTCACGTACGCTGCTTAGAAATCGAAGCATCTCCAAACAAGAATCTTACTATTGAGAAGGATTCTTTGAGATTTAGAGTCAAAGTGATGGTCGAGTTGAGATTTCACTTCAAAACTTTTTGTATAGAAAATAACCAACATAGATTGTTTCATGTGAAATTTTGGTGAATTTTCAGATCCGTTTGATAATTTTAATCAATTTACTATAATTTTTGGATTCTTTGGCACTCGACAGACAGGGCATTCCGGTTGTGATATTTTAACAAAATTTCAAGTAATTCAAATGTTGAAAACGACAGCTTGTTAACACAAAAAAAGTATTTAACTTTCAACATTTTTGTATCATTTCGATACTATTTTATGCTTGATTCTTAATATATGACAATATAAAAGATGTATTTATATATTTTTTTTGGTTGAATTTGTTGTACTAAGCATGATGGTTTAAACAGATTCAAAAATAGAGTTACGATTTGAGAAAAAAATCAATTTGAAATTCAAAATCCAACATTAAAAGCTGACGTGGTAATCTATATGCCGATGTGGCGTCATATGGTTAGCTGCATCACATCAGAGATGAAATTGAGTCTCTGACTAAAATTAAAATATTAAATTGAACATTTTAAAATTTGAAGGATAAAATTGATCTTTTGCGCATAGCTTAGGGATTAAATTGAATATTGTCCCTAATTTTATCTGGATGAGAACGGAAATAAGTTCTGGTAGCCGAGTCGAATACGGGAATGAGATGGACTTTTTTTCCCCAAGTTCAGAATTTTTTTTGTTTTTGTTTCTTTTGGAAACAATATAGCCCAGCCCTCATATGCTGTAGTGGCCTAGGCCCATTTTCTACCTGAGCCATATAAAACTCCGCCCGGGGCCCAGAGCCATCGACCCTCGTGGGCGCGCCCGTTTTCGGGGAGGGTCCCCGTCCCGTCGCCGACACGCGCGCATCCAGCCCGCATCCCGCCTGCGGAAGCACGCGCGCGGCCACCGCCCGCCCGCCCACACGCGGCGCCCGCGTTCCGCCGCGTGCGAATCCACGACAGCACGACGGCCACCGACATCTCAGCGCCGTGGCCTGCCATGGGTGGAGATAACCGCTGCCTCCCTCCGCCTCCCGTGACCGCGGTCTCGTCCTTCCGGCACGCTGTTCCTGCCCCTCCCTGACTGTTGGGCACGAAAGGAACTCTGTGCGCTAAGGTCCACGCGTCATTGACCTCCTTAATTTAGGCACCAGGAAAACGGCCATCAGATTCTTCTTTTCCATCCAAACATCCCAAGGTTTCCTCGCCATCTTTAGCCGCGGCCGCCCCACCCGACGGTCGCCTTCCCCATTCCCGATCTCACGTGTAAACCCTGCGACACCGGCGTTTCCTGCATTCTCCTCCGTCCCCGCCGCCCATATCCATCAGGCCATCCATGACGGTGCCGCCGGCGGGCGAGCCGTTCCGCGTGTTCGTCGGGTACGACCCGCGGGAGCACGAGGCGTACGAGGTGTGCCGGCGCAGCCTGCTCCGCCGCTCCTCGGTGCCGCTCGACGTGCGGCCCATCCGGCAGGCGGACCTCCGCGCCGCGGGGCTCTACTGGCGGGCGCGTGGACCCACCGAGAGCACCGAGTTCTCCTTCACGCGCTTCCTCACGCCGTTCCTCGCCGGGTACCGCGGCTGGGCGCTCTTCGTCGACTGCGACTTCCTGTACCTCGCCGACGTGGCCGAGCTCCTCGCGTGCGTCCCCGCCGGCAGCGGCGACGCGGACCGCCTCGCCGTCGCGTGCGTCAAGCACGAGTACAGGCCCGCCGAGTCGACCAAGATGGACGGCGCCATCCAGACCGTGTACCCGCGCAAGAACTGGTCGTCCATGGTGCTCTACAACTGCGCCCACCCCAAGAACGTCGCCGCGCTCACGCCGGAGGCCGTCAGCACCCAGACGGGCGCGTTCCTCCACCGGTTCGCATGGCTCGACGACAACGAGATCGGGGAGCTGCCTTTCGTCTGGAACTTCCTCGTTGGGCACAACAAGGTCGACCCCGCCAACCCGGCCACACGGCCCAAGGCCATCCACTACACCTGCGGCGGGCCTTGGTTCGAACGCTACAAGGGTTGCGAGTTTGCCGACCTCTGGATCAAGGAGGCCGAGGAGCTCGAGGCGGAGAAGGAGAAAATTAAACTCAAGGGCCACGCCGAGGAGGAAAACAACGTCGGGAATGGCAATTGATTCATTCGATGATGCTGCTGCATTAGATTGGTTCTTTTTTTTTTCTTTTATTAGCGCAGCTGAAATTCCCTTCATTCTCTCTTAATACAGTCGATTCATATTATGAGATGTTAAAAATAGTTTGCATCATGGATCCACAGGCATCTATTCTCATACTTATCCCAGAAAAAAGACGCGAGAAGATGTTTATATATCCTTCACAGTATCTTCAATAGACGCAAAAAACACAGATATAGGTGAAACTTCAAGTCTCTTTCTTATCTATCGTCATCTTTCATATGAATACAAACGATCGCTATTTATAGAAGAGTAAAGGACATTTGGTATGATCCCATGACTCCAATAACCTTTAGTATGATCCCATTAGATCTCACTAAGAAATTCTTAACAAGATAAAAAAGAGATCCGAAGTTCTACCTATATCCATGTTTTTGTGAGTCTCATAGAGATACTGAGAAGAGGAATGATTCTATAAACATCTTCTCACGTCTTCTTCTTACGTCTTCTTCTTGAGATCGGGTATGAGAATGGATCCCGTGGATCTATGATGCAAACTATTCTTAACATGTTATCGGCACCTTTGCTCTTCGAACTTGGTACGTTGTTTGTTGGGCTATTTTTGATTAGGTGGATTTCGCTCGTGATGCTAATATTAATTCTTTTCCCCTTTGATATGAAATTGTGCGACCTCTTCGTGGCCGTGAGTCCACTATTATACGTGAGTGTATGCAACGACCAAGAATCTGAATGGACCATGCATATGTACATTGGACAAACTGAAGGGATTTGATTTGCCATCACGCTAAGGCAACGTAGATTGCTCGTCATGAGAGCTGCTACAATCTCAGTCATCGCTCGTCATCAGCCGGGCAGGTCTTCGACCGTGCCTATTGCTCTACGCGGCAAGCACAAATTAAAATCACGACGCCGGTTTGTTATTTGTTAGTCTGTTTTGAGATCATTCTCCTATGGCTAATTATTTTGGTTGAACCTTGCAAGTCTTCTGAAACCATGAAAATCCAGTAGATTTTATATGGGTAGATTAACTTGCTGACTCAATATTAGCTTATCACCATACTATATGTTGAACCCACTGTATAGATTGGTTCCATCGTCGTAGATTAATATGGCATCTATATTTGTTTTTACTGGTTATGTTTACAAGATGATAAGTTTAATCGCCGTGTTTCCTGAAGCCGCACTGCGAATCATAAATCATCTTTTGATGACACCACTTCCCTGATGGAATTTTTTGCTTTGCTAATCTAGATAGCCACCCGGCTGTGCATGAAAATCGACAGCCATCACAGCAAATTATTTTCATACACACTATGCAAAGCATGTAAGAAGGAAAAATAATTACAATGAATCAGTGAGCATGCATGTCTTGTAATAGTCACTTGAATTCAGAGGAGATGAATGGACATGTTTATTTCCACTCGCATGCAGTTTGATGTGCTTTTTAAACACGGCAGTTTTTTTTTTGCACGCATCATCATAGCCAGAAGCTTCACCGTTTTATTTCCCCTTGTATGCGCATGGATTTTTGCATGCAAAATAATTTTATGCATGCACCATCATGGTAGTCTTCTCTTGCATGCGCAAGCAAAGCACATCAGCATCCTGTTGCATGCGTTTCATATTATGGCTCTTAAAATACCCCTGAAGTTATGGTTCTTGCATATTTTTTTATTTAGGATTTATGTGGCCTGTTTATAAATACTTGATTGTTATTTCCATGTATATGCGACTTGTGGATGGCAACGAAGGTCAGATTGGCCATGCACAGAGATGAATCGATGAGCCACTATAAATTGTTATTGTTTTTCATGCATGGCCTTTCGGCTAGACCTAGAGTTAATCTCTCTCGCCGCTTCACCTAGCCGACAATTATTCTTCGTGTCTCTTTGGTTAACTAAATCTGCATGGTCATGCATCTTCCAGTAGTTATGCATGCATGGATGCCCATGCGCATGTGAAAAAAAAAAATCAAAGTGGACATGCATCGTCAGGTAGTTATGCACGTACATGAAATTCAATTGGCATGCATAAGTTCCCATGAAGTGGAATGGTTTTATTGGCACTTTAGTACTATTTTATGACCTTTAGTCCAGAAGATTAAATGTCTATAATTTTTTGGTTGCTAGTAGTATTATCACACATGTGGTGTGACCAAACTCGTGGCACCGAATGTAGTGTCTCGCTCGTACGGTGACTTGAAGCCGTTATGTGACCGTCAAAAAGTATATCAGCATGCGTGACATGTATGAACACTATATACAGACCATTTACACCATCATACTTGCCCGAAGTCTTGTTCGATGGTCACTGTCATAGTTGGGGGGGCACAAATGTCATGCCGTGTGCATTTAGACAAACATGATTTTGCCAGTAAATTTTTTTAGAGAATAAATACCGGAAGTATTTATTGTTTCTACTGGTATTTCTGTTTGAGCTATTAGTCCATTTTGTGGCTATTTAGCAGTTTCAGCTGCTTGTAAAATTTGCACATATATTCCAGAATAATATTATAAGATTGTTTTTATAATTTGATCTTGTTTGTTCCAGAAGAACATGTTAATATGAGCAACCATTTTACAATCTGAAAATTGAATTTCTAGTTTATGTGCTTCCATACATTATGGTAATTTTATTTACTCCCCTGAAAGCATTGTATAGTAGTTTTTGCCTTGCATTACTTGTATGTGTATATAATTTATATGTGTTTTATAACCTCGAAGTATTACTAGAAGACCATTATAAATGCAAGAAGTTATGTTAATGCTTGAGAAAATATGGGAAATAAAAATATCAATGAATATAGACAAGACCGATCTTCATTCTTGAAGCTTTCCTTCATTCTTGAAATCCTTTTACCAGAAGTAATTGGAAAATACAATCAAGATTTTACCTAGGGTTACAACATTTTTTTATGGCATACGACCGAAGTAGATGTATGTTGCATTTTGATGCTACTAAGACATCATGAGCCATGATCTCATTTATATTTTGCTGAATTAAAAGATGAGATATATCCATAATTGTAACCCGAAGTTATGCTATTTTATTAAGTTAAGACGTCATATTCTGAGATATTTTTCATTGTTTGTGTGAAAAAACAAGTGACTTTTTCCGATAAAGAGTCAGACTATTTATCTGTTATGGATATGTTTGGCCTCGAAGTGCAAAAATCTCAAAATTATAATCACTTGTAAGATTATGAGTTTCTCGAGTGAGTATTGTGGATATGAGTAAGCCAAATGGTAAATAGATTTATTAAAGAGTGAAGGCCACATTGGCATAATAGATCCCAGAAGGATATCGGTCACTTATGCTCTTTTCGAGCTTGCTCAGTCTTGCTAAGACAAGAAATTAGCGATATGTTAAATTTTTCCTAAACAAAAAGAATTCTCAAGCATATTTGTTTTAGCCTAAATATTCACTTCATGCTGAATGATGAATTGAATTATAAGAACAATAACATGTCACAATAAATATTATATTAGCAACTCAATTCATGAATGGTATGAGTAATTGGGTTAATCTTGGGCAATAAGTTTAAAGAGCTGTACTATGAGACTTAAGGAGTTGTTGCTTCTTGGTAAAACTCATTCGAGTGGCACATTCTGTTTTCATATATATGCATGTTTTTTTTGCAACATAATGCTACCACTAATTGGCTTATGAGATATATGACTCTGAAGGTGCTTTTGCATAATAGTCACAAATGGATTACAATTGGTATGTATTATCCCAGAAGGATCATGTTGTATTGGTACATGCATATCATGTTATGTCTTGAAGACCGAGGACATGAGTGAATTAATTCTCCGACCGATGAGAATTCATAGTTTTCATGCCACTTCATTGATCATGAGTCAAGCTCACTGCACATAAATAAAAACCTCCCTCTTGTTGAAGTGCGTTATGTTTCTCAAATATATTACCACCAATGCATACATTAGCCACCACTGGAAGTGGTTGACCGGAGATATTGAGTATGCTTCTACTTAAATATCTCGGCATTAGGGGAAGAAATGCCCATTTTATGGAATGCCTTGATATTTATGATTCAATACCCACAAAGTCAAGCTAAACCATTGTTTAGCTTATACTCCAATACACTAGAAGTGTGGAGTTTGCCAAAACTATCCTGTTGAGGAGAAATAAAACATGATTTTGAATAATTATTTTGCTGCTAACTGAAGTAGACATGGATATACCCGAGATTTAATATCATATCCATGTATGACTTAGTTGGCACTGGATCAAAATATGTGGGGACGCCTGCAAATGAGAGATCCTATTGCCTTAGTCAAAGTATATAAAAAAATATGTCTCTTATTCCTAAAGAAAATATACCCTGAAGGTCCCTCATGAAGAGGATTGTCCTAGCAATTGCGCGCTTATATGGTGGTAGAGACACGGAACAATTATAGATTTTTGTATTGACAAACCACAAAGATCTTTATTGAAAATATATATGTGGGAAGAAAATGTGTCGACACTATATCGCCTCTATAAATTACTAAGTTTCTCTTAAAAAGAAATAGATCCGAAACAAAGTCCTAGGCACGAGTACTTGAAGCTCTCATATTGGGTCAAATAAGTTGCAATTGAGGCTGAACCAAAATCACCATATGAAAGTCGTGAACTCATTGTTCAGACATTTATGGGTCACTGAATAACCAATGAAGTGGTAAAAGGTGATGGTTCAATAGGTCTGAAAAAGATCAATTCCTACACGAGACGTGTAAGTTTATGTTCCGATGCAAAATATATTTGGCAATGATTTAAATTAGAATGTGCAGTACAAAGTACAAAGAGATCCCAAAAAGATTTGTAGATATATATTGTGACATGTAAATCTCATACCATTATTTGCTTTCTAAAGAAACACTTTTCTCTGGCAGAGATAACTTATCCCTAAAGGAATTTTCTTTGAAGGATTAAATATTTGATAAGTCTAACTACATCAATCCTAAAAGAATAGTGACCCATTGAGACCCAACAGAAAGTGAAATGAAGAATACAAACACCAGAAGTGTGCTAAATAAAGCATATTCAATTTACGAGTATTACTAGAA
>BCLF01000047.1:1750722-1863360 GCA_001602275.1 Zoysia japonica | reverse complement strand
ATTCTATTCTCCAACTTATAGCACACTCTTCAACTCACTTCTCTACCATAGAAATGCAACATATAAGTATGTCCCTTGTATGCCTAACAATAAATAGACAAATATATTATTATGCTATAATTCTATTCTCCAACTTATAGCACACTCTTCAACTCACTTCTCTACCATAGAAATGCAACATATAAGTATGTCCCTTGTATGCCTAACAATAAATATACAAATATATTCCATATACAATTATATTAGCTTAATTAATCTATGCCTAAATTGTAATTATTAGAATGAATTCAAATTCCAAGGATTCAAACGGATTAAATTAGCTTAATTAATCTATGCCTAAATTGTAATTATTAGAATGAATTCAATTCCAAGAATCCAAACGGGCCCTAAGGAGAATACTTTACTCAGGACAGCCACTGAACAAAAATGCAGGTTGGAATATGCTGCATCAACACAAAAGTCATAAGAATTTAGAACAGAATAGTTACCTGTCTATCATCGAAGTGATATAGGAACGATCCACCATATGTTTTCGAGTCCAAAGGCCATCCAACAGTATGAACAACAGAACCTGGATCATGCTTTCCTTCTTCAATCTCCCAAACCTAAATAGAATCCAAATCATTACCAATTATCTACATCTGCAAGTAGTAGTTTAAGGATGCAAACATTTCAAAGTAAGCTACAAACAATGAACTGAATACAAAGGGAAACTCAAAATAGTGAAAGGGCAGCCCGGTGCACGTAACTCCCGCTTATGCAGGGTCCGACCAGTTCGGGTCTTTGGTGAGCAGCCTTTCTCTGCATTTTTGCAAGAGGCTGTTTCTCAAAATAGTGTCAAGGAGAAAAATGAAAATTTGTGAAAATGGCACATGCATAAATGATCAAAGTTATGTTGATTGCACCATACATGGTATATTTGCCACGTATGGATTTACATGAAGTGACATAATTCACGCAAAGGGTCATGTGCTTAAGACATCACAGTTAGTGTCAAAATTTAGGACAAGTCATTTGGAAATTGGAGTGGTATAATTATTATAAAAATACCTCCTTAATTCCAAGAGCATAGGTTTGATGTTGCCCTTGGCCGCTTTCTCTGAGCTTGTGATTCCTTATTATTTTCTGAAAAATGGTACACTTTAGAATCATATTGCAAAAATAAACAGTCATTCATATAACAGATTTGCGGAACTTGGATTCCATATGCTGACCTCTGATAATGAACCTCGGCAACCCTCGGCAAGAAGTGTTATTCTCCCTGCATACCATGAGAATAGATAGATGAGTCGAACAACCAGAATAGATGAGAAAGTTCATATCAAGAGAAGGATAGGCATTATTCACCTATCCAAATTCCAAACAGAAAAGACAGGCAAATGGCAGACAACTTTCTTTTTGGTGAACAGTGGAGTGCTAATAATCATTTCATTAAGAAGAACTGGCAAACTAAACATTATAGACAACATTTTGGCATATGGGTAACTAGATCATATCCCTGATCATAAGGAAGGGGATTACTTGCCTCTTAGTTCTACACCAGGTTGAAAAGTCTCCCTTTTGGTACCATCTTTAGCAATACCGAGATCATTGGTTGCGACGCCTGTAACTATTTGATTTTTATCATAAAGGATCTGTTAGAGAAGAATCCAGATAAATATTAGTCATTCCATATAAGAGTTTTTAGAATGAAAAGTGACAGTACCTCACTAGCAGCAAAACCTGGATATACTTCAACACCCAACTCTTCAGCTTTTGTGGCCATCCATCGCACCAATTGGCTCAAACTGCAATAAAATTTGTAAGCAAAGGATAGTCGGAGTGATGGATAATTTCTAAGAAAAAGGCATGTAAATGGATGATAAACGCAGTGAACGTTGGCACCTAATCACGTAATTTCCTTTGTTTTCAAATGGAGATGGAAGTGTCCAGGCTTGGTTCTTTGTCAGTAACCAGAACTTGTCGGATGAGACAGGAACTCTGATTGGGGCCTGTCAAACACAACATCAGTCAGCATAATCACATAAAAGCCAGTTCCGAGTGTGAGTTCCAGTCTGCACAAATCCAAACTGCATTCCCAACCGAATCATAATTCGAGAAGAAACTAATGCAACAACACAGGTATTTCTAATCACAACAAAAGTACATCCATCGCACTGGTCATTTATAGGTGTTACAATGTTACATAGTTGAGTCGAAAAAACTAATAAATTGTCATGATCAGTTGAATGAAGCTGTGTGAAATGCTCACGGCCTCACAGGTAATGCTCATCTCCTAGAATTGGCAGAAAACGTCAAAATGTCTAAGTCATCACAGAGCATTCAGGAATCTGGACAGAAGAAAAACGTACATCCTCTTGCCTCCACTTCGGAATTAACTCATCCAAGGCTCGGGGCTCGAACACATTCCCCGACAGCACGTGAGCACCTGCAGCGCAAACAAACCAGGAGCGAAAGTAAGAAAACGAATCACAAACGCCGGACGAGAAGAAAACACCGGCGCTCCCAAAGAAACAACGAGGTGCATGAGAGGCGGCGCACCGACTTCGGAGCCCTTCTCGAGGACGCAGACGGAGAGGTCGGCGTCCGCGGCGCGGCAGAGCTGCTTGAGCCGGATCGCCGCGGCGAGCCCCGCCGGGCCCGCGCCCACGATCACCACGTCGTAGCTCAGCGCCTCCCGCCCGGAGCAGAGCCACCTCGCCCCCGTCCACGCGGCGCCCCTGCCCGGCGCGACGGGGCGGCGGTGGGTACGGAACGCCGCCCTAGCCGAGGACAGGGCTCGACCGGCGAAGGCCGCAGTGGACCGGAGTGCTCGGTGCATCACTCCGTGAAGCTGCCTGCTAGGAAGTGTCACGGGGTCGTCGATCGGGAGGGATTTGCAGAGCGGCCGCGTGTGATGGTGGAGAGGGCCGGGAAGACACGGAAGCGTGGGAGTGGAGGGGCGGCGGTTGTTGGGTTCGGCCGCGTGGTGCGAGAAATTTGGATGGGATCGCTGAGGTGGACGAAGACGTAGATGAACAGCTCTCCTTCACGGGCCAGCCCACACCGTTTTGGTTGCCTTTAGTGGGCCATAATCATATTCTGGCCTAATAACAGGCAGAAAAAATTAAGAAACAGGGCCGGTAGAACCGGGCTGAATATCTATTAGTATTTTTTTTTGCCCAATATGCAATAAGCGGCCTAATTTGTGAAAGAACATGGGTCAAACCTTTTACCGCTCCAAATCATATTAGGCTTCCTTTCAGCTTGGCCCATCAGAAGGCGGGCGCTGACCGCTGATTAATTTTCTAGGATTGGCAGATTGCCGACACCGTGGCTCGCCTGAGCGCCGCCGCGTTCTGGCCGTGCTCGCCATCGCGTTCTCGGGTGTAAGCTTAACGGTGAGTCTCAAACAGGTTACCGCGTACCGTTTTCGTGAACCACACTGGCAACGCAATGCCACATCAACGGTGAAGTAATCATAGCACGCACGAAGGCACGAAGCGTATCGTCACGCAAAGGCCGTACAAGAACCAGTGGCAACTGGCGAGCGCACGCCGGGGCGTGAAGGTAAACCGTGCAGTCACCTGATGCGCGCACGCGTGTCCTTGGTTCGCACGAGCGCCGACGATTCAGGGTCTCGTGCACAGGCAGTCGGGCACACACGGGCGTGTCCCTCGCGCAGCTCTGCCGCCCGGTTCCTGTGCAGGCTACCGCCCAAGATTCGATCGCACGGTGTCGGTCTCGCTTGACCATCAACGCGACCCCTTGAGCTCGCACGGAGCGAGGAAGTTAACCGGTAAAAGTAATTTTAGCGAAGAGAGAAGCAGAAAATGTGAATGCTAAGTGAATGATATGTAAGTCTATAAATGAGATTTACTTTTAAAAAAAATAGAAAATTTATTTTATATATCTCTTAATCGATTCGACAATAACGAATGTAGCGAGTATGCGAGGAGACCTAATACCAAATCCGCTTATTAAGTTAACCGGAGATCCTACACGCTTCGATATCCCGTGGCGAACAAACCGGCGCGGAGGATCCTGGGGGAGCCAGACAGGCCCGAACCGCGGCGACGTGCCGACACACCGCTCGCGCCCGCAACCGGGCGGAATAAACAAGCGCCACCCGTGTCTGGTTGTTGAGCTCGAGCCTCCGCGCTCGCGTGCGGAATTCTCCTCGTCCGGACGCGAGCGACCGTTTCGTGCGCCCGTGAACGCCGAACCAACGCCGCAGTTAATGGCCCGAAAAGAACTATTCAATCGGCCTAAAAAAATTTTACGCTGCTACTAGTACATATGTGCAGTGCAGTTTCAACCTTGCTGCTGCAAACTTGCAATCGGCACTGACAGTGAAAGAACAGGACCCATTTGTTGTTTTGTATAGTAGTTTTCCGTAGCTTGATGCGAGCTGTTGCTGCTTAATTAGAACTCGGTCTCGTTCAGTTGGGACGTCGTTTGCTCCTCGCACGTAGCTTCCAAGCAGCACACTGCACACTCGTCCTAATTTTCCCCCCATGTTTTCTAATCCATATCCATTGCACCAGACTCGACCCGGTCCGGGGCTTGTCAAGGCAAGCAAAGACACACAGTATCCTATCAAATCCTCTGCTGAATACTAGCAAATGTATTTCTATACTCCTACGTACATATACACAGACAGATTTATGCTGTACCCGGCCGCACGCACGGGTTAGGAATATCTTTCCTGTCTGAATGTCTGGTTCTCTAGCTAGGACTGGAATCCTTGTCCTGTATTAACTCCGAACGCCGTGTGAAGCTTCTCGCTTGCTTCACGCGTGCTCTTATTTCTGCCGAAATAAACACAGCCCCGTCACGTCGCTCGGATACTGAAAGGCACGGTTCAATCTGCGGGTGGCTGGTCACTGGTCAATCGATTTTGCCACCGATTGATTGATTCGGGCGGCGGTGCATGCGGTTTTCAGAAATGTGAAGAAATGCGGAGCCGTCTACCGGAGATGGGGCGGGCCGGGGAGATTGCAGCCTGTGTTTTTAGTAATTTGGACAGGAGAATTTGGAAGCAGTCGTCGTTGTGGTAGGACGTCGTCGTCCACCTTGGGACCCGGCCGCCCCGCGCGGCCGCTGTACCTGTAGGAGTGCTCGCCGTGGACGTCAATCTGTTTTCCTGATGAGGACTGTGCTCAGTGCGATAAGATACGATTTATGTGCATGATAACGGACGTACGATCGAACGACAGGCGCATACGAACCCTACCCGTCTCGCATTTTCCATTCGGCGACATGTGTCTGTTTGCATATCAGTCAATGATTCTCGATCCTTGCAGACCCTGGCCTGAATGCTTATATTGTTAATATTGAGACGACAAGGACGATTTGAGTATTCTGTTTTCTCTCTTCTGAAGATTGAATTGTCTACATACTATTCATTTGCCTGAAGACTGAAATGATTTCAATATTCTGTGTGTGAAGACTGAATTGTTTCGATATTTGAGTTGGGTTCTGTGGTCTCTGACTCTCAACGACATGCATGCATGGAGAGCAGAATTTAGTCTTGTTCACCTCCACAAGTTTTCAGGAAATAACAGTTGTTTATCGGTTGCTTAACTGCA
This sequence comes from Zoysia japonica, assembly GCA_001602275.1. Lineage (NCBI taxonomy): Eukaryota > Viridiplantae > Streptophyta > Magnoliopsida > Poales > Poaceae > Zoysia > Zoysia japonica. The sequence continues at coordinate 1,857,790 of BCLF01000047.1, read as the reverse complement.
GAACAAAGCACTCTAAAAGATTAGCAGCCGCTTTCATGCGGTTAGAAAATTAGATATAGCCGCTTTCGTGCGTTTAAGTTGTTGGGAGACTGTCATTCAGTCGCTAGCACGGTAGACTTTTGCATACATCATGTAGTATTATTTTACAAGTCGCGACCGGAAAACAGGCTGACGCAGAAGTCTGAACTCGCGCTAGAAGCAGCCGAGCAGTGGCGCACAAGGCAGTTTTCGGACATGTGTTGCACAAGGCGTGGTTCAGGGTGGCGCTCGGCTCACCGAACTGCGACGTGTAAGCTTTGCGCCAGCCATTGCTTTTCAGAGTGCGGTTTTTTTTTATTTGGCAGTTTGCTTAAATATTTTTCAGGAACTCACGAGCAGATAGAATTGAGTGTCTGAAAAATTTTAAAGGGTTTGCTAAAGACGCAGAAAATAGTCTGACAGATCGAGGTCTAATGTACTGAAATTGTGGGATAGCTTGCTGTACATAGTTACAGTGTCTGGCCCTGATTGATATGATAAGAACGTTAAAAGGCTCATTTTTTCAGTGGCACAGGACACTGATTTACTCATTTTCATTAGGCACGTAATTACAGTCGTATAAGTGCTCAGCCAGCTGTTTCAGACAGAACCACTTGGGTCCAGTACCTTACCTATACCTACAAAATTCTCCAGCATCCGATTCCCGTCCGTGAAGAACGTCTAGAGTCTAGACCGATCGCTTTATTCAGTCGAACTATAAGTCCAGTGAACCGTCCGAATCAGCGCCAAACAGTCGCACGATGGCCTACACCGAGCGAGCCCCCACCCAGGAGTACACCACTACTGTGCCTGATGACTCGGACTCAACGACGACCTCCTGCACGCGCCTAGCACAAGCCCGTTCCTGTTTCGGAGCAGCACAGTATTCCCAGCCGCCCGTACCCCTTCCTTCACTGCGAAACAAGAAGGTGCCCGATGAATGCAGTCCCGATAGGTGGCGCGTCACACCGCCAAGCTCTGCACCGTCCAGCCCCATTCGCCGGCGCAGCTGGACGCCAGCGATCTCGTAGTGTCACGCGGAGAATGTTCTCCCCGGCGTTCAACGTTGAGAACTAATGGAGGTTCGGTGAACAGAGGCTTCCCGAAACGGAGATGATGCTTGTCGGAGGCAGCGAGCGGCTTAACGAACACGCGCGGGACGGGGAGCCGTAGACGCGACTTGTTCCCTAGACCAAAGTGACTTGGTGGTCACTGCTGCTACTTGTCACCTTTTCCGGCGTCCGTCCGGCTCGTCCTGTTGGATTTGGATCCGACGACTCATCCATGGCGTCGCAGTGCACCGCAAGGCCCGCAAGGGAGGAAAACTCGGAGCGATTCGTTCGCCGACGATCCGTAAAGAGCCGGCGGCCAGCGTGCTGAGGGAGGAGGACGGGACGGGTGGCTCCGTCGCTTGACGCCATAAATCTGAACGTAAACACACTCGAATCACTGAACGCGATCGCGCCCGCGGAGTTCTTGTGAAAGTTCAGGAATCCGATGCGCGCGTTCATGGTCACTGGCCCCGTCGTCGAAAAGTGGCATCGTCTTTAACCATGGCGACAGCTCGTCAGTCAGTACGTGGATCGGTACTAGCAGCGGCGTAATAACACAGCTCAAAAGTGGCCGTGTGGCCCGTGTCCTGGAGAAACCTGGGGTACGTTTGCTTGCTTGCCAACGGAGCCTCGCTAAATTTTGGTTCGCCGATGTGCGCCTGCGCTGATTTGGAGCGTATTTGGATCAAAGCCGTTGTGTTTCCAAAGTTTAACGAGCTTCTCTGTGCCCACGCTAGCCCCGTTCATTTTTGCGCCAGCACGCGGGCGAGGTAACGGCGAGAAAAACGAGCGCCAATACGCGGGCGTGCGCCGGCACGCCAATATTTGGTGTCGTGCTAATAGTTCGGATCCAAACGTACCCCTGAATCCTGAGTTCGTTGTCCTGCGCGTAAACGGGAAAGGTGAGTAGGAGTACAGTACAGTGCCACGAATGCCCGATGATTGCTCAACATGTTCAACGGAATTTTCCCCGTAATTTTCACGACGATTCCGGAACAGAAAAAGGTTGCGGTTTAGCAAGTGTTGGGGTTGCTTGACACGGCTGAACACCAGCCAGACGCACGAATCCTGCTTGACAAATCCGCCAATTCGTTTCATTCCAAGCCAGTGCTCGCACCAGATTACTCCTATTCATCATCATCATCAGAAGCAACCAAACCGCATTTATCACGACGACTCTTCTCCGACGCCTCCTCCTTCCGGCAGCAGATGCGTCGGTCCGGCGCGCCCACAGCGGCACCCGCCGCGCGGCCGGCCGGCGGTCGCATCCTCCCTTGACCACCGCCTCCCTGCTCCGGTAAGCTCCACAGTCCACAGGGACGGGACGGACCACGCGGCGCCACACCAAACCCATCCCGTCGCTCTCGCCTCCGACACATTCCTTGGCAGGACGCGAGCCACCCGAACACACCATCGTTCTATTCACGTATCGCAAGCGAAACCAAGAGCTCAATTTTCCACCTAACAAAAATGGTTTCCTTGAAATCGTAGTACTGGTTAGTGCCTTAGTGGTGGTTAGACGCGGATAAAATTTTACTTTTTCAGCTGCTGATCTGAGCTCGGCAACGGCAATAGACAGCATGCGGCTGAAGCTTTAGGTCATTTCCGCGGAGCTAGCACAATGACATGCCGTCACTGTCCACTCCAGCACTCCTTCAGCTTCACCTTGCCTCGCGATCGCGAGTCGCGAGTCGACGGATCAACGCGGTAGTTGGGACACCCTGGATCGTGAAGGAACTGTAACTGTCTAGTGTTCGCGTATAATTGCTCCATCGACTGATTAACGCTTAATTAGCTTCAGCTGTAACCTAATCCGGTGGAAGCTCCACACATGATGGACTCGCACACTCACTGACTCACCAAAGAAATGGTATGTGTGTGATCATACATACACTGGTGTACTAGCCAGTCCAATTATCGGACTAAAATATCACGCTACTTTGCTGTAATCTGCATATCGAGCTCCACATATAATGGAGAGTAAGGAAAAATATGATGATGATTTGATGGGTTCTGGAAGCATATTAGGTGAGGCGCAACAGCAGGGGTGATTTGTGAGTAAGGTGGTCCCACGCTGTCAGGCACCTCCATGCCTACTAACTGCTGCATAATTTTCCCTTGGCTTACCTCATCACCTCCTGCACATCGTAATGGTGGCGCTTCACGGATCACACCCCCACCAAATCCGAATTCCTAACACCCAGCTATATATACGCCTTCCCAAGTACTCCAACAGAGACGCGATACACAGAGGGGCAGCAGTGGCAGCCCAAGGCCTCACAAGTCTTCTCCCTCTCTGCTTTCTTCTCCATTCTATTCTCCTGTGTGTGTGCAAGAAACCCAGGGCACGGAGAGCCGGAGAGGTGAGAGCGAGAAACTTTCTTCGAGAAGATGGGGATACAGAGGTACAAGTTCCTCTGCTGCGGCGGCGACGCCAATGCAGCCGCCGGCGACATGGAGGGCGACGACGACGTGGACTGCTCCGCTGCCGATGTGTTCGACGCGAAGGTCGGCAAGGGGGTTGACGCCGGGCCGCGTCGGCTGTCGATGGCGCAGGTGGAGGCGATGACGGGCCGGTTCACCTCGGCCGTGGTCGGCGAGGGCGGGTTCAGCACCGTCTACCTCGCGCGCCTCTCCGGCGCGCTCGCCGCCGTCAAGGTCCACCGAAGCAGCGAGCGCCTCCACCGCGTGTTCCGGCAGGAGCTCGACACGCTGCTCCGAGTACGGCATCCGAACATCGTCCGCCTACTCGCCTTCTGCGACCAGCAAGGTGTGTGCTCTGCTCTGCTCTGTTTCCTTGCTGTCGCCTCCGGCATCGGCTTGAGCAGCTTGTGTTGAATTTGTTGTTGCTTTGGTCGATGCAGAGGAAGGTGTCCTTGTCCTAGAGTTCGCAGCAAACGGGAACCTGCACGAGCGGCTCCACGGCGGCGGGAAGGCCGCGGGCACGATGCCGTGGGCGCGGCGCGTGTCGGTGGCGCTGCAGGTGGCGCGGGCGCTGGAGTACCTGCACGACCGGTGCGAGCCGCAGGTGGTGCACGGCGACGTGAAGGCCTCGAACGTGCTCCTGGACGCGTCCATGTCCGCCAAGCTCTGCGACTTCGGGTCGGCGCGGATGGGGTTCTCCGCGGCCGTCCGGCCGCGGGCGTCGGCGCACACCATGCTGGGCTCCCCGGGCTACGTCGACCCGCACTACATCCGGTCCGGCGTGGTGACCAAGAAGAGCGACGTGTACAGCTTCGGCGTCCTGCTCCTGGAGCTCCTGACCGGCATGGAGGCCTTCTGCGCTGAGGAGGGCCGGCTCCTGACCGCCGTCCTCGCGCCGCGGCTGAAGGCCGGCGGTGCCCCGTGCGACGCGCGCGGGCTGGTCGACGACCGGCTCGGCACCGCCTACGACGCCGCGGAGGCCGCCGCGGTGGCGTCGCTGGCCGCGGCCTGCGTCGGCGAGAACCCGAGCCTCCGCCCGTCGATGGCCGACGTGGTGCGCACCCTCGAGCGGAGCGCGCAGGGCTCCGTTTCCGCCGTCGAGAAGAGATCGGACGGCCTCGGGAAGCTGTGATTCACGAGGAAAGTCGTCGCGGCCTCCGAGGCCCTCAGAGTCACCATTTTCCCTTGCACTAACCTTACCTTATTTTTAGGAGCTAGTGGAATATCTGGCTTGCTGAGCTGTTAAAACTACTGCGGTGATGGCGTCGCACATGTGGCGCGTAGCTATTGGGTGTGAGGTGAACAAAGCGTTGTTAGTGGGCGGGCATATGAAAAACGAATCCAAAAAAGGGAGAAAAAAGTGTGGGCAAAAAAGCGTTGAATTAATTAGGAGAAAAGATGATTTGGAGGAGAGAAAAGGCAAGGCGCGCGCTAATTGGGAATTTCAATCACGTTATGCCAAAGCGGCAGTGATGATTTGAGAGAGAGAGAGGAAGGGATTGGATCGTTCATTCGCGGTTCCAAGATTTTGTTCATTCTTGATTTCCTTTGTTGATTTGCAAAGAACGTTGGCATTCATCATGCTGTTCAAATTTGTGGTGTTTTGTTTGTACCTAGTGTACGAATCCGCTGGATTTCCGTATGAATGTGAGAGCTTGATTTGTGAATATTCTTTGCACGCATACAATCGTTCAGATTTTGCTGTTTGGCTGTTAATGCAACGATAACTAGTCTCGTAGTCCTGGTTAAAAATATGTTGGGTCTTAATACGACTTTATTCCGCTGTCAGACCTCGTGCAGGACTAATAATTGGGTCATTGCATCTAAGCGTTCAAATTCTATTGAACGCACATATTTGCCTCCTAGTTCATGTATTCTTCGCTCGGAGCCTCTGACCCAGACTAGTATTATAATTTTTTTTGCGGAAGACCAGTATAATACTGTACGGACACACATACATCGTGAGCTGCATAAGAAAATAACTCTTGGTCAATAATTACGTGTTCCACTCTTGGTCAAATATACATGTTTATACATTTCAATAATCCAAACAAAACAGCTCCCATTTTCTGAACTGTTACTTGTACTACTAGTACACTTCAATTCAAACCAGTACATACGAGAAGTCGACGATCAAGAAACTTTCAAGCCCTAATAATGCAGGCCAGATGATTAATATACCTGGGCTTTATTGGCCATTGCGGGGCAGAGCTTGACTTTAACAAAGCCGTTGAAAGGGACACATGTGCTCCCAAACTCACCACGCATTTTGTATTGGCACGGACAGGCGCGCACAGGTCTCCCGTGGTGGCCAAACGCAGCAGAAGCGTAGTTGGAGTCGAAAAGAACACGACGAACTCGGACGTTGATCACGCGCGAAACCCCGTTACCCCTCATCTCCGAAGAACGCCGTTCCGCTGGCCAGTCCGGGGCTTCACGTCGTTGCGGCGCCGTGGCCACGCCGGCTGCGCGCGCGCGGGCACACGTCGCCTCGGAAGCGGAAGCCGTCACGGGCAGGCGGTGTCCACGCGCGTGCACCGGCTGCTGGTGGCGCGTCCCCGTCGGCGACGGCGCACCCGGACCTCACGGGCGGGAATTGGTCCGCCATCTCGATCGCTCCCTCGGCGTCGCCCGTCGACGCGACGCGCATCCGCCTGATGGATTCGCGGGTTACGACTTATGAGAGCTCGGTTTAGCTTTAATTAATCGTTGGGAGTGGCGAGTGCCTCCTTTTCCTCTTCTTTTATTTTTGATGAAGAGAAAAATGTGCGTACTCATCAGTTCTCAAATATTTGACGTCAGGATAAATCATTTTGTTCAAAACCGAACTACACAACCTGTTCTAACGTCAAATAATTGGCATGGATCGAGTAGTAAAACAAACAGTTCGTAGGCATGGATTTAGTGGAGGCATCAAGTTAGAAACAGATAAGATAAAACTCGTGTTTGATTATTATTATTATTGCGTATGCGCGGCATTATTATTTTGGCACAGAGCAAAAAGGGAAAAATTACTAACAATAAACCAAAAAATTATTGCGCACGCTCTAGTGAGCGTCCTCCTCCTCGCAGAACTTGGTGTACTTGGCGGCGTCCAGCAGGCTGTCCACGTCCGCCGGGTTGCTCGGCTTCACCTTGATCATCCACCCCTCGTCGTAGGGGCTCGCGTTGATCTATCAAGTTTCATGGCATTGCAACGTTCACACAGTCATCAGTGCATACTGATACGAGAGATTAGATTCGAGAGGTTGGAGAGGCGATAAAAAGTGAGGGGCGGTACCAGGCCGGGCGCTTCCGACAGCTTCGAGTTGACCTCGACCACCTCGCCGGAGACGGGCGAGTTCACGTCGCTTGTGGCCTTGACACTCTCCACATTGCCGAAGGAGCCTCCCGCTGAGACTTGGGTGCCGGCGTCAGGCAGCTCCACGAACACCACTTCTCCAAGGTGGCCCTGCAACAATCACGTCAAGTTGAAATCTGCACTAGTAGTATTCTGAGTAGATTTGTATTTTTATAATGTTATAGCTTTATTTATAGAAGCAGTACTGCTCTTAAAATTTTCCTTCTTGTTATAGAACTCTCACAAACTCAAAAGCCGGAGCACTGACCACAATCGTCGCACACGAAAGCATGGAAAATTATCGGGGGCATCGATGGCTCACCTGAGCATGGTCAGTAATGCCAACTGTTGCCACATCGCCCTCATGCTTGACCCACTCATGGGTGGACGTGTACTTCAACCCGTCAGGCACTGCAACCAAAACCCAACATATAACAATGGCTTATTTTGTGTAGTGGTTATTACTGTCGCATTATTCAAACTAAACTTTCACCATAGCAATCTAGAGCTCTTTTACAAAAGTTTCTATTCTAAGTATGCTTTCCTATTGCCTTTTTTTTTAAAAAAAAATAGATCTACCACATGCACTGCGATGATCAACCCTTATTATAATTAACCAGGGAAAAAAAGAAGCGGCATGATACAATGCTAGGCTGCATGGGAACTAGAATACTTCTGAGAACAACTTTTTTTTAGAACTCCAAGAACAGGGCTATTGGATTCCTTCCTCAAAAACGTAAACAATCATAGATGAATTTTACTACTTGATCAGCTAGAGAGACTACCGGTGGCGAAGTATCTGGAGATGGAGAAGGCAGGGGCAGCCCCCCTGGCTCCGCTGCAGGAGATCTTGAGGGCATTGGCAGCCGAGCTTGCCCACAGCTTCAGAGCCATCCTGTGCAATGGCTAATGGCAGCAACCACAGCAAGGTCGTGTTTGTGTTCACTCTGCTGCTAGAACACTATACTAACCGGCAAGTGTGCCGCGGTGGTGGTGGGCGAGTGTTTACGCTCTAAAGTGGCGAAAAGGCACCGAGAGGATAGGGCATTTTGATTGTTTGGCTGAGGAAGTGGCCAAGATGAGTGCGCAGAGGGATAGGGTTTGTATGGTTCTGGGGTGCGCATAGCCTTCATCTAACCTTGTTTAGATCTTAGCCGGTAATTCTTCCAAGCTTGATCCAAAACGCTAGGTTATCAGGGTCAATTTAGATGTGAGATCCAAAGATATGCAACAGAACTAGTAATAGATTCGGTACAGAACAATGCTAGGTTAATTGATGAACCTGGAGCACCAGTTTTGCAACAGTGAATGTACTGGAGTATATTTTACCGTCATGCGTGGTCAATTGTCAACCGTTGTAGGAACACTTTACTACTCCGTTCACTGTGCTTGCTGACATACCTCGAATTTGAGGCCTGATGTAATAGTACGCTAGTATAGTTTAACCGGAGTATAAATCTCACCTTAGCTTGCAGAATAAAATATCCTCAGATCTAATCTTGGTGAGGCATGACGTCATGCTCAGCGAGTGGCTCTCGATCGGGACTGTCGAACTTGATCTGCGTTGTCGGTACTCCCGTGGAGCATCTCCGCTCTGGCTCTCTGTCTGGATCGCAGGGAACTTTTTTCAGATCCGACACGAACTAAACCCCGTGTCCGACGAAATTGGACTCACGCGATCGAAATTCCTGCGGAAGTATTCGTTCCAAACATGCGCGTCCGGCTTCCATGACGCGACGCGGCGGATGATGACACATACGTCGCCGTCTGAGTCCTGCATGGGACGCTAACACATGGAGGGAATAGATATTCTGTAATGCTTTAGGCTTCGTTCGGTTGTGAAAAAATAAGTGGAAGTTGGAGTGGAACGAGGGGATTAAATCTTCACCTGTAATGAATTTATTTCTCCTCTAATCCACTTGAAATAAAAAGCAACCGAACGAAGTCTTAAGGGCTGTTTGGTTTTGTGAGAATGAGAGCGTAATACAGTGGAATGAGTGAATTGAATCTTTACCAAAAGAGTAATGATTTCATTCTCTCAATAATCCACTTGGTTAAGTAGTAACTGAACAAGGCCTTAAGGGGTTTCACCCCCAGCCCTAGTGCTCCTGGCAAGGTGCACTATAAAATTTACATGAATTTTTTAATAAAATTTTAGGTGGATTATACCTAAAATTTTAAAGTTTACACCACGTCTAGTGGCAATATAAACACACAATAGACTTAGGGTTTTTATCCTCCGAGATATCTGAACCAATCTAAAACCTGTATCTCTTTTGATTGATCATACATGCAAAGTGCTCCTACCGTATCAAATGTCTTCTTATGCTGATAGATCGCCCAAATTTCCACCGATGCTGATATGATCATGCGTCGACAATTACAAATTGCACTATCCATCCATTTTTTGTTGAAAATATTTATGCATATTTTGAGGCACTTTTTATTTGGCGGGTACCAGAGCATTTAAGATGTTTTGAGCATTACATATGTTCTGGGCCATGGTTTACAAAATCGCTAAATACTAATCGATTTTTGCAAAAACCAGGGAAATTGGTTCCGTTTCAAAAATTGACTGATTTTTTCTTTAAAAATCAACACCAAATACTGTAGCAAAAACAAAAACTAACCAGTTTTGCTGATAAACCACTCGGAATGAACTAGCTGGCATCTAGGTCATGCCATGATAAATGGGCGAATTCTTTTTATTGTCCCCTTTGACGAAAATTCTGTGAGAAGATTTTTTTGTTGCGAGCAATCTTAATGTTCCATTCCAATCATTTTTTAAATAAAAAGAACAAACCATCTCTGCCCACATGCCCGCCAGTATGCAACGCGATGCAGGGGAAGATGCAATGTGCTCTCAGATTATTATTGCTCCTACGACTCTGTTTGTCATATTCTCAGGATTCTACAACGAAACTAACTAAACGGATATTTTTCATACCAAGAAGTAGCAGTAGCATTTCCAAGGCTACGGGAATCATTGATTCGGATAGCCGCATGCGATGGCCCTTCCTTAGAACAAAGAGAATGTTACTATGCAAGTGGCTCACGATTGCTCCCGGATTCGGCACCTCAATCAGGAGCACGTCACATGCACTCCAATAGACCTGACGAAGCTAGCTAGCCGTTGGCGTGTGATTCCGTTCAGTTGGCCGCCTTGCAGTAGTTGCCCACAAGTTCTTGACATGATCAGTTTCAGACCACACAGGACTCCTGTAACACTAACAACACGCTGTGCTGTCACTGACGATGCAGAGAAAAAAGGCGATTGCCTTTTGTAACGTGAAACGATCCTCCCCCCGGACCTAAGGCTACCTGCAGCATCGTCACCTCGTCGAAGCTGTTACCTGCCCGATGATCGAAAAGCAGGTTTTTGATCGAGTGATCGACCGACCTAATCCAGATTGTGCTCGCGCCACCAGATCACGGGTCGGAGCTGAGAAAAAGGCGTATGGCTTTTCGAAGACCAGTTAGCAGCAATCAACCAAGTTAGGATTACTCAACTGCCACGCTGTACTCTGTCACGTCTACCAACTGGATTACGTCAGTTGGGCACGGACACCGGCACATGCCAAATGCTAGGATGAGGCTGCGGACATGTGCGCGCAGCCGCCGAGGTTAAGTAACCACCACCATTACATCAACAGCGTCGATCAGCAAGGAGACACTGATCGATGACAGACAACAGGAGGAAGAGGCCACTGCCCCCGCCAGAAAACAGGGAGGTCTGGACTCTGGACAACGGCTGCGCGTACCAGCAAGGCGCAGAAACAATCCACATGCGGATTACGGATAAAGGTTTACTACTTATTTTCTGGTGGCCATGCATAATAGCGAAGGAGTTGAACCATCAGCGTGCAGCCCTGCTAGCTGTGATCAACAACAAGCGCATGATTCCTCCGTGCCATGGCACCCATCTTCTTCCATCCTCTACCATGCAGATCGGTAGACGTGCGTAAGGAGTTTTTTTTTTTTGGGGGGTGGGGGTGGGGAGGCGCACGGCACATGCGGCGCGCTTCGCACTGGGGCAACGCTGCGGCTGGCATGACCTGTTGTGTTGGAGATGGCTGCGGACCGGCATGTGGGGGACAGGAGCGGACCTAGGCGTGCAGCGGCCTCCAATTGCGTACCCAGCATAGGAGTGTTGGCTGGTTCATTTTATCTTTGGTCAAAGTCAATATTTTTTAAATTTGATTATTAATAATAAAAAAATTATAAAATTTTATTGCATATAAATTATATTACTAGATTTATCTTGAAATAAACTTTTATATTATGTAACTTTTAATATTAAATTATTTTTAATTTTTTAATATCATTAGTCAAAGTTGAAAATGATTGACTTTGACCAAATCTAGAAATACTTACATTTTGAGATGGAGGTAGTAACAGACAACATGTGAAGCATATCTATTTTGACGATTAATTAATACTCATTCACAAAGAAGTTGTTTTGAACAATGACGCAGTCTCTAAAACAAAACTTTGACTTCTATTTTTTATGAAAATATTCATTAAAAAGTAATATATTTATACTTTTATAAAAATATTTTTTAAGATAAATTTAGTCATATAATTTTTATATTTGTAAACTTTATATGGTCAAACTTATTTGTAATTTATATTTGTAATGTTTGACCAAATGATAGACTTTCTTTTTGGCCGGAGGGAGTACTCCATGCTGTACACTACAGGTATGGAACTGGAACGGAATTTCTGAGAGAATCATGGTAGGGTGTACGCACGCACCTCCTATAAGGTCTGGTTAAACGACAATTAATCACGTTGGTTTAATCATCGCCGTTTACGATAACAATCAAGTTCCAGCTCAAACTGACGATCGAGCTGGCAGTAGATTTAGACGCTGATCGCTGAGCCAATAAGCTAGGCGTCACGGCTTGCTTTTCGCGGCCCGAAACTAGCATGATTGGTGCACTGGCCTGCAGGCCTTGTAACGTGCTCCATAATGCATGGCATGGCACGACGTCCGTGTCTCCTCCGTGTACCCGTTCCTCCAGGCACACGGAAAGCTGCGGCGGCCGCGCGCGCGCGTATGGTCATGCGCGGCCGAAGCCGCTAGCTGGAGCCTTCACCAGCACATCACCTAGGTAGCTCCCGGACACCATCTGGCCTGGCCATATGGGTCGTGGCGTCGGGCGATGGACGCATCACGCATGATGAATGATGATGGTCTATCTGCGCCGGGCGCGCGTCGTAGCTCATATCCTCTGGACCTCACCTCACCTCTACCTTATCCATGGCGGCGCCACGGCGAGCAAGCATTGGTCCATCATTCCGCCCACGAGATGAGTAGGAGTAGCGGCGAACAACGGAGGCTGGGGTCCCCCCGGGCCACCAGGAAACATTCCCCGATCACTGTACAGCGTGTTCTCGATCAACACGAACCACGCTGTCTATCGAGGGCGCACGCCATGTGAGATGAGATGGTCGGAGGGAGGAGGATAGAAGGCGGGGGACGAACGAACAGACATCGCGAGGATGATGGAGACGGCTTCGGATCGTTCACCGGCGCCAAACCGGGGGCCATGGCGATGTGCGTCCGTGCTGGTTCTGATCGTGTTCAATTTGATGGAGTAGTCGAGATGGAGACCAACGCGTCGTGAGCGGTAGCAGCATTTGGATGTCCCGTGAACGGCCGAAGTTACCGAGCTTACTGCAGTGAAAAACTTTTGGGCCGGATGGTAGCAGTAGAAGGTACAGCACCGATGATCGATTCTACGCCGGGCAGAAGCTGATATACGGATTCTGCCCAGCGCACGGCGGCGGGCGTCCGTCCCCGGGCCCGTGCTCTGCCACCGCGCGGGGCCTCTGACTCTTGGTGGCGTTACGAATCATCAACGGCAGGGTGGCACCGGCTCCACGCGCCCTTGGACTGGTTTCCCGTTGAATTGGATCTCACTGCAGCTGACGTCGTCCGCCCCGCATCCGAAGAACTTGAATCATGGCGCCTGTTTCTGGTGGTGATCCGCCTCGGGTGCGAGGAGAAACGGGTCCGCGGGCACGTGCCGCGCACGCCCCCAGGCCCAGGTCCTGTGACAAAACCTCAAAATTAGCTGAACGGACCGGGGAAACGGCGACCATCAGCCCATCATCATCCACCTACTGTAGCTAAGAACGCGAGAAAATGGCAGTAGCAAATGAATTGTAGCACTTCTCCTACACTCCACCATTCCTGAAGGGTCCATGCCAATATCTGCATGACACGGATACGTCCGCGGCCCAACCGCCGGTCACCCAACAATCATCCAACGTCGACCGTCGCCCGATGCCGTTCTCGCCGGAGCCGAGGCCCCGTCCTCGCATGTGGCCGGCCGGGTCGCTCCCGCTTTCCATCCCGCGCTGCGGCTGAGACGCTACACATCGCGCAGGCAGGTACTATATGCGTGGCGCTCCGAGCGGGCGCCGCGTATCCGGTTGTCGACATGGCACGTGCAAGCAGCCACGAAGGGTTTTTCGTCGTCCGAATCCGATAAGCCTTGCGGCGGCTCCAAGGCTGCTGCTACTGGTGGCGCGATGCAGAGAGCTGAGAAAAGGGCGCGCGCCTTTGCGGCCGCTCGGCATTGCGTCGCTTTGGCCTCACCTTTGCCGTTGCGTGCATCTATAGCACCTTTAGCATCTGTTCCGATCGATCTGAGGTCTCTACTCTACTGGCTCTGTGTGTGGGTGTTTTGTTCTTCGGGTTGTTTATACCGAGGAAGAGGGCCGTGTCGAGCGAATACTGGATAAGAATGGATGGGTTGGTGCATGGCCATGATGTCATGCCACGGAACAAGTGCGGCAACCACGTTGCTCCCCCCTTGAGAGAGTATCCATATCTAATCCTGCTAATCAGTGCGGCTGCGGCACGGTACGGGGCAGTCAGTTTTTTTTTTCGCCAAAAAATCTGCCACTGGCACCTGTGCGGAGGTCGGCAAATGTTTTTGGATGCCGAAATGCGTATGTGGCTCGAGAAAAGAAGATGCACGGAGCGCTTTACAACAGAGGAGCAGTGCAACTTTTCAGAGCCGAGACGAGGGCGTAACGCTTCTTTAAGTCCTAACGGCGACACCTTTTCCACTGAGACTGCGTTCATCAGAGGTGGGTGACGCAACAACGCGGACACGTGTCGTGTGGTAATGGCGGACTAGTAGGGGTAGTACTCCTGCACAGTAATAGTTTACGGATTGTGAGAAGTAATCGTTGGTGCGTATACGCGGCAGCATAGCGTGCCCTGCATGGGAACTCGCGGAGCCAGTGTCCCAATCCGATGTATACAGTGCTCGGGCTCATCAGTAGTGGCAGTCAACGTGCACCACACTGCGCTGCTCCCCGCACGGCTCTCTATGCCGTGATGATGCACCCATTGCGGACCGTAACTTCGCGAATGGGCCAAAACGAGACGGCCTCGATGGGTTTTGCTAGAACCGGGCCTGATTGGTAACGGCCCAAAAGTGGCCAGTTCGGATGAAAACTTGCCAGCCCGTTAGACGTTCCGTTTTCCGTCCGGGAGGCGGGAGCTACCTAGGCTTCCGGTCTGCCGGGCTTGGGGCGGAACGAATATTGATCTCAATCTGGAAGGCCGAACATGGAAGGAAGCACTGGCCACTGGGGAACGGCAGAAGGAAGAATCGTTGGTCCCGGTACAATCTCGCCCCTTGCATGACAAGATCCTCGTAGGATGCTGTCTCGCATTCGCGGCGGTTGGCGCGTAACGAGCAGCGATGGGGAGAGCGCGCACACGTTCCCGCGTCTTTCGCTCCGGCTTATCGAGCGCTGCAGAATCGGACGCGTGACCTTGCTCGGCGTGGACGTGAAAGACTCTCAAAGGAGACCCCCTCCTACTTTCCTGCGTCCTCTGAGGTCAAGTTCGTCAGTTTGTGTTGCTGCGCTCGCCGTACGCGCCAGCAGGGGTGGATCCAGCTAGGGGCATGGGGGGACACAAAAATTTTGTAAAACTACAAGTAGATATAGCTAGTAGTGTATTATTTATATACAAATCTTGTCAAATATAAAATATACAAATCTTGTCAAATATAAAATATACAAATCTTGTCAAATATAAAATTTTTAAGCTTAAACACCTGTCAAGAGTAAATAAACAAACTAAATGACACTAAGTTCTTATTTCTACCTCTCATTTGAATTTTAACGGGCTATATAGTTTACATTTTGTACCTCTATAGATGAAATCCTAGATCTACCACTACGCGCCATGGAAAACTTTGGCTATCAAGTCCAGCGAAACTTTTTTTTTAGCCTCATCCAGCGGAACTTTGGCTACCACGTCCAGCGGTCACGTCTGAGCCCCGGAACAAGCCACCTTCCTTTTTTTAGAAAACGGATTGGATTTCATTAGATATATGATAAACTTACATCCAATCCCTTGCAAAAGAGCACCCAAAACAAAAGAAAATTACAACTAACTCGAACGGTGCTCTAGGAGGTCGTTGCCCTTGTCGAACCGAGTTGCCTCTCCTTGCCGGTCCTCCAGTGCAGCCATTCAAGGAGACGAAGGCGAAAGCTCGAAGCCGATCCCCAAAGAGACGAATTAACCTCAGTTTTTAAAAAGGCCACCGGTAGCCCTAGATCGCGCCATAGAACATTGAACGCGCCGACAAAAAAGCCGTCGGCCACAACATCGTCGTAAAACTCAAGATCTGCCGCTTGTCGCTTCCATTGCAGATCCCTGTCAACAGAAGACAGACAACCCAACATGAGGACTGAAAACTCCAACCTAAAAGCAACAGGATGGAGGACAACATACCTCACAAGAATCACTCCGGCACTAACACCATCACCGAAGGATCTAGGAGGAACAAAATCACCGTTCGCTCAACTAGAACCGAGAGAACAAAGACTCTAAAAGAGACAAAACACATAACTAACTTCAACCTAACGTACCTTAATCTAGCATATATATATATACATCACAGCAACCAGATCTAGGTTCCCCCTCCACTCTAAGAGCGAGAGGAGGGGGAACCCGGCCAGATCAACGCCAGAGCTTGTCTCCGCTTCTATCGCCTCATCGCGCCTGTAGCAAGGAGGAAGACTCGGGAACCATCTCCTTCACACTCCAACAGAACAAGCAAAACCCTTGGGAGAGCTATCCCGACGCAGGCCGGTCCAAGACGCCGATTTCGGCTTGCTAATATTTATGGCCCAGAAATTGGGTCGCCCGTGATCCAAGCCCGCGAATGATTTGATTCCTCGGGATTCTTTCAACCTCCTTCCGCCCACCTCTTTTTTGCCTTAAATGGGCCAACATTTTGTGTAAAATATTTTATTGCTCGTGAATTTGTATATCAATTTCTCTTCTTCTCCACCTCGGGTTATAAAAATCCGCGTCACCCAAGAACGGCGGCCGCAGGAGAGGGCGCACCGCCGGAGCCAGGCGAGAGGCGAAGGCGGCGGGGGCGAAACCCCGAAGGCGCGGCGGCGGCGGGAGACGCCGGAGCCGGGCGTGAGGCAGCACGCAAGGTGGGCCGCGCCAGCGCGCGAGGGTGTGCGGAGCTCGGCTCCTGGCCGCGCTCGCGGCCTGTAGCGGCTCCCTTGATTCCCACACCGCCCAGTGCATCTCAGCGTGCGTCTTGCCACGTTCAGCCCAATAGGGGCCCGGAAGTTGCTCCCAAGTGAATTTGAGTCTCTGCTACAGATGTTGGATATTTCTTGTTCCATTACTAGTATATCATAGACTGTTCCATACAATGCAAACGACATATTTCTTTTCAAAAGAAGGCCTGATATTCAGGACTGAATCTTCTATAGCATTCCCATTTTGGATTAAAACAAGGTTTTCCTAACATCATAAAAAAAAAAATCAGGCTTCTCTAGGTACTGGGTAGGGAATAGCAATCCATATTTGAGAAAGCAACGTGAACTTCCGCAAGAGCAATGTCGATATACACGTGGAAGATCAACCAAAACTACTCCGCAAGTTGGACATACATACACCAGAGAAGGATGGCAAGCTATATATGATAGGGACAACACTATATCATGCATTTTCATCTCTTTTACGAGCACGCATACATACTGTTACTGCTCCCTAATCATTGTACATTTCACGAACATCAACACAGCACACTATTACCAGCAGTAGTACAATTACTAGTTACCTCTATTTGGTATTTACCAAAGCGAGAACACTATAACCCTATGACACAATTGTACAACCATACCTGACATCCACCTGGTACTAAATCAAACAACAATACAAGGCTTACACAACACAGAGTAGCCCATGATTATGCACAATACTTCTGATATGTGGCCCCAGCTTAGTATTGTTGGTCTGAGCAGGGGCCACAAGTCAGAAGCAAAGCACATAAAACATGTGCTGTGACTGCTGTCCACCTGTATATACACGCATTACCTCACCTTGGCAGCAACCTTGCTCTCATCTGAAATTCTGAGATTGCAGAGTAATGCATCACGTCCAGTAAGGACGATCTGGAAGAAGTCATCTACTCTCTTTGACAACGAATCCAAGCTGAGTCGGAGCTTCTCAGCGCTTTTTGACAAGTTTAAGACACAGTTTAGCAACTCTTCTCCCCTTACCAAACCATTGGTCTCAGCGCCATCAGCCTGCTTCATATTATCATCTTGGTGTTGTCCATCCCCAGCTACCTCAACCATCATCACTTCTTTTGCAAGGCCAGTAGTCTTGGCAACTATCTCAACTTCCTCCTTTACTTTTTTTGTAATACTTTCTCCAGTGATCAGTTCACACTCTCTTATTGTGTCATCAGCCAGTTTACAATGATCTTCATTGACTCCTTCCAGGGCTGGAGCATCTGAGGTGACCACTTCCCTAGAATGGATAACAGCACAAGCCAGGTTGGCACTCTCCTTTTGATGCTGAACACTACTGGTGAATGCTAGCAACTTTCTAGCACATGCTTCAACTTCCTCCAGCTCTTTCACAGCTACAACACCGCTTATGGATGATTGCCTTCTAACTTCTCCACTTATAGCAGTAAAAAGATCACTGAATGTTTTAGACCAACCAAATTTCTCAGGGACGTCAAACTTCATCAGTGGCTTAGTACTGCCAGATAACAGAGATACAAGCACGCTGCAGATAAAGACTGTAACAGCTTCAATTCCATAGAGAGCTCTCATGAGCACCTTTCCCTTAGCAGAATGCTTAACTTTCATCGGAGAAAGGTTCCCAGCAAGTTCCAGTAACACTGCCGAGCAGTCCTCAAGTTTCGGGGATCTCATGCTCGCTCGCTCCATCCATTCCTTGAGTGACGCCTCAGCTCTTCCGAGTTGCTCCTGCGATGGCATGGTGCTCTCAGAGTCCAACACATGCAGCACATACCTCATGAGCAGCTGTCCCTGATCCAACCTAGCAATCTCTGAGCTTAGCGCGATGCAAATATCCAGCAGCTTCACGCTGCTGTTCAGGTATATGTCCACCCACTTTTCATCCCAATCCGAGACAGGGAGCTCGAGCTCGGTGATCAGGGTGGCTACGTTGGTGTGCAGCTCAGCTAAGCTATCCACGGCGAGCTTCATCCATGACAGGCTGAGCATCTCTGAGGTGTCCTCCGGCTTGAGCTTCCTCAAGCTCGAGGCCAGGCCATCCTCATATGAGGCGAGCAGCTCGGCGAGCTTCGGTGAAAGGTGAGCTCCCCTCGGTAGTACCATCCTGAAGGGGTTCCCCACCGGGAAGAACATCCTTTGCCCGTCCTGCGCGTGACTCATCTCCGCTGCAAATCGAAGAAGAGGTCCCAGTAAGCAATCGATAGCACAAGCAAAGTGATACACTACTACTGACAACGAAAAAAAAAACACTTGCGAGTAATAGTGCCTTGCGGTGTGAAAACTCACCACGCTTCTCATCCCTCTCGACGCTTTTTTCTGATACTCTCGATTCAGTTCAAGGACAAGCCTTATTCCCATAAACTAGAAATCCTAGAGCCGCACGTTAGCTAAGGCACCTCATGGGCATCCCATGTACTGTATACCTTAACGGCAATGGAGCACAGAAATTGGGAGGGAGAAATAAGAAAGTGCGGCTATAAATAACGGCCAGCTAATCACAAATCGAACCACGGAATCCGCTAATCTATGCGCCGCAATCGAACCCTTCCCAGAGCATCCCACAGATTCACCCGATTTCTCCCAGAAAAAATTGGCCAGATCGCTCCCCTCGAAATCAATACTATCGCGCATCAGATCGGGGTAGAAGCGGCAGCTCAAGCCAAGAGGCTCCCCATACCTGGATTCGGACGCGCGCGCGGACTCGACGGGAGGTAGACGAACGGGGGACGAGGGTTCGCGGCGGCGGAAGCGGGGGTGGGTGTGTGATTGACTCGTTGCCGTTGGGTTTGAGGGCGACGCTGGCAAGAGAGAGGAAAGAGAGTGATGAGAGAGAAAAGGGGAAAGGCCGTGTGAAACGTGGAAAGTTCGAGAGGGCCGTTGCGCTCCCTGCGGTGGGCTGCACCGAGCTCCGTTGGGTTCCGAGCCTCCTCCCCGGTGGGGCCCATCGAGCCCTGGTTAGGCGCGCCAGCTGCACCCCTGGTGGGCTGTTCGGCGCGATCTGTCCCGAGCTTCAAACCTGCGCGTTTTTTTTTTCCAAGCCTATCTTGTGTGCTGGTGTCTTCAAGCCCACTGCTCCTGCACTCTACTCCCTCTATCTTAATATAAGGGATGAAAGAATTCAATATTTGTGTCAAAATATAAAAGATTGAAAGAATAAAATAAAATTTTTATAATTAATTTAATAGGTAGAGAATGTGTAAGTAGAGATAGATCGAAGAGTAGAAATGTCTTTTCTTTCTCAGTCACTTTGCAAGTGAAAGGCTAAGATCTCTTATATTAAAGGATGGAGGGATTACAAGCCTCGTCGTTTGGTGGGCTGGGCCCCGGCCACTCGACCTAGACATGAATCAGCTCGGATCGCTCGTGCCGTCTTGGCCGGAACCTAGGGCCATGGCGCTTTGCATGGCCTAGCTTGTTGGTTGAACCTGAGAGGGCCATGACGCCATGGCGCTTTGCTTTGCCTAGCTTGTTGGTTGATTTGATTACTCCTTGCTACCCCGTGCAGCTGCAGTGGTCTCCTCTCCCTCCTGTCTCCCACTACCACCGCGCACGGACAATCATACCACATACCCGCCGCATGCCGAATTGCCGAACAGAGAAAGAAGGCAAGCTTGGCCTCGGCAGGGCAAAAGGCGACGACCAATGGCGATCAAAAGGGGAATCCCGAGGCCAGCGTCGCCCCGAGTCCCCGACCCTATCTACTATCTCCAGCCAGCCGCTTTATACACCGCGAAATGATGCGTTCGTTCCCGGCCTCAAGTTCGCGCTTTTCCTGCTCCTGCTGCTGCAGCAGCTACTGTATGGCCAGTTGGCCACCGTGACGAGAACAAATTCTTCGTGGTCTCGCTCTCACTTTCAGTTTCTCACATGGGCATCATGGCGAGGAGGAAGATTGCTCGCGACGATTGACAATGCGATCCTCTTCGTAAGGCTTTACCCGCGACTTTCGGGTGGCATCAGCGCCGGAAGAAGCTGTCAAGATCTCACGACGATTAGGCCGTGCTTTATAGCTCGAGAGGTCGCGGCGTCACGTCGCCATTATCAGCAGCCTCACGGACTGATCACGATTCACGCCATGTACCACCGCCCGCGGACAAGACAGGCTACGCAGAGGGAGCCATGGCCGGAGCCGCCGCACCGGCTCCGTCCTCTCGCGTGTCCCAGTACTACACATCCCACCTCGAAAAGCAGCGCCTTTTTCTCCTGCCCAGAACAGGGCGAGAGGGCCCGTGCTTCCACGCCTGATTGTTCGTTCGGCATCTGAAACTGATGACGCATCATTCCTGCAGCGGATTGTTCCCCTTCAGCGTTGAGATATGGCAATCCTGAGGTGAGGCCCCTCCGCGGCGCACGCTGGGGTGATGCTGCTTCGAAATGCCACTCGTGGCCGGCTGGCGTTCAGGCATCTAGTGGTGGAGAGTGGAGACCGGAGAGACGGTGAAACATTCGGACGGGGTAAAGGCTCGGGGATCACCTTTGCGGCATGCATGGGACTGACGGCCTATAACAAATGCTTCGTTCATTCTTGATTAATTTGATATATGCCATTACAATTTTGTAAAATTTAAAATATATCATTCAAATCCACGTGTCATTCACTTGCAGAGCTACATCTGTTATTGACACATCAATGACATATTTCAAAGTTTACAAAATTGTAATAGCATATATCTTCCATGTTGCGCAGAGGTTGCAAAAAGCACCAAAGCTACTCTCACTGTACTAGCGAGAAGAACGCACGCAAAGTTACCGCTAGGCGCAGTGGTAGCTGAACTTTGATCACGCCTCACGGCCACGGAGAGCACACATCAGCGTCAGATCGAGCTCGCGTGAGGCCAGAATCTATCCCTGCCTTCTCGAGGAACCAGACAGTGCAGCCGCCGAGAAACTTCTAACCTGGGCGATCCCTGCCTAGTGCCTGAGAGCAGAGCGTAGCGTCCAGGCAGCTGAAGGGAGGCAAGGCATCATCACGATCCTCTCTGTTCACGCACGCTTGCAAACACTGTAGTAGCAAGTGCTGCCGGCGAGGCATAGCACATCTACGCCCACTCAGCTTCACATGGCTCTCGGTTTGTTTATCCCAACATCGCTGCACTCGGCGTTGCTCTCAGTTTCAGGTTCAATAGCGAGACACAGGCCGGATGCGTCTCTAGTACTAGGAGCCTAGGACCAGTGTTCAGCGTGAATACAGGTTTCCATCATTGTTTTTTATTGCTTCAGCTTGATGGAATTAATGCTCCAAATCATACGGTTCTGTAATCAACCACGGCGTCAAAGGTCAACAAACCCTCAAGTCAGACAAGTCGGAAAAGTCACACTGGTGTGACCATGTCTGTGGACAACGCGAGCACGCACAGGAAGATTTGACCTCACCACAACGAGTTCAGGAACCACACGGTGTGCTCCTTAGCACGAACGGTAAGTTTTGCCGGGCAGAGCAGTCATGCAAAGCCAACCTTGATAGAGATTAGGCAGGGAAAAAGGACGGGATCAAGTGGCAAGAGATCACGAAATCTCAAGGCGAGTTGTAGGAGCCGGACGTAACCACACGGACCGAAAGGAATGACAATACTGATCAGTGATTAGTGAAGCAGCGGACACTGGAGTCCGGACCTCGAGCCATGTACAGCAACTTCTACAATCAGATTTGCAACGTTCTTGTGGATCTGGGTACTGACCAGGAAGTCACTTGCACTAGGGGCCTGTGGATTTTCCGAGGCTGGAAATTAAGCACATTTTTCGTTTCATCAGGTTCAGGCAATCAAACCTGACAGATGAACTGTAGTTAAGTGTTGTAATATGTGAGCCCCTAGTTCGGCAAGCGGTCGAGAGCGTCTAGTAGCATATTTAGCTAAGTAGTGCTGGCTCTGTTCTAATAGAAGCTTCTTTCTATGCATGATTCAATTGACCATAATTTTGATTAATAATTGCTAAAAAAATAATTAACTTTATTATATATAAATTATATATTATAAAAATATTTTTCATGCTGGATCTATATATATAAATTTTATGTTGATCAAGTTATTAAATTTATAGGAATTATCGGTCAAAGATGCAGTCAACAAATCCTAAAAAATAAGTTTATGTTGAGACGGAAGCAGTACTACGTATCAAAATAGCTGTTGGTAATGAGTTCGTAGGAGATTAAGTTGTTGGTAAAGAACTGTAGGGAAAGATAATAAATTAAACTCTCTTGATCGTAAAAGAATTATTTTTTTACTTTTAAACATCACGTTTGACCTAACATCTTATTAAAAAATTGTGTAAATATCAAAATAAATAAATCATGCTTAAAGTATTTCTAATAATAAAATAATTCATAACAAAAATAAATAATATTTTCATATATTTTTTGAAGACGACAAGCTAATTAGAAAACTGTTGCCCATTCTAAACCAAAACTATAGGGAAAGATCAATTAATTACCTGTCAGTGTTATGTCCAGAATCCTCGGATTGCCAGAGTAAACACTACAGACGCACTTGATCGATCATCCTGGTATGCGGGACACGGTATCATCTTCAGTTGTTGTTGTTTTTTTTTTACTGAAAATAACCTTGTATGGTTCCGATCAGATCGCACATGCACCCAATAGGTAACAATATGGCTTCACTTCAGGACCGGGTTCCAAATCAATCAGAATGTAATGATTAGTTCCGAGCTAATATAGAATAATGGTGCATGACGTCGACAGATGTGAAGAAAGAAGGAAGCTGCAGATCATTAGCAAGACCGCAGAAATAAATGTGGTGGGGCATCACACCATTTTGTTATTGTGTCCTCAGTACTTAAGTAGCATAGTACTCCTAACATGGTGCATAATACAACAAGCCAAAGAACAAGGAGCTGTTTTCTACGAAGTTACAAAGATCTGACGGCAAGAGAAGATCATGCCAAAACAGTAGTACAATAAGAACACTTGAGGTGAACCATATCAACCCATCTGTTCATTATACACTATCATTAGAATTTACGAGTTCACTAGTAAAATTCTCTCTTGCGTAATAGAATTTATATTTTTCATTGGTCAAGTTTCTATGGAAATTCCTCTATCATGACGGAGCAAGGTACTATGGCCCACACTCTTGTCGCTACTCCTACTTAGCAGCCAGTAGTTGCCAGGGTTTTAAAAACTGGAAACTAACTGGTTTGGAACAGTGGTGAAAACCGGCCGTCTAGTTAATTTTATTATAATATTATTTACTATTTTCAATCGAAGACCAGTCAGTTTGTGTAATCAGATCGGACCGGTTTCTAAGATGCTGATAGTATTTGCCAGCAACTCCACGATTACGCTTGCCAGAGCCTAAAGCGCTGGTCCTTAATTACGACGGTACATTTCCCTATCCTTTGAGTTCGCAATATTCGGGAGCAGTTGGGAGGTACCTCAGCAGACCCTCAAGTTGGAGGGACGCCATTGACCTCGATCCGTCCACCTCATGTGCGCCTGCATCGTGCTGGCTGCCTATATACACAGACCCACCCCACGCACCCATGCCTTCATCTCCTCCAAACCCACATCACCCATCCATCCATCTGCTCCCTCCCTTTCGCCACCAACCTCACTGCTCTTCCTCGCATCGCCATTGCATTGCATCTCCATCTCCATCCCCATTGCAGAGGTCGTTCTTGGCACGCCGTGTCTCTCTACTCACCCAGCCCGAGCAGTCTAGAGAGAGCGTTAATTCTTGGGAGCAGAAAGCTGGACATCGTCTCCTCACCCATCACGCCTTAGCCAAACCTCGAGAAAAACCTGGGAAGCATGTAACTCAAGCCCCTGCCCAAAATCCAGATCCCAGGAAAAATCACCAAAAAAAAAAAAGAAGAAGCCACTTCATATCCAAGCTCTCCAAAAGCTTCGTGCGCGAGCCGTGAGCTGATAGGCTGGATAAGCTCCAACTAATTCCTTAGCCAAAAAATCAAGAAAAGCCTCCGGATCATGTAAGTTTCGCTTCCGTCTTCGCTTCGTTGCTTGCCACCAAGCTGAACAAAAAAACCAAAAAAATTAGGAAAGTAAATCCAGCATGGATCGTTAGTGCTGTGTAGCTATCAGTCAGTCTCTAGCGATCCTGGAGCCATTACCGTAGCGTCAACTTTGCAAAAACCATCAGATCATGTAATTAGCACCACGTCTCCTAGTTCTACTGCACTGCCAGTAGTCGCCTGAAAAAAAAAGAAAAAAAAAAAGAGGTGTCGGTGTGAGAGAGAGAAAGCAAACCAGCTAGCAAGAAGAAGAAGAGTGTCAGTGATGGAGCCGGTCTCACCGACGCCGCCGAACGGGTCGTCGGCGCCGGCGACGCCCGGGACGCCGGCGCCTCTGTTCGCTGGGCCGCGGGTGGACTCGATGTCGTACGAGCGCAAGTCGATGCCGCGGTGCAAGTGCCTCCCGGCGGTGGAGGCGACGTGGGGCATGGCCACGCACACCTGCGTCGTCGAGATCCCCGCGCCGGACGTCTCGCTCGCCCGCAAGGTACGCCACCGACATGCACATACCCACGTGCTTCTTGCATTTCTTGGTTACTTACAGTATATTACATACTATATCTCTCCAAGCTTCTGTCCATGCCGTAACACTCAAAAAAGTCGTTTGAGACAAATATTAGCTAGAGCATATCGTTTTCCTCCCGCTTTCCAGAGTTTGAGACAGATATTAGCTAGAGCATATCGTTTTCCTCTCGCTTTCCAGAGCTTCTGTTTTCCAAGATTTTAGGCGTGCACACCTCTGCATATGGAGGTACAAACACGCAGATATTACTTGAGTTTCGTGTGTATCGAAGTGTGTTGGTCAAACAACATTGCAAAAGTCATCTGTCCCCGAGCCTGGACCGATACGGTCCTAGCACAGTACTAGTTAGAAAAAAAAATGGCCAACCAATGTCATAAGCTATTGACATTAGCTAGATCTGGCAGACTTACCTTGAGGCCAGGCAAACCTAAGGATCTCAAAATGAAGTCTCAGACGACTATATAGAAGAAACAAACAAAGCGTGGTGAAGGATCGGAACATTGGATCTGATGCAGGACTGTCATGACCTCCTCATGGGCGCGACTACATGATGCACGCCGACATCTACGAACTGCTCTCTGCATTGTCAGGGCGTACAGTTCGAGCATCTAGCGATCCTGCTGATTCATCGAAAGAGCATCTAGCTTGGCATCTTCTGGAAAAAATAGTGCTAGCTAGGATTAACCTGATCTTAGTGCACTAGCATGCTGCTTGTGACAGCATATAGGAGTACTAATCACTCTGTCAGAGAAAAAGTTGCCACTAACAACAAATCAGAACATGTTTTACGTAAAAAAAACAAATGAGAACAGGTTAGCTGCTCTCTGAGCTGTTCTGAGCTACTAAAAGTATACCAAGTTGCTGGGATTTTTGGCTTGGCTCGTCAGCGGCGCCAGCGCCAACCCTGCGGCGACGGCGCGTTATTCCGGGGATTGTCCGAGCCCGCACCGTCGTGTCCCCTACCCAACCACCATGCAGCTTGCTTCTTGCATTTTTCAGCTAACCACTCCCGGGAAATGATACGCTTGTTTATTAAGAAGGGTTCCGTTTAACTACTGGCAATCAAATTTGAACCAGTTGCTGAATACTCCTTGCATTCTTTTTTTTTTCATCACCTGTTAAAAGCCTCTTTGGAACACGGGAATTTTCCCGTTTTGTGCGCCTTTAAAATGTAGAAATTGCACATGAATTTTAAGTAAATTAATTCAATTTCACGGGAAAAACGTAGAGAACATAAATTTTTCCCATATTTCAAAGGGAGACTTACTATGTTTTTACTCTAAAATTTAACTGATTCTATAAAAATCCCTACGTTTCAAAGAGCCTTAAAAAAAGAACCGGTGGTTTAGTTTATACTGTTGAAGGAGAAACTAAGATTACCAGGAAGAATAAGTACAAGTCCCAAGTATATTTGGACATACTAAGTCAAAATAAATATAATCATAAGCTGGCAGATCAGAGCAGATCGGCCACTGTAACCCAAAAGTGTCATTCATATGTGCATGTTCAAAATTTTTATGTCAATATATACAAACTGTAGTTTTTGTATACTTACAAAGCACTTGAGCAATTATTAGATTATTGTAGTCGAGGTGTCCATTTTTTTGTTCGAAAACAAACGCACTTAACATTACTGTCCAAAAAGAGAAGCTGTTTTGCTATTCAAACACACAATGGAGAACGGACATTTGAAGTACAGTTATTTTGTGATAAGGTTTTTGACGTGACACAAAGTTGTACTACGTCCAAAACACAAGTTGACTCGACGATCGCTTCAGCCGTCCGTGACGAGAGTGGTTGCCTGCATCGTCGTTTTGGCTGCCTTGCCGGTCATATCCGGTCGATCTGTCGAAGACTCGACACGATCACTGAATTATTGGCTAAGTTTCAGAAAAGTGCTGCCGTGTAAATCCGGGGTGTTCGATGGGATACTGGAAATCCATCACCAACGATGTCATTTTCATCGTTGAGTGCAGCCTGCTTTTTGCATGTTTTTATTTTGGTTGCTTGCGGTGGAATCCACAAAATGTTCATGCATGATCAGGGTGATTTGCTCTGTCATACATGAAAAATCTGTTGGACTGCAGTATTCTTTTATTCCGAAAAACCATGTGTTCCTTTTCATGAGATTTCCCCGTTTCAAATGGGCCCCCTGAACACTGATACAGTGTGAGCTCCGAGTCCCGGGGCATACCATACGTGAACTGGCATGAATTGCCATGGCTGATGCTCGTCGTACGTTGCAGCTTGGCGCGGAGTTCGTGGGCACGTTCATCCTGATCTTCTTCGCGACGGCTGCGCCGATCGTGAACCAGAAGTACGGCGGCGCGATCGCGCCGTTCGGGAACGCGGCGTGCGCGGGGCTGGCCGTGATGATCATCATCCTGTCGACGGGCCACATCTCCGGCGCGCACCTGAACCCGTCGCTGACCATCGCGTTCGCGGCGCTGCGCCACTTCCCCTGGCTCCAGGTGCCCGCGTACGTGTCCGTGCAGGTGCTGGGGTCCATCTGCGCCAGCTACGCGCTGAAGGGCGTCTTCCACCCGTTCCTCTCCGGCGGCGTCACCGTGCCCGACGTCACCATCTCCACCGCGCAGGCGTTCTTCACCGAGTTCATCATCACCTTCAACCTCCTCTTCGTCGTCACCGCCGTGGCCACCGACACCCGCGCCGTAAGTGGATCGATCGTGACGAGCCTCTCAATCCCTCATTCCCTCACTCTCTGCGTGCAGTTGGATTATCTTCTGACTTCATTTCGTTCAGGTGGGTGAGCTCGCCGGGATCGCAGTCGGAGCGGCAGTGACGCTCAACATACTCGTGGCCGGGTAAGTCACCGATCGCGTTTTGTCCTTATTAGTTTGTATTAACTCGTAACATGGCATGCATGCAGCATGGTTTAATTAGCTGAGCGCTGTGCGCCTGTGACTGACAGACCGACGACGGGCGGTTCGATGAACCCGGTGAGGACGCTGGGACCGGCGGTGGCAGCGGGGAACTACCGGCAGCTGTGGATCTACCTCCTGGCGCCGACGCTCGGCGCCGTGGCGGGCGCCGGCGTGTACACGGCAGTGAAGCTCAGGGACGAGAACGGCGAGACGCCCCGAGCGCAGCGCAGCTTCCGCCGCTGATGGACGCGCGGGCACGCCAGCACTGTCCATCATGCCTCTGCCTCTTACGCCGTGCCAGTTATCAAGTTGGTACTACTAGTTTGCAACAAATAATCCCCCGTTTTGCTTCGTCCAAAACGGCGGCGTCGAGTCCTCGAGTGGTTTGTGTTCGTGGTTGATTTCGAGACTTTGTTTCGCCGTGTCGTAATAAAAGCCACGACGACGATGCACCGGCTGACGGGCATCTCGCCGTGCGGATTGTGATTTGTAAGGACTTGCTGCTTAATACACCAGTCGACGTTTGTGTTGTGCTTTAGCATGTTTGTTCACTTCACTGAGTGCTTTGTTGGCCTTAAGCTGCATGTGTGCTCTAACTAAGTGGAGTTATGTTGACAGAGATTACGAACCTGCGCCCATGAACGTGTTCATCAGACGAGGACGCAAGCACACGTGGGCCCTTGTCGAGCCCAATGAAATCTAGCCCATGGACCGCGCTAACAGTTTCGGCCCAACTGCGCCTGGTTGATTGGGCCAGCCGCCTGTATCCGATGGCATCGTGGAACTGGAAGGAAAGAGAGATTTGCCGTATGCCGTAGAAGTCCTTCGTATCGTACACTCTTGCACGCGGCCGCGCTGGCCTGTATGGCTGTATATACCGGCGAAAATGGCGCACTGACCCGGTACGTACCGCCTTGTACTGTATCTGCCTGCACCTTGCTACGAGCAGTCCTGAACCTTGCGCGTACTCCACATACAGACAGGAAAGTTACCGTCGCCATCAGCGACGCTGCATTGTAGTAGTGCGTAGTGTACAACCTGGCTGCCTTAGAATTACGCTGGTACATGGTCAGGCAGGACCGGACTGGTCCGGACCGGACAACTACTAGTAGTACCCGTTCTGTTCTTTTCTTTTCTCATGGAAGAGTAGGGAGTAGTACCTTGGAAGGCCAGAAATAATCGAGCGGATGTGGCCGCGGCGGACACGGCTGACGATACTCAAAAAAAGAGTGTGTAAAATTAACGAGAGTAATTAACCTCTCGTACCGTGTAGCGAGAGAGGAGCGTGATTGTGTGAACTAGCTGAGCGGTGTGTGCTCGACACTATTGCACGTTACAAGTTTTATTTGCTCCTACGCAGGCTCGCTCACTCCAGCTGGTGTCCGTTCTCTCCACGAGACCACGAGTCGTCGGACCATGACATCCATCGCTCCGACTCGCTCGGATCGGGAAAGGGACGCGGTACGGCACGTAAAGAGCGAGGACGCCCCCGCCGTGTACCCGCTCCGTGACCACGCGCTAATCATCGGTGCCAGCTTCCCGTCAGGGACTCAGGAACGAACCGGAGTGGATTGGCTCCGCAGCGGGGCCGCACCCCGCCTCCGTCCTTCCCCTTGCTGTCCGCATGCTACGGCGGGTGCCCGGTGTTGGCATGTGGCCGCCGCGATCCGTCCCCAATAATTTCACTCCCGTTTCCACGAGTAAAAATGGAGCTGCTCCCATGTTTTTAACATTTTTTCATCAGGAAAAGATCGCATATATGAGTAGTATTCCTTCCATTCCACTGTAGGTGAGGTTTTTTATTTTAAAATCAACTGTTAACTATTTTCTTTATTCAAAAATTTACGAAAATACAAAAATAAATAAGTTAAGATTCAAGTACTTTTAATAATAAATTAAGTGATAATAAAATAAATGATATTAAAAAAAATTAAATAAAACAAATAATTAAAATTTAATTTAAAAAAATCAAAAACATCACTGAAACGGTGAGAGTAGTAAATAATAAAAAGAAGGTACGCCAAATTTACGAACCAACAACGTTCGTACCTCCGAGCAATCTTGGTGGTCCTGCTGGGCCGATGGCCCATGCACGAGAGTCCGAGACGTACTTGTGCTCAGTAAAGCTTCCCCCCCCTCCCCCCCCCCCAACCCCTCCCTCTTTTCCTCTACGTTTGCTGCCTGTTCCAAGCACGGTCTGCTCGCCTAAAAAAAGCTTTTAGACCTCTTTGACTGAAACAAAAAAAATTTTGTTCCTGCGTTTTTCTTTTAAATTGAACTAATTTATATAAATTTTTTGCGTAATTTTTATAAAAATTTTGAGTTCCAAGAGCCCTTAACCATTTTATACAGTACAGTCACGAAGACCCCGTGGCTTTGTTCCGTTCCTGCTTGGTTGAATCCTGAAGTTTTCACGGAGGGCGACGCCTTGTTTGATTTGATTCCCAATCAGCAGCCTAACTTATTTTATGGCGCGATGACGGGCACATGCGGCCTGCAAGTCTACGCCCCACCCCCCGCAAACATGCGTTACGTGCCCCTATCCGCGGAAGGGAATTTCCAGTGGGTGCAGAGACATATATAGCCGTGCTTCCTTCCTGGGTTAGAAAACTCGGGGTTCCCATTAGTTTAATCATCCAACGGTGGTTGTTTGTTCCGGTGTCAGCTTGGAAATGGGACGCTAGTGTTGTTGGATGATGCCTAGGTGGCGGTAAGGGCAGGAAGTCTCATGTGATTGGTGATATGCACTTGTCCTGATCTGTTATGGTTGCATAATCTAATTTTATATGTACTGCGACAACGATTACCTAACAAGTTTAAATTAGTGTGCTGCTGGAGGTTACTTAAATGGCAGTGAGATGTACTCCCTCTTGTTTTTAAATATTGACTTCGCTGAACTTTCACAGTCTATTTTATTCAAATATAGAAAATTTTGTTGCTATTTATTTTATTATTAATAGTATTTAAAGTATGATTAATAATTTTACATATAACAAATAGTAAAAGTTGATGTTAAAAATCAATTATGTCAATAATTTAAAATTGAAGGAAGTAGAATGCTAGTAATATGGAAGAAACTTTGCATAACATTCTTAATTTGGGGGGGGGGGGGGGGGGGGATTGCGGAGTTTGACCAAACCAGTGGTTGGCACCATGTGTTTAAGATCCGTCATCTTTTTCCCTCGCAATTTTCGCTCGAATGGAAATGTGCAAAACAATAATTCAGATAGGTGTCTGAACACCGTCCTGTACAAATGCGCTGCTCCACGACACGTACATCTACAGTTTTGTTCGGTGATAATAGGAGCCTACGAGCGTAGCCACTCGTCTGAAAAATAGAATTGTGGTGTGCTGCCCTCCAATTTCGTAAAAAAAAATGATTTAGAAACCAAGATGGTTTCAAACTTGAGATAATTATATATAGTCCCCTGCCGTATTTACTTTAGTTTTTGAATTTAAGGACGGGAGACAAGTCATTAAACTGGGAATAAATCGGAAACCAATTTTTTAAAAATTAATATCCAAATACCACCAGTCATTTTCTAAACCAGGTCTAAAGTACAAACTAAAAATCAGTTTTTAATAATCTGCAGTGTATTCAAACACGGAGAGAAACTTGGTCCTGGCTTAAGGCCGACTCGCCAACAACCGCGTCCTGTGTGTCCAGGTCCTTGGACATGATTACTCTGCACCTGAAATCCACTCATGATCTTGCGGTTGATTTGACGGGACGCTCAATTTTGCAACATCGTGATTTTGAACGATAAAAGCAAATAAAAATTTGAAAAAGACAGAGTTATGTTTCAAGCAATTTAGGTTTTGAACATAGTTCTTGTGTCGGCGGTGCTGTTAG
This sequence comes from Zoysia japonica, assembly GCA_001602275.1. Lineage (NCBI taxonomy): Eukaryota > Viridiplantae > Streptophyta > Magnoliopsida > Poales > Poaceae > Zoysia > Zoysia japonica. Next base: position 1,826,151 of record BCLF01000047.1, on the reverse strand, counting down.
TCAAATAATCGTACTGCTATTAAATTCAGCATCCATCATAAAGAAAACTCGAGGAACATCAGTAGTAGGAAAATCCTCACCCTTTTCTGAAATCAATATCAATGCGTTTCCAAGGTTGTTGGATAAGCGTTAGGGATACTTCTTGCCTTTCCTTTTCTTTTATAATCAAGTTGTTTTCCTCAGTTAATGGTTAGATCGATTTGCATTGAATGAAAAATGATTTTTGCACCCATGAAAAAAAGAATTCAAATAATTAGTGCCTTGGTTGCTTGATTTTAGCAGTTGACTATGAAATGTGACTACATTACCAGTAGTACCACTATTTGTGTACTCTCTCTGGTCTCACAGAAATAAGCAGAAGTTATCTTAAATAGCAAATTTATTTTACAACTTATTAGTTTAACATCTTCTCATAATTATTGAAAAAACAACTTATTCTTCAGTAGCTTTATCAACAACTGTTTCAAATAAACTATTTTTAACAAGTTCCAACCATATGAGAGCCAATCTTGAGGAACTCACAAGCGAACTCGTTTTTGCCATAAAAACCCTCCTTTGGTACACAGGATTTCATAAAAATATTTTATAAAAGAATTTTACAAGAATCAATTCAATTTTATAGAAAAAATATAATAATTAAAAAAACTTCCTCCATTCCAAAAAGGGTTAAATAAAATAAGTTAACACAAAAACATTCTCCTTTCACATAAACCTTCACATAAACTTAAACATAAGGCTCTGTTTGTTTTCTCATTAGATTATATAATCTAGATTATAATCTCAATATTTTATAATCTGGATTATAATTTAGAGATTATATTCTGTGCTTGTTTGTTTGGCAACTTAGCTTATTTTTTCAACTTGATAGAGGTAGCGGGTTTTTTTAAGACTATAATCTCAAATAAGCACTTAATAACCAATTTATTAGATTATAATAATCTAAGTTTTAGATTAAAATAATCTTATAAACAAGCTGTCTTATTTGTTTACCTCTATAGATTATAATATCTAAACTGTATAATCTAAGTAGATTATAATCTCAAACAAACATGACCTAAGTCACAAGCCGGCTTCAACTTTTTAATACAGTCCTGTTCCACTAAAAAGACCTGATGTCTTTATCATTTTCTTTAAACAATCTTCTGTTAGCCGGTAAGCACGGCCATCAATCGTCATCACGAAATTCAAATCACCGTTTCGAACCACATCGAAAATACCAACGCATCAATCGCATAAACAACGACTTAAATAAACGAAGCAAAAGCTGGTGCACCACGCCTCCGGCACCAAACCCCTTCCCCGGAGCGGCGGCGGCGGGTGCCACACTGCCACACCGCGGCCCAGCGGCAGATGGTTCGCTTGCTCAGCTTCCCCAGAAAAAGTGGACGCCCGGCACGGTGCGCCCGTGTCCGCCCCTCCGCCTTTCGGGGATCTTCACCGCAACCCCTCCAGCGTGTCTGGCGTCTGGACCTCACGCCCCCCTCGTTTCACTTTTCCGTGTCAAAATTTAAAAATTTCCGCAAGAAACTAGACACGCTGCAGTTATTCCCGCCCACCACGTCCCTCCATTCAAATAACCGAGCCCCCACCACCGCGCCGAGAGCGTGGGTTCCGAGGCCGGCGGGTCCCGCTACTCAGCGTAACTTTACCCGCCACGTGGCCGTGCACCGGGTCCCCACCTCGGCGCGACGCCCTCCGCCTACGGCAGCAGCTAGCAGAGTGTCGCCTCCCACCTCCTGTCCGCTGCGCAGTGGTCGCTTTAAAATCCAGCGACGCCGTGCCCGCTCGACTCTTTTGGAGCAGGCCATGTGAAGCCTCTGACCTCGGCGATACCTTCCTTCCCTTCCGCTCGCGCTCCTCCCCCCCCCCCCCCCCCCCCCCCCCCCCCCCCCCCCCCCCCCCCCCCCCTCCCACCTCCCTCCGTCCCGTGCTGCGGGCAGCAGGGCACCGCCACCCGCCACGCGGAGGAAGCTTCCGCGAGATCCGCCCGCGATGTCGTCGCGACCGTCGTCGTCGTCGTCCTCGTCGCGGCGGAGCAGCTCGCCCTTCTCCGCGGGGCACCGCCGCCCGCCCACCTCGACCTCCTCCGCCAGCTCCTACTTCAGCGCGGGCCGTCTCATGCCGCGCTCGTCCCCGTCCTCGGTAAGCTCCCACTACTACGGCGGCGGCGGGAGCTCGAGGTCCGCCACCCCCGGCCGCCGGGGCGCCTCTGCAGTGGCCCCGGCTCCCGAGCCGGTGCCATTCCCCAGCTCGGACGAGCTCGTCATCGAGGACACATCCCGATCCGGCGACAGCATCTCCGTCACCATCCGCTTCCGGCCGCTCAGGTAGGGATCTCGGGGGCGGTTGCGCGGATCTGTTTGCGTGGGGTTGTAGGTAGCTTTCGCGTGTGTTTCTACTGGTTTTGAGCTGGTTTTGGCTGCGGTTGCAGTGAGCGGGAGTTCCAGCGCGGTGACGAGATCTCGTGGTATCCGGATGGGGATCGGCTTGTGCGGTGCGAGTACAACCCGGCGACAGCTTATGCTTATGGTGAGTAGCCTTCAATTTCATCTTCTGTCATTTTGGGCAATGCAGCTTGTGGGCTAAGCGGTTTGGCTATGTGAGGCATTGGAATAGTACATTTGTCCGGTCTATGATTTTGGGGCTTTATGATCGACTGGGAAAATTTAATGTGTCAATTCGACTGTTGGATGCAATGCCTACAGCATGCTTACTGACATACCTTAAAACTATTGCTTTCATAATAATATGCTGAAATTGGTGCTCAGATACACCAATATATCGGAATTTAAATTGGGATTGATGATTGAAACCAAAATGTGGATCCATGTCTGCATTCTTTAGAGATTGCTGAAAGTATCTGCTATTGTTGAAGGGTGTAGTCATTGTTGATGAGGTTAGCACTATTTCAATGCTGTTTCATCAAAGCTGATAATTTAGAAAAGCTGTATGATCAGAATTTAGAAATTGTCTCAAATATTAAAAAAATGATCAGCTACGGCGGTGCAGAGTGCTTGAAATTTGAATTGGATAGGACGTCAGAAGTATCCTTATGGAAAAAATTGTGGTTTGCCGGCAAGAAACATTATGGTTTATTGGTTTTTGGTAGAATCCAAAAGATAGAAGTGTTCTTTTGCAGAACTTTATTGTTGCTAAGCAATACAAATCATAACTTGGCAGAATCCACTAGGCTTTATACTCTTCTGTAGCTCTGTGATTCCCCACCATCATGAACAGGGGATGATGGATGCACATGACATTGAGGTGCAATATTTACAGATCAAAAGTCTATGCATGAGCTAAATAAAAGAAAGAGAAAAGAAAGAGGGAAAAAATGTCAGAGTGGAATTGATAGCAATACATTTGCAAAAGTTCAATTACTACTTTCTGCATTTGTTATGCATTTGCTCTGATGCTTTGAACTCATTGTACTCTATGTTTCTGATCACAATCCATCTCAATTTATTTTGCATTCATCTGTTATGTCGACATGACATCTATTCATAGTTAATGACCATTTCTCCCTTGTTTAATTTGTGTAGATAGAGTATTTGGGCCTTCGACGGCCACCGATGCTGTTTATGATGTTGCAGCACGTCCTGTAGTGAAGGGTGCTATGGAGGGCATAAATGGTATGCCACTTTTGTCTTTTCTAATCATCTTACACATTTTTTAATGATGGTATACCACTTTTGAACATTAAGGCATCAGAAAATTTCCGTTGATGTGTTTTAGAACTATCTCCATGTGTACCATTATTCCATCACGATGGACCTATGCCTCTAGCTCCTTATTGCAACATAAATATTTTATTCTTGCTGAATTGATGTTTATCTTCTACTTCTAAAATGAACTGTTAACTTATCAAATTAATTGCATTTCTGATGAACGTTTGTATCAATTTGTAGGGACAGTTTTTGCATATGGTGTCACAAGTAGTGGGAAGACCCACACCATGCATGTAAGTTCTTAACCATGTTCTGCTGGAATGTTCACAAGATGTCTTTCGAGGAAAGCTTTACCTGTACGAGCCACTAGGTAGTTTTTATGAAAGTTTCCCTGTTAACATCCTGAATCCTAGGAAAGCACGTTCTAGAGTAGTTTTACTTTCATGATGTTTCCTAGTCCCTCCTTCCCAATTTACTTGTCACTTTGGCTCTGGGCGTAAAAATTAAGGATAGGTGAAAAATGTGAGTGTACAAAAAGCGACGAGGAGAGAGATAGAGATGTATTGGGAAGAGAAAAATGTGCATTTTTTGTCGAACACGCCGGAGAGCTGCATATCTTTGTATTATAGAGAAAAAATTGGTTCGGTCGCTTAAAAATTATAGAAAAGTGCATTGGGTAGTGAGAATGACAAGTACATTGGGAAACTTGAGAAGTGTAGAATGACAAGTAAATTGGGATGGAATACAGATGCTCCTGTTCAAAATACATGCTCCTCCATAACTTCCAAATGCTAGGTTACATTAATCCATTTGTTCTTCTATGCAGGGTGACCAGAATTGTCCTGGAATAATTCCATTAGCAATCAAGGATGTTTTTAGCATGATCCAAGATGTATGACATTAAATACAGTAACATTAATTACTGTTTTGCTCCTGAAGTCATATAGTCTTTGTTTGACACATACATTGCTTGAAATGTTTAAATCGAGGACACTTTACTTTGCCTTCCAGTAAACATCAACATATCCAAAATTTGCATGTCCTCTTGGCCACTTGTAGCACCCTCTGTTTGTATTCATAATATTAATTACTGAAGTATTGTTTATTACACTGTATGTCACAGAAGAAAGATGTGTTTATGCAGCTTGGGCATGTATTTTCTTGCGGCACATTGATCTCCATTCCCAAAGATTTGTCTTTTCTTTGATATTGTAGTGTTCATTTTCAGAAATTAGCTGTCTAGAAACATTCTTAATTTGGGAGGGTTTATCTTTTGGTATAGTGACATAGAAAAAACCTAGGTTATTTGTTATTCGGCGATTGGATGAAAAATTCCAGTCATTTGTTTAAGAGTTGCGAAAGGGTAAGAGCCTGGGTGGGAAGATTGGTGTCTCCCAGAATTTTTGGCCATAAAAGTTCAATATGATGCAGATGGAATGTTCAAGCATACACAACGATTTCTTTGAAATCTTACGGTCTACCTATTATTTCCATATGTGCCATGTGTTGAAACTTAATTCTATCCTGCTTAACTTCAGTCCTTTCTTTATCTTTATTATCAACAGACTCCTGGAAGGGAATTTTTGCTCCGTGTATCGTATCTTGAAATCTATAATGAGGTATACTACCTGAGCCACTTTGAAAAATGTTTTTCTCCATAAATTTCGTGCAAGACATACATTCGATCTTACTTTATTTATCTAGTCAACAGCAACTTCCTTTAAGTCACCTGATATTTTTGTCTTGATAGCCTGGTCCTTTACTATGCTGGCAAAAATATGCATCCACTTTGTGTGGATGTGTCTTGTTTTCTTGTCTGCAAATGTTCTGGATTATGTACATATTATATATGCTACAGTACTACTTACATGTTGTCTGGCCAAGTGTTATTATAGTTTATGTGCAAATTAAGAAATATTGAGTCTCCTTTTTCTTTCTTAGAGGTTTAAGAAATATCTTGATGCCATTTTCTATTGCAAGTCTTCTGTGACATATGGATAAATTCAATTTGTGTATCTCATTGCAGGTCATAAATGATCTACTTGATCCTACTGGCCAAAATTTGCGTGTGAGGGAGGATGCACAGGTTTATCTCTAAAACTTTTGGAATCCCTTATGCCATAGACTTCAATTTCAGTGTCACATCTCTTTCTGAACTTTTAGTCATATTTGTGCATTCCCCCCGTGGGAGCGAATTTCAGCCTAGGGTTAAAAAATTTCCTAGTATGTCGCACGCCAAAGCATAGGTCTAAGGCTTGGCCTAAGTTGGTCATTCTCACATGGGCTATGGTGCTGTTGTATAAGGGTAGGGCAAGGGTTTGGGGTTTTCTTGATCTGCATGAGAAGTTCATCTTCTTAATGCAATGCCTGGGTGCTGTCTTATCATTGCAGGTCGACTTTTTTTTACTAATTTAGGACATAATATATTGACTAGAAGTTTAAATGAAGTGTCTTATTGCAAATTAGGAAAGTGGATAATCTGATTTGATGTATTTTATTTACATATATTATGTTTAAGTCTGCCCAGAAATCCAGAATTAATGCCTGGATGCTGCTTGTGCTAATAAGTGCCATCTGGTTCTGGAGCGATTAACATGATATGATTTTATTTGTCATAATCACTGCATGCATCAATTTCTTATCTTCCTAAGTCCCAACATGCATATGCAAATATACAGCACATCTTGCAACAGCTCTTTTATTTATGAGTTTAACCTGTGACTTCCCATTTTTACATATCTATAGGGAACCTATGTGGAAGGAATAAAGGAAGAAGTTGTTTTGTCTCCAGGACATGCTCTTTCTTTTATCGCTGCTGGCGAAGGTTATTGCATTATTTGGTTTCGAAATTGATCACTCATGAGCCACAATTACCATACTTAAACAGTTCATTTGGTTCCTCAAATCTTTTTGATGGCTCAGGACTTCAGTGATTTCATACAGAAAACTTGTTTTCAGATAACTGAAATCATATGTAATTTCCATTGTAATATTGTGGTATCGGTACTAATGCTGCTTAACATGACAGAACATCGACATGTTGGTTCGAACAACTTCAATTTATTTAGCAGCCGAAGCCATACTATTTTCACAATGGTGAGTTTGTAATTTCTTTTAGGCTGTAGTGTTGAGCTCTCTTCTGTAAAATGTTGCCTTTCTTGTTTATATGCTTCTGGGTTTCTGTCTTCACCTGTATCATATATGTTAACCACATTTGTCATATGTTGGGTACTTTATTTTACAATATTTATTTTCCACTCTTTGTTCAGATGATAGAAAGTAGTCCCCGTGGTGATGACGAGGAAGGGGTCATGTACTCGCAGCTGGTATGTTATTTTTCTTATGAACAACATCTGGTTCCTGCTTTCTGACTGCTCCATCGTTCTTACTTTTCCTTCTAACGTCTTTGTGTTTTTTCTAGAACTTGATAGATCTAGCTGGCTCTGAGAGCTCAAAGACAGAGACTACAGGGTTAAGAAGAAGAGAAGGGTCATATATCAACAAGAGTCTTTTAACTCTTGGAACAGTAAGTTTTCATTGCCAATTGTCTATGACAACTCAGGATTGCTATCATGCCATGAGTACTTAAGCTTTTGGCGAAGTTGGCCTATCTTGTCACTCTTATTTATACCAAGATTAAACGTGGCACTGTGACAGAGATCATATATTAGCTGCTAGTAATTTGTTGTTCGGATTGAATATATCTCTGATATTTCTGGCTTGATTCTATGAGAGAAAAAGAAAAAAAAAATGGTCATGCCTTAAAAAAATCCATTGCAAACAACTCTATTTCTCTTGACTTGGAAAAATTTCCAATTCAAAGGTTATTGGCAAACTCAGTGAAGGGAGGGCAACCCATATACCATACCGTGATTCAAAGTTGACTCGTCTTCTGCAGTCATCATTGAGTGGCCATGGCCATGTCTCAGTAAGTGCTATTGTCTCTTGTTGGGAGGCCTTTTGGATCTTAATTAAACCATTGAAAACGATCTCTGAACTTGTCAGCTGATATGCTAACCCTTTTTTCATGCAGCTAATTTGCACAATCACCCCAGCATCAAGTAACATGGAAGAAACACATAATACCCTGAAATTTGCTAGCAGAGCAAAACGTATTGAAATTTATGCCTCTCGTAACCGGGTAAATGTTTTAACAATACCGAAAGTCATTTCCTATGCCACCATTCTAGAAAATGAAATGAACTGCCGTACATTATGATTTTTGCTGCCCAGATGGTTGATGAGAAATCTTTGATCAAGAAATATCAGAGAGAAATATCCTCTCTCAAGCAAGAACTAGACCAGCTAAGGAGAGGAATGATTGGCGGTGCTAGTCAGGATGAAATTATGATATTGCGTCAGCAGGTTTGTTCCATTTATGAATAGATCTGTATAATTAATTTATAGTTCTATTTTCTGTAATCCTTGAAAATTTACTCTGCTATTTAAGGATACACAAATGCTTTTGTAAGTTGACAGATGTTTGAAATATACTTTTCTTTTCTATTTAGCTGGAGGAGGGCCAGCTTAAGATGCAGTATCGTCTGGAGGAGGAAGAGGAAGCAAAAGCTGCTTTAATGAGCAGGATACAACGTTTGACCAAGTTAATACTTGTTTCCACCAAGAACAGTATTCCTGCCTTGACAGATAGCCGTCAGCAACAAAATTCTGTCAGTGAGGAAGATGTAAGTGGCCATCACTAATCTTCTGTCTTATTTACCTTCACGTCTCTGTGGGTAGTTTTGTTTTTATTAATTGCCAGGGAACTAATCAGTTCTTCATATTTCAGAAGTTAAGCCCTGCAGGAGATAGTTCCACACCTGTCCAAAATGAAGGGACCACGAAAGACTCTCTGCCATGTGCTTTGACAGACTCATTGGATGAGATCAATCAGTTAAGATCTGCTAGTGGGGAGCATTCTTCAGTTACTGGTTCAGCGTCAGATTCGACGCAGGTCGGTTACCCGCTCATTCTGCTAATTTACAACGAAAGTTGTTATGTCAGGTGTTTTCCATTGTTAGTCTGAAACCCTGGATTTTACAACAGCGTGGGATAAACACGCTGTATGGTAGGGCATAGGGATCCATGTGCAGTGGCTTGAAGGGATTGGAATCCTGCAAGTAGGAGATAGAGTCTAGATTGAGAATTGAAATTAAGGGTGTGATTGGTTCACGTATCATTTCACCAAGCCTGTCCACCAGGAGCCAGGCGCTATCACACCAGCATCACTCGAGCCAGGCTCGAGAGAAACGAAATCGAGTTTCGTTCCCCGCGAGCCAGGCCGGATGCGACTTTTTGCATGCGCACTTGCGAGGCAAATGGGACGCGCAGGCGACCAAAGACAGCGAAGCTGGATGCGTGCGGCCTGGCCGAAAAAGTCCAGCAACCAATCATGCGCTTGGGTGAACGCGCACAGCCTGGTCGAGCTTGTGCGGGAAACCAATCACCCCCTAAGAAACTCTTTTGGATGGTTTCTTTCTTAAGAACTGACACATAATATATTATCCTTCTACTGGAGAGCTTGAGACTTTCTAGAACACATCACATGGCTGATATAAAAATGGAATTGGTAGTTCTAGGCATGCCAGTTCTAATATCTATTCAATATGCATCCTCTGTTGTTACAAGCCTGTTCTGATGGACTATAATGTTCATATCATGTGATAGAATAATATTTATCATTTATTGAATTTGCTTTTTATTCCACAGTGAGCAGGCTAATTCTGAATCTTTTTTTTTGACATTGGCTAATTCTGATTCTTTTTTTTTTGACATAAGCTAATTCTGATTTTGGTTATCATTACTCTATTGGCATATCAGGCAGGGTTCACTGCATCGGATCAAATGGATTTATTGATCGAGCAAATTAAGATGCTTGCTGGCGAGGTTGCATTTGGTACCAGTTCTTTAAAAAGACTGATTGAACAATCTATTGAGGACCCTGAAGGGATAAAGGACCAAGTATGCCCTTTACTTTCTAGCAACCTTTTTTTTTTCTTTTCCTTGTCCAATGTTTGTTCCATTTGAAGAGCAACAATGATTCATGGTCCAAAATGATTTACATCTGTAAGATATTAATAGTTCAACAAATCTGAAAGGCTTTGGAAGATTTAATATTTTAACAAATAGCAAAGGCTTCAAGATTTGGAAGGGGCAAACTGACATAAAGCTTGAGGATCAGTCTTTACTAGTTCACCGCCCGTGCTTTGCTACGGAACAAAATATACTTCAATGTTGCCACATCATAATTTTGTGTGCAAAACACCAAAGTAAACAACAATGAACTACATTCTAAAAAAAACAATGAACTGTTTTACTGTTACGGTTCTAGAGATTTTCCACATATGTGCAGCCTGGTCTTACCCATCAGCAGTGTCCTGGAAGCTGGGGGAGCCTGGTGAAACTGACCCCTTTCCACCCCAGTGATTATTTAAAGCAGACCTTCAACTCAACGGATGAGATCTAATATGCCCCAACAGTTCATATGATATCTTCGGATGAAAACCTTCTTTGTTTTTCCCTCAAAAAATTGAAGAGGAAAAAAAATTCTTTGGTATTAAGGTTTACGATATTGATAAAAGAAAATAACAGTATTCAATGATCTCATCTGTCCAAGTAAAAAAAAAAGAAAAGAAGAGGAAACAGACAGCGCAAGCTCTCCCTATATAATATATGTTTTAATTAATTCAAATAAAAGAACACACCTTTTTTCAAAAATATTTTTGACAATTCATCCTTATAACTCCTTTATCAACCATGCATCAAGCTTGTTCTCAGGAGCCTGCTTTGCCCTCCAATAAACAGACCAGATGACGTCGATGTGGTCACATAAACAACACAACAATTAGGCAGAATGAACACAGCCTCAAAGTTAGCTTTGATCTCCTCAATCCTATATTAATTTGGCCATACCAAATGATGTCAATCCTGTTTTCCATGGGCTCAATGAACCTCCAAGTCACCAGTGATGAAGTAGACTGCCCCCACAGCAAAAGAAGCCCCCCACAGACACGTGTGATTGCGAATCACCAGATGCCAGCCTGCTCATGGCAATTGCCACTTGCTTCTCCACACTAAGCAACCACCCAACAATATTGAGTAGACTGGATGGTGGCCTTTAGATCAAATCATCCCTTACAATGGAGCAGCAAAGGTACATCTCGAATTCCTGGAGACCTGAACACTTCCCCAGTTCCCTTCATTTGAAGGTGTACCAAGATCTGCCAATCAGAGCAAACAAAAACTTAATATAGCCAGAGCAAGATCCATTCAATTCGTGTACAAGCTTCAATTTCTCAGAGCAAAATTTCACGTGCTACTGATAAGCTACCTCCTATTATTTTGTAAGTTCAGTTCATGAGCGTCTTGATTTTTTTTATTTAATCAACATGAAGTGTCTCAGGGAAAACATAAATAATATTGTACAGGCCAGCTATGACTTTGCCCTCAACTCGACTATCAGCTTGGCCTGAACCATGGGCGCATGTTGAGATTCCTTGTTTTGCAAGTTTGTGACATTGATAGTGCATTGGTTTTGTAGTCAGAAGAGGCGGGGTAGAAAACAGAGGGATTTTCCTGCCAACAAAGAAATTTAGTCATCATCCATGTGAGCAAAATAAGGCTCAACACCACTATCTGCATACCAATGCAAAAAAATCATTCAGTTTATCAATGTATAGAGAAAATATACCTCATCCTGTAGCTGAAATGAGATGATCCATGTAGCACCAAGCATCCAAAGCTTCCATTTCGAAACTTCTGAGGCAGGAAAGCCGAAATACTTTTGCAAAACAGCACTGATTTTATCCCTGCGGTCCCACTTGCTCATCGAACCTCTAGCACAAACTGGGATTTAGATGCCTATTTAGAACATGAATCAACACCATCTGGCACAAAGGAATCAACCGGAGCTGCTGGAAAATGAAGCGAGCACTTCCCACTGCTAGCAGCCGAGGGCAGATTGTTGCTGTTGGTAATGCTGGAGTGCCGAATCCTTCCCCTAGATTAACTCACCCTGCCCCCTTGCCAGCAGGCTGCGGAAGCCCCTCGCCTGCGCCGCATCGGACCTGTCCAGCACGAGCTCCAGTAACTTTGCGTGAGCGCGGGACAGTGATCGCTCCGATGATGTCGATCTCTAAGCCCATGTCGAGCAGATCGGCGATTTGGCACCAAGCTTCCATGGCTGAAAAACATGAACCCTAACAAAAATCAGTGGAATCGCATCAAACGCCCCCCTTTGAATTTCTCACAGCATCAGATTGAGATTTTTGGGATTAGCGAGAAATTACCGGGGGGGGGGGGGTAGGAATGGCGTCGTGCTTGGATCCAACTCCGGTCAACTATCTATGCTCACCGGAGAGGTTATGGTGCGTGTTCTCGAGGCTCTTGTGCAGCGATGCGTGGAAGGGGCAGCACCAGAACCATGGGGGAGCATGTGCGGCGGCTGGCGGGGCGGTCGAGCTGCTGCGGCGGCACGGGGAAACGCCCACGCTAGGGTTCTGTGACGAACGACGGGTTGAGTGGATTGTGGTGGGCTCTAGCTGTCGGCGCCGAATTTTTGAGACCATGGATGAGCGATGGGCGTTGGATCGAGATCGAACGGTTGAGATTTGCAGATGGCAGAAAGGTGAACATCACCAAATCAATCTTTTAAAGGAGTAGAGATGTTCACATGCTGGCTGGCAAAATAACATATTCTGCACAGCAGGGTTATGCAATGTTACTCATGGTATCACTTCGATATTTTAACAGATAGAGAATTTGGAACGTGAAATACAGCAAAAGAGAAGGCATATGCGAGCCCTAGAACAACAAATCATGGCTATCGGTGAGGCATCAGTTGCTAATGTTTCCATGGTGGATATGCAGCAGGTGATTTGTGCAGCATATGGATGTACCCCTTCAGTTTTTGCAGACAATTCTCAATGTTAAAATGTTTTGTTTTGTGTAAACAGACTATCACAAAGCTGACAGCTCAGTGCAGTGAGAAGGCCTTTGAGCTGGAGGTGATCTCGAACTTCCACCATGATTTCGATCAAAATAAATATCCCAAAAATTCTTTTATAAGTCTAAGTTTTCTCTGTGTAACAGTTAAAATCAGCTGATAATCGTGTTCTTCAGGAGCAGCTACAACAGAAGGTAAACGCTTCATCTGTTTTCAATTTTCAGCTTAAGCACCTGCAAGTTCGATAAAGTCTAAGAAATTTTTTGCGAATTGCAGAATGTAGAAATCAAAGACTTACAGGAAAAAGTTCTTCGCCTTGAGCAACAGCTCTTACCTGATGTGGATGTGTCCCCTGAGCAGTGCACACAGCAGGATACTATTGATTTGAAATCTAAACTTCAGTCCAAGGTTCTTCTGTTCTTGTCTTTGCATTGTCTGTTCTTTCAACTGATTTTTTAAGCATTTTAACAATCCATGTTTGTAGCCTCTTTTTTTTCCTATCTTTACAATTTATGGTATACTTTTCATTATGGATACTTGCAGATCATGAAATGATTTTGTTTACGGTCATTGCTTGACACTCTTGCTCAACTTTCTGATACATTTTCCCTGTATAAGTGCGGTTGGCAGGAATAGGATTCATGTTTGTCAGATGGTGGCATGCATTTATCTACAGTTTTATGCTTTCTTATCATCATTTTATCATTCAAGCTGACCAACTGTGGTACTTTGGCAGGAAGCCGAAAATGAAAAGCTGAAATATGAGCATCTACAAATTATTGAAGAGCATCGTGACTTGGTCAACCAGAACCAGAAATTAAGTGAGGAAGCTGCATATGCAAAGGAATTGGCATCTTCTGCTGCTGTTGAACTTAAGAATCTGGCTGAAGAAGTGACAAAGCTATCCGTACAGAATGCAAAGCAGGCAAAGGAGCTGTTAATTGCTCAGGAGATGACACATTCAAGGGTTAATGGTAGAAAAGGCCGCACAACTAGTAGGGGCAGGGACCAGGTTGGGACTTGGAGTCTCGACTTAGAGGACATGAAGATGGAATTACAAGCCAGAAGACAGAGGGAAGCTGCTCTGGAAGCTGCTTTGGCAGAGAAGGAACATCTTGAAGAGGAGTACAAAAGAAAGTTTGACGAAGCAAAGAAAAAGGAACTCTCTCTAGAAAATGATCTAGCAGGCATGTGGGTTCTTGTTGCTAAGTTGAGGAGAGGAGCCTTAGGAATATCTGATTTGAATGTTGATGATCGATCAATTAACCTAGCTGATATAACTAATGGCCCTAAGGAAAACAAAGGGGATAAAATTTTTGCTCTAGTTGAGAAACAAGTTTCCGATGATACTGTGAAGTCATTAACCTCAGAAGAACATAAAAGCCCAGAGTTTGAACCACTCCTCGTTCGACTAAAGGTATATACATTTTTTGGTTGGTGCAATAGTAGTATTTGAAAATGGTTTATTCCTGTAACTTTAGTCCATCATGCACAGATGACTTTGTAACTCTTAAAAATTTGCAAAACATGAGTAGATATGCCTTTGTAGTAAATATTTGCAACACGTGGTGTACAGATGGGAGTACATGTTTTTTTACATAAACGTAGTAAGGGAAGCCCCTATTGTTGATTTAAAAACTGTACAACCAGCCAACATGAAACAAAACCATCACATAAACGCTGTACACCAGAACACAGACAGACAGATAATTATAGAATGATTCTGACCAAACAAGAAGAGGCTCACTATCCGCACACACCTGTCTAAACTGTAACTTCAGGGTGCAAGCGGATCTATATTTACACCTGAGTTCTAGCTAGATAAACCTTACACACACAGGTCATGGTGACATGGACTTTTGACACTGAACCACTAAGATTTGTTCCACCATTGGAAGCAAACAGATTTGTGGTTCATCAGTTCAACTGGTTAAATCAAATGACAGCTGCTGCTTTTGAGCCTAATAATTTTTTCTGCTAGCAGGCTAAAATTCAAGAGATGAAGGAAAAGGATACTGAGGCCTTGGGCGACAAAGATGGCAACTCACATGTCTGCAAAGTTTGTTTTGAATCTGCAGCTGCTGCAGTGTTGCTTCCCTGCCGGCACTTTTGTTGTAAGCATCTCTTTAATGTATTGATGAATGGCATTCATGCATTTAATTTGCTTATATTCCTTTCTCACTAACTGCATGCTTCTCCCTTGCAGTATGCAAGCCTTGCTCGCTGGCCTGCTCAGAATGCCCTCTCTGCCGCCAAAGAATTGCAGATAGGATAATCACCTTCACTTGAATTATATGCCAGCTGAAGGTGCCAAACACTAAATTACTTTTCTGTGGGTATTAATGCTAGCATCTGAAAAATTCTTACAGCGTTCTGTGTCTCAGGTGGCTGATGCATCCATTTTCTTGTAAAATCATCAGTGGTATATGCTTCCTTTTCCCAATTGTTGCAAAGAAGGTGCCTTTTTATGTTGCTTCTGTGTTGTCTTGCCATTCTTTTGAGCCCCCTCCCCCCCCTCCCTCCCCTATAGCTTAATTTTCTTTATTGTATCGGGAAGTTGCAAGCGATGACTTCTCACTCTGCAAATATGTATAGATATGTGGCTCATAATTGTAAAACATCTTTTCCCCCTTCCTCAGAAGTAAATCTAAGTGAAAATCTTTTACACGAACTGAGTACTGCTGCTAATCTTATCTATTGATTCAGCCACATGGTTCTGCCTGCGATATGTGGAAGTGTTGGAAAGTAATGCTTTATTTGAAGGAATCACGAAGTCTGAGCATGTTGTTCATTGCTGAATACTCCCGGATTGTATTAATGTTTTGGTTGCCACATATTTGGTGGCACATTTTGTATAGTGGAACACTATCATTTTTTTTAAAAAAATGTTCGTGTGGGTGACACATTAATTTAAATTGAAGGCAAGTGGCAGGCGCTTCGCCTTTTCATTGAGGTAAGCGCGAGAAGCAATGAGTCCAGTGCAGGTTTACACATTGGTGGGTTAGAGACTGCCACGGATTGAGAAAATTGTATAGCTAAATGGCGTGGGTTCGCAATTGAGGGCTTTTTTAGCAGAGTTTTTAGCTTCTGATTCTCAGGCAGAATTAAAAGATTTGATAAACCTTGTTTTTTAAAATACAAAAGAAGTGATTTTTGTCTAATCGTGTGAAGTGATTTTCTAAAATAAACAAAAGAGTTGGGAGCCGGAAAAAAGTAGTTTTTCAGATTATATAAAGTGATTCTCTGTCTTAATTTTAAAAGTTTATTTTAAAGAATCACTTTCACTTATTAGAATCAAATCACGAGCTGAAAGCTCTACTTAAGAGGCGTCTAAATTTTGAATGCTTGAGTTAAAAAAAAAATTCTACAGTACATGTTTGTGGGCTAGAGTTTTGGACAGTCTTGGCCCATTCAAACACTGAAATAACTTTTGGTATTCTTGCGTAAGGGACGTGCTAGTGTGCTACTCCGTACCAAGGAATAGTCTTGTGAAGTGAATTTCTCTAGCTTCATCGCTAAATGTATGGCGCCTCGAGTTCTATTGTAGCTTCGTCACTGAATGCAAGATTATCACATGAATCTCACATCTAGTTTAAATTTCATGATTAACCTGTAAAAACTTACTCTCTTCGCATTTTTAATGTTGTCGCTGCAGTTCATTTGAAAAGTATCTAAAATATTGTCGTTCGCATGTATTAGAAAAAATATCTTCCACTCTTGTCCTCACCTCTGAACGTTTTGGACTGGGAGTCGCTGCCTCTGACACCGGGCCTTGACGCCAGCAGGCTCGCCTAAAGCAATCGGGGGCAGAAAAGTCAGGTTGCTATATTCTTAATCTCCACGAAGTGGTCGGAAGCGACAACAAAAACGAAACGGAGGGAGTATAAATTTTATACTAGAATCTAAATTTAGGCCCTCTTTGAAACAAAATTTTTTTTTCTAATTTTTGTGTTTTTTCTGTAAAATTAAATTGATTTTTATGAAATTTCTATAAAATTTCTGCGAAAATCCTGCGTTATTTTTCTAAGACGAAGGTAGTAGCGAATATTTCGTTGATCGGAAAAAAAAAGGACGTGAACTACAGAATGAATGGGAAGCATGCCAGCATCGGACACAGTGCCACATCCGGCACCGACGACTCTATTCTCCAGTCGGTCATCTCAGCCGTCCAAACTCGTTCGCCGTGACCAAGAAAGCGAGTGAAAAAGAAGCAGACGCCGGAGCGGGAGTCTGACGCCACCTCCTCCCTCCTCCAACGAGGCTCCTTCCTCCTCCCACCCTCCAGCCCCGGACTCGGATTCAGATCTCACCTTGACTCCCCTCGCCTCCTTCACCCACCCTGCAGCATACTCGGCGGGGTTCGAGGGAGCGGGCGATAATGGAGGCTATCCGGAAGCAGGCCTCCAAGTTCCGGGAGCAGGTCGCCCGACAGCAGCAGGTGACGACGCCTTCTCATGAGCCCCCTCGTGGATCTATCCTCCGCTTCCCTTCCGCGGGATCGCGCCAGGTTCCCCGCGACGTCGGGGATCTCGCTACCGTCGGCGGGTTGATAGGTTACTGACGCCCGCATTCCTGTTCGCAGGCCGTCCTGAAGCAGTTCGGCGGCGGGTACGGCGCGGACGGCGTGTTCGCGGACGAGGCCGAGGCGCAGCAGCACACTAAGCTCGAGAAGCTCTACATCTCCACGCGCGCCGCCAAGGTGATGCCCATGGCCCCCCTCGCATTCTCGATTGGGTCTCCCTGCCTGAATTCCCATTTCATTTGTTTCTTTCCAGCACTTTCAAAGGGATATAGTCCGCGGCGTCGAAGGCTACATAGTCACTGGATCCAAGCAAGTTGAAATCGGTAAACAGCTGAATCTCCATTTCTCAATGACAGTTTATCCGTGCACCCAGAATTTGGCATGGAGGAAGTGTAACGCACTAATGTGATTGGTGGTTTGTAGGGAACAAGTTATGCGAGGACGGGAAGAAGTATGGTACTGAGAATACTTGCACCAGTGGGAGCACGTTATCGACGGCTGCCCTAAGCTTCGCTAAGGCACGATCCCTGATGGAGAAAGAGCGGAGTAACCTCCTGAAAGCCCTGGGCACCCAGGTATTTTCATCCTGGTAACGTATATATGTTTGGCGTTATGTGAGATTGTTATATATTGTGCTATCTGTTACATTGGGAATAGTTCTGTATTTATTTAAGTGGAGTGGGGAAGTGCCTTGCGGGCTTGATGCATATAATGTTTCTTGGACCTATATGCCAGTTAGTGACTGACTGCAGAATCAAACATTACCATTTATGTTTCTCTTTTCCTTCTTTCACATGGTCATGTTATGGCACTGATAGGAATGCAGTGTGTTAGGATTTCTGTACTAACTGAATAGCTTAGGCGTTTGCCATCATATATGGAGCTAGAAGCTTCATTTGAGAACTTGTATATTTAGCTACTATTAGTATTAGTTTCCTTGTTTTGCCTAGAGCGGTACAACATCCTTGTGTACTGTATTGTACTATTATTGTCCATTTATCTGATTTAAACCTAGACGGAGCTTTGTGTAACATCTACTATTATCAGGTGGCAGAACCACTTAGGGCTATGGTTATGGGAGCTCCTTTGGAGGATGCTCGACACCTTGCCCAGAGATATGACAGGATGCGTCAAGAAGCTGAAACACAGGTCCTTTCACTTTGTTTTGTATTTCTAGTAGTTTGAATCATATCCCTTCACTCCACAAGAAACCACGTCCGTAGTCTCATTTTGTTCGTTATCAGAGCAAAGTGTAAAAATGTATAGCAAAACTACAATAGTGCACATAATATGTCTCATAGTAAATGGATAGAACTTCAGAACTAGCGTGAATGGTTTATCATTTATGCACCTATCATCCTTAATGCACCAAACGTGCAAAGGTTTTATGAGGAACATAATTTAGTGTTTACTAATCAAGCTCAGGTCAAATCTTGTAAGCCATCAGTAGATTTTTTTATTGCCAGCTGGGCCCGCATTACCTCAACATCAGAGTAAATTATTTGAGAACTTTATGCACGAACATATCAATTAATTTTGTAGCAAGTTGGTACATTGATAACTTTTTAGTTGATATCGTTTTTCTATATTTTGTTTTCCTGTCTAGTGATATGCTAATCAGATGACCCCAATGGAATAGCATTATTTACGAATCCATCTTATAACTCTCTGATTTCAACTATTCAATGTTTTATCAACCACAGAGATTTTCCATTCTTTTCACGAATAAAATTTATTATATTGCACTGTAAAATAGTTTAGGCATTTTATACTTCAGTTTTGTTGTTCCTGCAGAAAACTTAGCAAGTTGTTTATGAGTTCTGCAGGCTATTGAAGTTTCAAAGCGCCAAATGAAATTAAGAGAAGCATCTGGAAATAGTGATATGATTTCAAGGTTAGAGGCAGCTGAGTCAAAGCTACAAGAGTTGAAATCAAATATGGGGGTTTTGGGCAAAGAAGCTGTTGCAGCAATGACTGCTGTTGAAGCCCAACAGCAAAGGCTGACATTGCAACGACTCATTGCATTGGTACAAGCTTTGTTTTAGTAGTCTGACTTGGGTCGCTTCATTTGCTTGTTTACTTTGGACATTTACATTTGTGTCACATAACACTTGTTAACTAAAATTGAAGGTTGAATCTGAGAGAAGTTACCACCAAAGGGTCTTGCAAATTCTTGACCAACTTGAAAGCGAGGTACTGATGGTTTTGCATTGCATAATTACCACACCTGTACTAAAGAAACTCTACATCTTTCACAAAATCTGGTTTATTCTGGTATTTTGATTTAGTGTTCTTATTTTGCAGATGATATCTGAGCGACAAAGAATTGAAGGGGCACCTCCTCCGGCTGTGGAGAGTTCTATGCCACCACCACCAGCATACGAAGAAGTTAATGGTATATTCATGAGAAATCCAACAGTTGCAGAATTGGTGGAGACTGTGGAATACTTCTTGGCTGAGGTGACTTCATCACAACAAAGTTTCAGCTTTTTAGCTCTTTGTTTTTACCCTTGACAATCATGTCATGTATGGTTATTTTTATTTGGCAGGCCATCCAGTCATATCATGCTGAGAATGAAACTGAGCTCAACCTTTCAGCTGGTGACTACATTGTGGTGCGAAAGGTACTATCTCCTCATAGTGTGACAGTATTTTGTATATCTATAATTGGTTGTTTGGAATGTTTATCAGCTTGAAGTCCATACGCTGATATGCAACATCTTTGTTGAACCGCCTTTAGTAATGATTGTTTGTTCAATTCCATCACTGTCTCAACCACATTATACACAAATTTGACTACTAAACTTCTGTCGATAACCAAATCAGGTGTCGAAAAATGGATGGGCGGAAGGTGAATGCAGGGGAAAAGCTGGCTGGTTCCCATATGACTACATTGAAAAAAAGGAACGTGTGCTTGCGAGCAAAGTTGCACAAGTCTTCTAGTGGTTTTCTAATGAAATATATATACCCCTGTGTTGTACAATTTGCACCATTTTCATTATCTGCAGCGACGGTTATCATTAAAAAAACTGCAACTTTTTGCTGAATTCTGCCAATCGGATGGTTCTGTATTCTTCTAATATATCCATTCAATATATACCCCATATTTTTGTTTGTTTCAGGCGGACACTCAATTTGCCCTCTAGTTGAAACCAAATACTGGTGTTTTTGGGCAAAGAGGTTGCAGCAATGAGTGCTGTTGAACATGTTTTTGGCAATGATGCTGATGCAGCAAACGCTGACATTGTAACCACTTATTTCATTGGTTCAATTTTTTTTTTGAAGAGTGGTACATTCTTTGTTATCAGAAAAAGATCTGCATTTTTGCTGAAATCTGCCTGTTGGACTTGGATGACTTCTGTACTCTTCAATGATCCAGTCAATATATATTCGATAGTTTTGATTGTCTCAGGCGTACAGACCCAATTTGCGCAAAACTGGATCCATGCACTCATCAGTTTAGGACAGTACTGTGAAATTCTATGAATTATTTACATCAGCTCAAATGCAAGAACCCTCTGTATAAGGGTCTGTTTGGAACCATTCGGATTATAATAAATTAGATTATATAATCTCTGTTACTGTCAAACATGCTAGTTTATTTTCTAAATTATAAAAATTGAATGTCCAGATTATATAAACTCATAATCTAGCTTACTCTAGCTAAAATTTGATTATGACTTCTAAAAGACAAAGCTACCTGTAATTAGTTACAGATAATTACAAGGATTTAAATAATTTATGAGCAAACAAATGGTTAGTTGAGGGGAAAAACTAAAAACCAGTTTATATAATTTGGTTTTCAAACATCTCAAATTATGTTTATAAATTAGATTATAAAAATTACATTTATAATCTACTCTCTTCGATTTTAAATTATTGACACCGTTCACTTTTACTTATTAACTTCATTCGTCTTATTAAAAAATTTATTTTAATATGTAAAATTATTAGTTATGATTTAAATTTTATTAATAATAAATCAAATAATAATAAAAATTTACATATTTGAATAAATTTTTTAAATAAAACGAATAATCAAGTTAAAGCGAAAAGTCAATAATTTAAAACCGGAGGGAGTAGTTTTTAATAATTTACGCTCGTTCAACTACAAGCAAATAGGTCTTCTAGTAACTGACAGGTAGGGAACACCTAAAATTCCTTATCCCCTTCGACCTTCGTCTCCTAGGCGCCTCCGCGCTTGCTATCCCCTCCTGAAGTTTGCCGCCTCTTTATTCGGTCGAACATCATGGCGGCGGCGGCGGCGGTTTCCCTCCTCCGCCTTCCTCTTGCCCGTTTCTCGATCCATCTTCGCTCCATCCCTTCACCTCGTCTTCCTACATATCGGTTCCGCATCTCCACGTCCCACCGCCTCCTGTCCTCCCTGTGCCACAGCCCCGGCGCCGCTGTAGCATCCGAGGCAGTAGCTGCGCCGGACGCGGACGATGAGTCGGTCGATGCAATTGATGAAGAGAGTCGCGAGGGGACTTCGGCAGAGGCCGAGGCCGCGGAGGTCGCGCCCCGGGCGTTCGTGCTCCCGCGCCTGCCGCGGCCAAAGCTGACCGTGAAGGAGCGCAAGGAGCTGGCTTCGTACGCGCACGGCCTCGGGAAGAAGCTCAAGTCACAGCAGGTCGGAAAATCTGGCGTCACGCCCTCCCTCGTCTCCGCATTCACCGACAACCTCGAATCCAACGAGCTCCTCAAGGTACCCCCCACCCAAAAAAAAAAATTGGCCTCCTTGTCTAAACCATGCTAGTATAAATCACTCATGCCTAGTTCTCACTAGAAGATTGCTCACTGTTACATTGTCCCAAGGAAATAACTCACGTGCCCAGACAAATTAGGAGTGTATTTCTTCATTAGATATGTGATGGTTATTCCATTCCAAAATTGGTTTAGCAAAACGGTGAATCGGTGATGCTTCCGTTTCCAGGTAGAGAGCAAGTTCAACTAAACTGGGAATTAGAATTTTTTTAGAGCAAAGCTGGAAATTAGTTGAAGAGGGGAGGTCTAGTGATGAAGTGGCATTTTCTTTGGTGGCTCTTGGGCCATGTTGTGGAGGAGGATCCACTGGGCTGGGACACGTTTCCGGCCACGGCTACAGCTAAAATCTTCTCCCCGTGGAAAGATCAACTTTTTTTCTGCTTACCCTCAATGGATCTCCTGCCTGGCTTATATAGACAGCAGGGCTAAACAAACCCTAAAACGACTAAAACAAACTCTAAACAATCTAATTTTTAACTAACAAACCCTAAACAATCTAATCTTTAAACTAACAAACTCTAACTAACAGGTTGATGCTGTTGGGCAGAGTGTTGTGGCGTCCACAACATGTCACAACACTACTCCCCTCCCCCAAAGACAGCTCGTCCTCGAGCTGTGACACTAATTAAGCCTTTTACATCTCGGCCTGAGAATTTAATCTTAACCAATGACGGCCAAAATCTTGAGAAGCATAGGAGGTTGCCGCTTACCCAATGGAACCCATTCAGGCCAGGGCTGTAACTTTTTGAGAAGCGTGTTATCAGCCTCGGGGGTGACATGCGCATGAGGCTCAATCTGCCCATGCGCAGGTGCAGGTTGTAGTTTCTGTAAGAGATGAGGTCGGCGCAGCTGCTCGCCTTGCCGGTGCTGCTGCTGCCCGCAGCAGGGCTGCTGGCGACGGCCACGGTGTCGGTGATGGTGTCGATGTTGCGGCTGCTGCCTTGGTATGCGTTTTTGATTCTGCTGGCGCGCGTCGTTTGGGTCTTGTCGACGGCGTCGTACTTGCGGGAGTCGACGTCTAGGAGCTGAAATAGTTGTGGATACGTGCCTCCTTGCTTCTTTCGTTGCTGCAGTCGGAGGAAGAAGATGTGGTGCAGATAGCAGTGACGTATTGATGGGGACATCCGGGATCGATCTGCACAGATCGGCCCTGATGGTTGGAGAGACGTCTGGAATGGTGGTGGTGCTGATTATTGGAGGCGACACCATAACCATGACGATTTCTGTCTTTGTGTGTGATGCCGGCACCTCCATGTCGACCGGTGATGGCACTGCATGCGGCAGCGCGATCTGGCTCTTCTCTATCGCTGTAATGCGATGTTCAGCGTAACTCGCCTCCCGACAGATGTTCTCCATTATGGCGATGAGGAGATCGAGCTTTGAAGACATTGTGGTGGTGGTCACAGGATTGACGGCGCCGGCCATTGAGGCGATGCGTCGGTGCTGGTCTCTGGATACCAATTGTTGTGGAGGAGGATCCACCGGACTGGGACACGTTCTCAGCCACGGCTACAGCTGAAGGTAATCTCTCCCCTATGAAAAGATCAACTTCTTTTCTGCTTACCCTCAATGGATCACCTGTCTGGCTTATATAGACAGCAGGGCTAAACAAACCTTAAATCGACTAAAACAACCCTAAACAACCTAATCTTTAACTAACAAACCCTAAACAGCCTAATCTTTAAACTAACAAACCATAACTAAAGGCTAACGCTGTTGGGCAGGGTGTTGTGGCGTCCACAACACGCCACAACAGGCCACCTCTCTTTGATGTTCTTCATGCTTGTCTTCAGGTGATGCAGATTGCGGAAATAATAGTTGCTAAGTGCTTAACTTGGCAGAACAAAACAATGGTGAAATTTTATCCACATGAGCTGCAACTAGTATTACACCAACCCTTTTCAAGGAGACCACACAAATTACTACCCAAATAACTGCTTTTCGTCCATCAAGCTAGCTTGAAGGCCCTCGTATATGCATATCTATCAGACTGATAGCTGTTTTAACTATCAATTCTTAGTTATTATTTGTTCCAATCCTCAACTTTTCTGAATACCAGAACACCATCAATATATAGCTCCATTGAATTCAGGTTTAATAGGTTTAATGAGTAAAGTAGCCAATGGCACAAGGAGCAGTTCTGATCAGATGAACTGACCCTCATGAATAATATTTATATGTGCATATATTCTAGAAGATCCTCTCTTCCTATGATAAAGGCTCCTGGGAGTTGGTTTTACTTACCCTGAATAATTAGATAGCATAGTCCAAGTTTCTTGGGTTTTAATTGACCGTAGACTGGCTCTATTGTGATAAGATCAAGGAATAATCAACAAAACTTCTGATATGCTGGGTTGATTTCAGCATTCATTTGGATATTCTAACTTTTTAGCAGTTTTATTTAGATGGATTTAGTCACCCTTGGGCTTGAAACTACATACTTGTGAAGATATCTGCCTTGTAATTAAATAAATATAAATATAGAATGTATAAACTAGAATGCTCAAGTTCGACTTGAAATGAAATCAGAATAAGATATCCACTCAAAAAAAAAAGGCAACAGCCGAAGGCAAATTTGAGATCCATATATTCTTACCTGGCTTGGAAGACGCATTTGTCGATCAGGTAGCTCTGTACCTTTTTGTGTCTTCACACTTGTGATTGATTGTATAAAATTTTCTTTGTTCCAATTTATTTGCAAGATGATGATAAGACTGCAAGATTCAGTTTATCTTGATCTGTTTCTTGCTGTAGTTTTCCTTTTTTTTTTTCTCTTCAGCCTTGTACTCATTGCTATTACGTTTTGCCACCAACATTCATATGCTATCACAGCTAAAAATTCATGGAAACTGTCCTGAGGAGTTGCCCGATGTTATATTGAAACTTGAGGAGTCCACAGGATCTGTCGTTATTGATCAAATTGGCCGCTCGGTTATTCTATATAGACCTAGCAGCAGCAAAATGAAGAAAAGGCAAGAAGCTGATACAAGTCCTAGGAGATTCATTAAATCTGAAGAAGCATCAGAAGAACGGCCTAGATCCAGTACAGGCAAAAGATTTTTCAAATCTGGATCGACATTTAGGCCTCAACAGAAGAGGAGACCAGTGGCATCCAAGGGATCTTCATATGGCCGGGGGTAGGAGCGGTACTATTTGCCTTTGGTTTTCTTGTTCAGATAAATCGTGTAAAATGCAAACGAATTAATTGAATCATGGAGGCTAGTGCTAGTTTTGTGTCAGTAAGCCTTGCTATGTCTTGCAACCACAGAAATGGGCTCACTCTAACGAGTTCCTCTCATGAATTCTACAGCTAAAGATTTACATGCAGTTTGGTGCACCTGGTCAAAATATAATCCTGAGATAACATAATTGATGTACATATCTGACATACTCCAATAAAATTGTCAGATAACCACATTTTTCTGTCTTCCACACCCAGAATGTCATGCACATGTATGCCGGATGTGTTGCACATGTTCCATCGTCGTTGCTTCTATTTCTAACTGCCCACGCCATCATCGGAAAACATGGGCCCTTTTGTTGTTTGGTCAATCATATCAATGTATTAATGTTATGAACTCCTCTCTTGTTAGTCGTATGTGATTCCAGATAACCATCAGGTCGCCCTCTTTCCGATCGTTATGCCTTTTGGATTTCCCCTACTTTTGAATACCACATATTGTTGTTCCAAGTTGTGGTTGTTGGTGAGAGTTTCGCTATCTCTGACTTCATTTTGCTGTTGAATTACTGGAACCATGAGGTCAATCGATGCTTCGAAAGTTTGAAAATTTCCTCCAGAATCTGGCCTTCAGTTCCCATTGGCGGTTGAAGCTTTTGTTTTATGCACCGGTATTTCCACGCAGATCATAATAGTGAAAAACTTGTACGCTACAAAGTCATTGTTACTAATGTTAGACTTGTACGTTATACAAAGTCATTGTTACTAACATTATGTGGAAAATGTCAAGGCTCACATCATCATCGACCTTATGGAATGTAATTTGTCACGTCCGGTTTCTCCATCAAAGCTGACAAGCCCCGCGTGTCACCACTCTGGTTTCTTCCCTCCTAGTTCAAGACAGTAATGTTAGCCATTATGAAACAGAAAAATAACTGGTTTTCTGTACAAACAGCCACCCTAGTTGCTATAAACTTCTTGGCAACTAGGTTGATAGTAATGTTTAATTTTGCCCCATTGCGGACTGGAACAATGTGGAAAATGCCACAACCTCCGAGAGAAGATTCAGCGCGACCACATGAAAGCAACCCAAGATCTTGCCATTCTGCTGCAACTTCCTCGTCTCTGTAGAACAGCATGTGCCTTTACCATTCGTTGAGAAAGAACACATGGCCAGACTAACCCTAGCCGTGACACGTCTCTGGTGCTTTCTACCTACAAGGCATAATAACATAAAATGATGCAATGTTTAATTACGGGAGCTATAGCCTAATTAAAGAGAGAAAGCTAACGACGGTGACGGGCGACGAGGACGTCTGGTTCGGCCTTCCATTTCGCTACTGCAGGAAGCAATGCCCTATTTTCGTGCTATAATTTTACCGGCCTCCACCCAGCTGCTTCCAGACTCCAGTCTAGATCAAAAGCAGCCATCAGTCGGTGGGTAGGCTGCCGTCTTCAGTTAAGCTCCAGGGTCACCTTGATTGAATCAGGGGGGAAAATGTCATTTGCTCTGCAATTACATACTGCTAGTAAATTTTATGATCGTACGATCGGTGCGAAGATAATTACGATCTGATTAGATTACGTGACAACGATCGATGTTGATTCGTAATGACCTATGAAATTGGTTGCGGTTGAACAAAGATATATGCATACATGTATACGCGTCGGCACCGTGTTTTGTCAAATTAAGGCTGCACGGCACACGTATCTATCTGTTCGAGAATTGAATAGATGAAGTTTTTGGAACTTCAAAATAGTAGTATATTTGTGAAGAAAGCTTATAATCTTCCGAAGAAAACAACAACCAACAGGTGGAAGCAAACGATGCACGAATGACGAGGACGTTGGACAGTGCACTCGCGGATCCTCTTGCGTTGTTTGAGTAGATGACTGCAACGTGATTAGTGCCTTCGTGGGGTATATACCTTTGACTGTAATATATAGTACTAATCTTGCAAACCATGCGTCATGCTTAAAACAGATCCACGCAATCACACAGTATATCCCAACACTTAAGTTAGATACTACCGATGAAAGGCAGGGAGCCACTCCGCCATTGGACTTGACCTGTGATTGTGTATGCGAATGATGAGTGGTTGATCATCATCACGATCTGTCCCTGCCTGATACTACATTTTAGTCGATAAAAAAGGCAAGCTAGGGGGCTGCTTTCCTGCCGGCACTGCATTTTAGAGCCGGCCGCCATGTTTGCACCACTAAGCAGGAGCAAATCCACTAGCTGCCGGCGACTTGAAGTGAGCTAGCCATCCCCTTCACTACCGACTCATTAAGAACTCTGCAAGCGTCGTCGGCATGTTCGCTCGCTGCTCCTCCGGTTTTAAATTATTGACACCGTTGATTTTTAACATTAACTTTAACTATTTGTTTTATTAAAAAATTTGTTCAAATATGTAAAATTTTATTACTTTTTGATTCATCATTAATGGAATTTAAATTACAACTAATAATTTTACGCATTAGAACAATTTTTTAAATAAGACGAAGAAGTCAATGTATCAATAATTTAAAACCGATGAGAGGAATAAGATGCGCTAGAACTGTTCTTGATGCAAACCTTCGCAATTTTTATTCCTGGTAATTAATCTCTCTGCTGTAAAGTGGTTGTTGGCAATGACTCTGTGACTTGATTTTCTCACAAAGACGGTCTTTCTCTTTCGTTAAAGGATTGATGCTAGGATTACGTGGTAATGACGACGCTATAGACTATAGCTCTCCTGCTCCATCATTGGAGGCACTGTAAGCAGACCTCATCGCTACTATATTAGTACTGTAGCTAGTAGTATAACTTTTTGAACTAGAAAATCTGCGCGTCAATTGCCGCGTTTTTCGTGTATGTTTTTGTTATGCACCTTCTAGTTTAAACAGTATATTTTAAATTTATTATTTAACAAATAGAAGTATAGTTGTTTTGACAAAGTTTCATAAACATATACTCTGGTTATAAAAAAGTTATCGACATGATCTTCAAAACATGAGTGTGACTCTTGTTATCTATAAAATATTCAATAAAAAGTAGTATCGGTACACTTTTAAAAAAGTATTTTTAAAACAAATTATTTCTAATTTTGTAACTTAATAAATTTAAAATTATTTTTAATTTATATTGCAATGTTTGATTAAAACATTACGTCTAAGCTACTATTTTTAAACGGAGTTTTAAGTGAGAAAAAAATTGAATCTTAGTTCTCATAGTAATCGAGGAGCATTTTTAGGAGATAAAACAATTTAAGTTATTTAAATATACATTTTTATAACATATAAAGGTATTTAATTATATCATATATTTACAAAAGAATTATCCATGAATGATCTATTTATAAAATTTTGGATGGTGAAAAGATCAGGCACATATTTTATATTTTGTTAAGACCTAAATGCAAAACTATCTAGAATTTTTGAGTCAAAAACTATTCAGGATTGGTGGAAGGACGGAGTTTTACTTTATTTTATATTTTATAAAGGGTCTAAAAGCAAGAGCTACAGAGGTATATCCAACTCTTTATGCATTTCCGATCTGACGATCTAGAATTTATTGATGATGTCATTTCAGATATTTAAAGAGAATTCACGAGCTTTAATATATAAATATTTTATTATTATTTCACTATCTATGTAAAGGACTGGACAGGATAGCGTGTGAACCTGAAAAAACTAGGGTGATGGCATGACCGTCTATGCCTGCTTCCGTCGAGTATAAACACGCTGCTACGTTGATCGGAGAAAATTTTTTTCTTCTTCTTCATATCCACTGTTATATTTTAATTCGATGGTTAATATTTTTTAAAGTGACGTGACGCAACTAAGGTTGAGAGAACACACGGCATTCAATATATAAAGATGTCATAAGGCATGCCCATTAAAAAAGGTGCTGATGATGGAGTGGAGTGTTTGTGGGGTCACGGAACCCATCCGCTGGGACGGGTGGGCCCAAGTGTCGCTTAGGGCTTTTTTTTTAAGAGCTCTCAGCATTTTTGATTTTTTTAAAGTGATTTTACTGTTGAAAGTGATTGTTTTTATTCTTTAGAATAAACTTTTAGAATTAGAACAGAGAATCACTTTAGCAGAGAAAAGCTATTTTTTTCAGCTCCCAGTTTTTTAGTTTAAAATATTTTAAAGAATCACTTTTATATAATCAGACGAGAATAACTTTTTTTAAAAAATAGTATTTGATAGAGCTTTTTAGAAAAATTGTGACTGAGAATTAGTAGCTCTGCTAAACCGGCCCTTAGACTGTAACCTGCTGCTGCTGCTTGCTTAGCTTAACCGCACCCGCTCCACCAACCTGAATGACGCCCGCCCGCTCTCCGTCGGCTCTGATCATCGGCTCCTGACGAGTGGTCGATGTCTTCACCGAGCTGCGACAGTGAACGCCGGCGAGCAGTTTGCATCCCACCGAACCGGTGGTCTGGTGCTACAGCGAGGAAGAGACCCCGGCCGGCTTGATGAGCATTGGTTCTGTACATGTAACTTGCCGGAATGCATAGGCCGAGGGCACCACTTGCCCAATGTGAACCCTTTCCTTTTAGACCCAGCGAGTGTTGCGTAGCATACTATTCTCTTCATTTTTTCATTCAACTTGGCCGAATTTAAAAACGTAATCCATCTTAATCTGGAGGACTGCGTGTACCCTTTGCCTATGCATATATCACTCGGGTTAAGGTCGCTGTAGACTATTGGTTTGGACTTTTGGACTGGCGCTGTGGTTGGTAAGGTCTTCGCGGACCTCGCAGCCGCCATTTTGTATTGTACTACTATTGTATATTGTGTTGCCGCTACGTGTACTGTGGTGCAAGTGGACAACTGATAACGATGCGCTCCTCGTTTTTGTCGGCGAAAATATAAAGATACGCTCCTCATTTGATTTCATAGAAAAGACGCTTGGCATGATAGGATAGCGAGGGCATTTTGTCAAAGCTTCAGCTAACGTTATCAGAGCTGGCCTTGGAGAGGATATGCGCATCAAACAAAACGATACCGGATTGAACTCGTAAGAGCGGAAGTAAATAATGGCTGACCTTCTGATCTCCCAGTCTTGGAAATTAAATCAATTGCCGTAATCTGTTGATTCTTCTTGCCCGACGACGACAGCGATGCGTTCTGAAATTAGGAGTCCTAGGTCCCGAAGCAAGGAATTTTCACGGTTCTAGCTAAACATCCTGTCAGTTTCTGGTAGTCGAGTGGACTCTCACTCTCTCTCTCTCTCTCCCTCTCCCTCCTATACAAACGTCAGCGTCTCGTAACTACACGTCACAGGCTACGCAGCAGCAGCCAGTACTGATTGGTAAACTTCAGGTTCATTCGATTTTGGATTCACTTGAAGGCGCAGGATCGAACGCTTTATCAGTTGCCGGCTCGGAAGGCAGGTTCGGTCGACCAAACCACGCCATGATGGCCGTAGAAAGCGTTCGTCTTTTGCGGCAGATTAACTAGAAAGCACTCGTGCACTTAATCACACTTTGAGGATTGGTAGGAACAGTTGACCCTCCCAAGTATAGGGACAACTCTGGCTAGTGCTGATGGTTGGGAGGGTTCAATCGCTTGCCACTACTCGCTAATGCTGTTTTATTTTCTTTTTCAGGGTACCATGTTAGTGTACCTGAAATGAAGCTGCTTAGGTGGGATAAGGTTCTATGATCAAGCACAGCTAGTTTCAGAGTCTTAATTCCTTTGGATGTATGATTCTGTTAATTAGATGACATTGGATGGGATTGATAAATCCCTTACAAATCTGTTGGACTTAATCCCTGTTCAGTGATTCTATTTGTTTCTCAGGTACTGATTGTAGTTATCCTGTCAGTCAGGGACCAAACCCAACCAATTCTTGAACTTGCACTTGCTCTGGATGTTAGTCCATGACATGAGGCGGCAATACAGATTGAGAGGAGCTCACCTGCACCATCTCAAGTACTCCTACTACCCAATGCAAAATTCCCAACAAATGGACGTGGACGTAATACAGTACGGATCGCTCGTGCTAACCCATCCAAAATCTTGGTGCGCTACTTCTAGCTAGCTGACTGATTAAAATTTCCAAGTGGATGGAGCAGCCATCGATTTGGCAGAGATATTATAAGTACAAGCTAGGCTCCGTGGACCAAATAAATGATCATGCTGCATTCTTTTCATGATTCATTCCTTCAGGCATGCATGGCGTCGTGGACTATGTTCTATGTATGTTTAGTAGTGACTTTAGTGTTGGTGTTCATGTCGAATTGTCGGTCCTCCGTCCAATTCGATATGCAGGTAGCTTTTCACTGTCTCAAAATATTTGATAAACTGGGTATGAATGAGTGTCTCTGTATGCTACCAACAGCATGTTTTACTTTGATCTCTTCTCTTTATACCCTTTGATCTGGTCATTAAAGTGCGTAATTCCAATGCGGTCGCTTACAAGCTAAGATCAACACGAAACTAGCAAAACCATATGCACACAAAGTTGCTGACGAAATGAAAGGATAGTCGTCTACCCGTAAACAGGGCATCTCACGAAGAGGTGGTTAAAGTGTCCAGCATATATGACATATACAGAGGTTCGGCATATCTGTATACTTGCCGCGTTTTGCTTCAAAATTCAAAGGTTTCAAACATGACGTCACGTCTACCAAACTGAACTTTGGGTTTGGACTGCAAAGTCCAACCAGAGAATGCACCATTTTTAGCAATATCTTGGAAGATATACTATCATAAACTGTACATTAATGAAAAATATCTATAGGATATTTGTAATTTATAATGTAGATATGATAATTTTAGAAGTAGGGACCTAATTCCTCATGATTTCTAGAGAGAGAAAAAAAAATCCATATAACAAGCGACAACCATTTTGAATCCAACAATTGGGCCATTATAGCTTTTATTTGATAAACATTTATCTGTAATTGTGCTCGGTGTAAAGTTGGGAACCAGTTCCTCTAACATACGTCATAGGGACGTCTCGCCACTGATAGGTGGGCTAGTTCGCAGCCAGCCCCTCTATTGGCCCACCTGTCAATGTGGATTTCCCTCTTACACGAGTAACACCTCGCGTAAAATAAATTTTATCATTCGCTTTCTCTCCTTTTATTTCTAACAATATATTTTCTTCCTGTATCCATGTAACCCAAGTCTCGGTCCAATCTGAATTCTTCCTCACCTACTCCCCCGACTTGTATATAAACCCGACGCCCTCCACCATTTTTCCTCAGCTCTCCTCCAAGAGCCGCAATCTAAAACCCCAAACGAGTAATTAAGAGAAAAAAAAAGAGGGGAAGTTTCTTCTTGAGGCAGTGGTGTTGCCGATGGCCGGCGCCGTGGTCCAGATCGCCATGAAGTGGCTCCAAGAACCTCTCAGCTGGGTGTTGGTGGCTTCGTTGGCCTTCGTGCTCCTGCAGCTGCGGCGGCGGGGCAAGGCGCCCCTTCCACCGGGCCCGAAACCGCTGCCGATCATCGGCAACATGAACATGATGGACCAGCTGACCCACCGCGGCCTGGCCAAGCTGGCCGAGCAGTACGGCGGGCTGCTCCACCTCCGCCTGGGTCGGCTGCACGCGTTCGCTGTGTCGACACCGGAGTACGCGCGCGAGGTGCTGCAGGCGCAGGACAGCGCGTTCTCGAACCGTCCGGCGACGATCGCCATCACGTACCTGACCTACGACCGCGCGGACATGGCGTTCGCGCACTACGGCCCGTTCTGGCGCCAGATGCGCAAGCTGTGCGTGATGAAGCTGTTCAGCCGGCGGCGCGCGGAGACGTGGGTGGCCGTGCGCGACGAGGCATCGGCGCTGGTCCGCGCCGTGGCGCGGTCCAGCGGCGAGGCCGTGAACCTGGGCGAGCTCATCTTCAACCTGACCAAGAACGTGATCTTCCGCGCGGCGTTCGGCACCCGCGACGGCGAGGACCAGGACGAGTTCATCGCCATCCTGCAGGAGTTCTCGAAGCTGTTTGGCGCGTTCAACATCGGCGACTTCATCCCGTGGCTGAGCTGGATGGACCCGCAGGGCATCAACCGGCGCCTCCGCGCCGCCCGCGCCGCGCTCGACCGGTTCATCGACAAGATCATAGACGAGCACATGAGGCGGGGCAAGAACTCCGACGACGCCGACGCGGACATGGTCGACGACATGCTCGCGTTCCTCGCCGAGGTGAAGCCCGCAGGCAAGGCCAGCGCCGCCGACGCCGCTGGGGACGACCTGCAGAACACCCTCCGCCTCACCCGCGACAACATCAAGGCCATCATCATGGTACGTATCCGCCGGCCGTGTCCCCTTCCTGATCTCCATCTCCCCCACCCCCCGCACGCGAGAATCACGGCAGTTTCACCGTTTTTAGTCAGCTTAATTTTAACGTGCGCAAAGATCACGCATCCTGGTCACCAGAGGGCTGGGGTACTATGCTGACCATGAGCAATGGCATGCAAGCTACAGATGTGCCTGAACAAACTAGCCACATGGCAACCACAACCTGTGCCACCACATAGATATTACAGTAAAATTAATTCTGAGATACTACTGTCCATATCTAAATGGCATGCGTCCGACGGAAGGGGTAGGTACGATTTGGTCACATACGTAGTATATATACATGCAGATGTTGCATGCTAATTATTATATACAGCGTTTATTATAATTTATATCTGTGCATCATGAGCATCATCTATCCCAAGCAAAGCTTGCATTCAGGACTAGTTTTTTTTTTTGGCAGTGAGTTTTTTAAATACAATTTATCTACACAAATACGTAGCGACGTGGCAAGGGCATGTACCACAAAGCCGGCAACCGTCACAATCGATGTGTACGAGTGTATTTATGCATTTTTTTTGGCCGTGATATAATAATATGTACACTTTTTTAGTCGCAGCGCTTGACTGAACCCATTTTTTTTTTAAAAAAAGATAATGGAACAAAATTAAGGTCTCCGCTCTTGACTGAACCCATGCACTAGTAGTACTCTTTAGTTCACTTCCCTAAACAGAACTGCCAAACCAGTGACACTTTTCGCGAACACAAGTTTGGACCATGCAACTTTTGCACCAACTCTCTTCCGTGTTTTTACCGGCCTTTTTTGCGGTTTCTTCCCGCGTGTAAATTGAAAAGAAAACTAAGTACTTCTTTCATTCTCAAATTGATATCGTCATTCACTACAAATATAAACTTTAATCATTCGTCTTATTCAAAAATTATGTTAAATTATAAATATTTTATTATAATTTGCTTTAGCATTAAAGTTGTTTGAATTAAAACTTTTAATTTTTTAAATTTGAATTAATTTTTTGAATAAAATGAATAGTCAAAATTTATGTTTGTAATCAATGAGAACATGAATTTCGAGAACGGTGGGAGTATGATGGAAAGCGCTCTCGAGACGTTCAAGAATGTGTGGACGTTCACGTCACACGGTCCAAAGCGTCTTTACATTTTTGTCATTTATTTATTGTTACCTCGTGTCGCAACACAAGCGAGCGATAAGCTCTGGCTGGCCATCTTGGTGGCTGCACGTCACCGTCCAACCGCTCCCCTACTCGCACCAACCGCAGCTATCTGTGTTTTCTTGCGTGCAAAGGTGAAAATGTTTGTGTTGCAAGCGTGTGGTAGTTACATTTCATCTGAAGTAGAAAATTCATTACGGCTAGCTTTTGTAATTAACTTTTTGAACGAGTGATAAGTGAAAATCATCACGCCAGCTTTTGCAAAGTTTGAACCGGTAGTAAGCACGCATGTGAAATCAGCAGTTTTTATCTGGATCTGGTGTGAAATTGATGAATTAGTCCAACTAGAGAGAATACATATTTTTAACCGAAAAGAAGATAGATGATTTATTTAATTAGCTTCTGAGCTTTCATCACAAGAAAGATTATAACGTCACCTGAGCAATGGTGATTGCTGAAAGGTACTGCGACGGAGATTTGTGCCATCATATTCTACACGTCTTGTTCGATCAATGTAGCCGCAAGCATATTTTGGCGGTCAATTACAAATTACTAATCAATAACATGGATATTGTTGGATGGTGGATGCAGGACGTGATGTTCGGCGGGACGGAGACGGTGGCGTCGGCGATCGAGTGGGCGATGACGGAGATGATGCGCAGCCCCGACGACCTCCGGCGCCTCCAGAAGGAGCTCGCCGACGTGGTCGGGTTCGACCGGAACGTGAACGAGTCGGACCTGGACAAGCTCCCGTTCCTCAAGTGCGTTGTCAAGGAGACGCTGCGCCTGCACCCGCCCATCCCGCTGCTGCTCCACGAGACGGCCGAGGACTGCGTCGTCGGCGGATACTCCGTGCCCAAGGGCTCCCGCGTCATGATCAACGTCTGGGCCATCGGCCGCGACCGCGGCTCGTGGAAGGACGCCGACGTGTTCCGCCCGGCGCGGTTCACGCCGGAGGGGGAGGCCGCCGGGCTCGACTTCAAGGGCGGGTGCTTCGAGTTCCTGCCGTTCGGGTCCGGCCGTCGCTCCTGCCCCGGCACGGCGCTCGGCCTCTACGCGCTGGAGCTCGCCGTCGCGCAGCTCGCGCACGGGTTCAACTGGGCGCTCCCGGATGGCATGAAGCCGTCGGAGCTCGACATGGGCGACATCTTCGGGCTCACCGCGCCGCGCGCGACACGGCTCTATGCCGTGCCCACGCCCCGGCTCAACTGTCCGTTGTACTGAGGACAGATGTCTGTTATCCCTCAGCTCTTGATCGATGAGCGCGTGTGGAGGAGGGTTCTGCCTTTTTCTTGTTCTCTGTTTTTGTCAGCTCATTAAAATCGTTCTAAAACTGTAGGGCTATCAGGAAAAGCCGACATGGCTAGTTGCATTGCGTGCATGGTTAGGGTAAGGATCAGACTGTGACATAAGAACAAGAATTGTACTATAAAAAAAATGAAGGTCACAGCCTCACAGGTTATGTGAACTTTCATGTAAGATTAAGCACATCTTTCTGTGGCCCCCCTTGTACATAAAATTAGCCGTCCCAGTTTTCTCGTGTTGATCATTACATCATGTTCGAATATGTTGAGAAACCTTTATATATATATATATATTCCAGTGCTGACATCGCTCACATAGGTACTCAATAAACACAAAGGCGTGGGGAAGTTCAACAACTTATTAGCGGATATTTTATCTTTTATGTGGATCAGGGGGCCTAATTATAATTTTGTTGAAAATTTCGTAGGTGTTCACTCAAGTTGCCGCCAAAAAGTAGTCCTTGATTTTGTAAACTTTCTTCCTTTTGGTTAGATTAGGTATTATGACTACATAGTGCTGCAACCTAAAGATCATAGCATAGTACACTTAATTTTATTTTAATTGTGGTTTGTACTAGTTTATAAATCAGGCCTTGTAGTGCATCACTAAATCAAGTGGAACATGATTCTTGTCACCAAAAACTGGATACATCATATATGGCATAGTGAACAACTATGTTATTGTCTACTCTAGCTTTTCTGGTGCAACAACCTTCTTGTTGGAGATTTGAAGGAAATGCGTCATTACAATATATAGCAAATGATTCCCTAGCAAGAAGAACCTATATCCAGGCATGGCCTCTACAGAGATAGCCAGAACATCTCCTTATATGTTGGGAGCTTAATTTATTCAACTTGGTACGCATATCGGTGCATAAATAAAAGCAGACATCATCACATGTTCAGCTAAAATTGCACTGGTTGAACTTCTCCAAATTTCAAGCATGGCACTTATTTATTCAAAATGATGTTTCATGTCCACAGGTACCCATTATATTTGAGTGACTTGCATATATATTTTAGACATACTCCTGCAGTTGGTACACTATACGACAGCCCACTTTTACTGACCGATATTAGCCTCTAATCGTTGGTCGGTAAAAGTGGGTGACACAGGTTGCTGATAGTGAACCGTGGTGAATACGTATTTGCCAATATGGTTCAAATTGTAGTCAGAGTATACAAAATACAATACATATAACTGGTATATATAGTCTTCCAAGAGTTTTTTAACTGAATGTAATATACTTCAGGCACTGTAGTTTTCCTCTTTC
This sequence comes from Zoysia japonica, assembly GCA_001602275.1. Lineage (NCBI taxonomy): Eukaryota > Viridiplantae > Streptophyta > Magnoliopsida > Poales > Poaceae > Zoysia > Zoysia japonica. The sequence continues at coordinate 1,789,070 of BCLF01000047.1, read as the reverse complement.
TATGAGCTATGTGCATAGGTGTGTAGGTGACAACCACTGTCCACTGATCAAGTGCAGATCAGTTACATGTCAAAAATGTCGGTGCCATATCAGTGTATAACTCGTCACATAGACTGTCGAAAACTTGGACTAGGTTGTGCAGAAAATAGCTTTCAAGCTTTTCCACAAATTGGTTGGTCGATGGTTACTTTTGCTAAAAGGAGATAGCTAGTTCTTGGGTGCTTCTTATTATGTAACTTTGGCATATATAGCTCACCACAGTGGCGGACCCAGGAAATGAGAGTTGGGTGATCCACTAAGGAAAAAAAATTCATGTAATAAAAAATAGAAAATTATTTTTATACATGACATACTCAACTTATTTAAGCGAAATTATAATTTTCTACGCTTTTAGGGGAAAAAAACACTCTCGATGTGTGTAACCATACAATTATTCAAGTATTAACCTCCCATCTTATTTTTCAATTGGTTCTTCACATAATTCATTGGGCAAAGTACCCTCCCAACATTAGCAATTGCTAGTGGAAGAATTAGCACCAATTTCATAAGCTATAATATCATATCTGATATATTTCTTTGTTTCAACTAACATACTGGAAAGTTCAGCCATTGTGCATTTTTTCAGAATATTTTTTGTGTGCGCATATCAATTATGGAGTGATCAAGTTGAAAGATGATGGAATATTTTTATTTAGAAATGATTAGGATAAAACTGAGCAAGCTTCATCGAATGGGCTCCTTTGGATTGGAACAAAAATTCATGTTGGAAGTAAGTTTGGCTCTATTTAAGGCTTCGTTTGGATTAGAGGAAAAATTCATTTTTCCTGTATTTTTCTTTTGAAATTGAACTGATTCCTATTGTCGACGACCGAAATACGAGTTCGAGAGATCGACAGATATTGTGAATAAGGTTGAATGTGTGAGTATTGTGAAGTTAATCACGAAGAGGATTGACACGAGTGGTTTAAACTGTTTCGGGTCTCTGAAGGATAATAAGCCTACGTCCAGTTAGTGTGTGTGTTCTTTTGCTCTGGAAATAGATGTCTTGCCCTGTCGGACAGATTACATATTTATAGGAGAGACGCGCCTCCCGTGGTTGTGATAATTACCACGTCCTAACACTGATAACGTCTATTTCTAATTACAACGAGAGTGGCTATTAAGCGTAACGACCCTTTAATCGACGTTAACTACTTGGCAATCAATCGTGCTTCAAATACCGCGTCGTGTGTCGTGGGGCCCAGGGTAGCCGTTTCACATACAACCGTTCGTATTTGGGCCAAGGCCCACAAACGTCTTCGGTAAATCTTGGTTTCAGCCCACGCATGTTCGGGAGGTGAAAATTGAGGCATCGATATAAGCCCTTGAACACGTCTCCAAGTGGCTGCCTGCCTTCGGTCTTCGGTAACTTGATCGATAAGATCAAACCGTACCTCCTCTCTGTCATTGCTGCTGCAAATTTGAGGAGGTATTCAAATGACAAGACTCGACGGTTGGCTTTAATTTTTGTCTTTACTTCTACCGCCTCGATTCCTGCTTCTAATCGGTCCGAGCGTTGTGCTTTCCACTGTCAGAGAGCAAAGACTAAGCGTCCTTTGGGATCTCGAAAGATCGTTTTCCGCTTATAAATAGAGAGGACAGGATAAAGTTCTTCTTCAAAACACTTTCTTTCTTCACTCCTTTCAGATCCTTGCGCAATAACCGCTCATGCGTAACCATAGGCAAGAAGCGCTCCGTCAAAGGGATTCGATCTTCATCGTCGAGTGTTGGAGATGATTCTTTTTCTGAGGGGTGCTGGAGCCTCCAGCCCCTACTGTGTCGAGGGATCCGATGGATGGATCCGGCGGATCGTATTCCTTCTCCCAGGTTACCCACCTGAATTGATGGAGGAAGACGACCCAAATGTTGTGGATCTAGAGGCTGATCCCGACACTTCAGTAGATAATTTGCTCGGCGTCTTCATGTCAAATTGAATAAAAGCCATTGGAGGGTGCCAGACCCTGATGAGGTGGTAGTCTTGAGTGACTCTGAAGGAGAGGATGATGATAGAGAGAACGAGGGCGCTGAAGCTTCTCCTCCAATTCTTTCTCACTCAGTACATCATTTCTTAATGTCGTCCTCAAGGAGAAGAGAAGAAGAAGAAGTAGCTGGTCAGGAGAACCCTGGTCCTTTGGAATCATCTCCCCCTCTTGTTGCTCAGAAGAAGTCTTCGTCCAAGAATGAAGAGGATGATAGCTCTGTTTAGGTTTAGAACTTTTTTCCCCTTAACTGGAGTTCTTGGACCAATAATGTAACTATGGTAGTGAAAAAGTTTTGTATCATCTTCTATGAAGCTTTCTTCATTCTAAAAATGTGTAATGCTAAAGGATTTGGATATATCTTATGAAATATTTTTTAAGAATTCTGATTATGTACTTGTTCGGGCTTACTTTCCTTACCGCATTACTGCAACTATGGTTAGCCGAACCGTTCATACCCAGAATTAGTCTCTTCGGACGTTCAAGTATTGATATTTGAATTCTTCAAGCGCGTTAAGCACCTTAGGCATGAAGAGGCACAAACGACTGAACCATTTAGCATGTTTGAGCACATCGGGTGTTCGTGGCACGTTGTACCTGAACCCCTTGCGAGCGTTGAGCTCATCAGGCATGGAAAAGAGGATGCCGTGGGTCCTTTTTGCAGTGCGTTGAGCACTTCGGGTGTTCGAGCATTGAGCTCCTTGTGTACGTTAAACACATTAGGCATTTGCCGCTTTCCTTTGAACTGATAATTGTTCGAGCATTGAGCCCCTTGCATGCGTTAAGCACATCGAGCATTTTGCCGCTTCTCCTCGGACCGATAGCTGTTCGGCCATTGAGCCCCTTGCGTGCGTTAAGCACATCGAGCATTTTACCGCTTCTCCTTGGACCAATAGCTGTTCGGGCATTGAGCCCCTTGCGTGCATTAAGCACATCGGGCATTTTGCCACTTCCCCTCGGATTGATAGCTGTTTGGGCTATCGGGGTTCCTTCCTTGAGAAGTTTTGACAATTCAAATCTTTACTTTCCAAAAAGGTAAATAAGGCAACATTAGCTGGTTACCTGCCTAATTAAAGAATATGGAAACTCTTTACAATCTTTTTCATAATAGCGGATCAAGTATTTTTGGGAAAGGATTCGGCAACCTTTGTGTATTTAAGCACATAAGGTTGACCCTCTGCCCATTTCATAGCTGCAATGGCTTCCTCTCCTATAACAAATTCCTCTGATTTTCGAGAGCTTGATGATTCCGAAAGTCTAGAAGGAGTGGAGCCTGTGATTGCTGATACTATAGGTGAATATTAGAAGAAATGTTCGTCAACTACTAAAAGGTTGAATACTTTGATGGTACAAGGCATACTTCTCGAACCTTCGTGCTTTCAAATTCCAAGAGCTAAAAAAGTTCCCAAACCTAAGCCTTCTGAAATGATCATCTTTGAAGCTCATTTTCTTTGAGGGTTTAGTCTTTCTCCAACTTTTTTCTTGGAGTCTGTGTGCCAATTTTACAAAATTGGACTTGTCCATCTGAAGCCTAACACCATGGCTTCGTTGAGCGTCTTTGTCATGCTCTGCAAATGCTGGCTCAGGATTGAACCTGATCTAGATCTTTGGAGATATTTCCATATAATCTGCAGGTATTTTAGGCAAATGATGGTTCACTCCATTGGGTTCATCATGAGAGACCCAAAAACATATGTTCCTGTGAAGATTCGTCGTAGTTGGAAGACATATGACATGAAATGGTTCTTTGTTCCATCTTGTGGTCACCCTAATCTTAGGTTGTCTGATTGTATCCCTGAAATTGGAGAAGATCTTAAATCTCCTCCTGAAAAGACACATCGCCTTCAGAAACTGGTACAGGCGGTGTCCGCATTGAGTCACAAAGGTCTTCGGGCAGAAATGATTGTTGAGAAATTCTGTAGGCACCGCATAATTTCTCTAGCAAAAAGAAAATTTTGGGCCTTTGAATATTTCGGGCTTGACGGTAGAGATTGGGTTTCTCCTGAAGCTAAACTCTGACATGTATAAATTATCTCTGAATTATTTATGTTAATTCAATTCTGATGCAGAGGTGATTGAGAAAGAGGTACCAAGACGCTTCATGAAATACTTGGTGGCAAGATTATAACCAAACCTGAAGGCCTGTCTGCATCATATGATTTCTCAAATCCTCCTCCTAAGGTAAGCCTGCATTGTCTTCAGAATTTTCACAATACCTTGCTGACTTTTTGATATAGGGAGCGTTTGAAGACTCGGATGAATATTCACCAGTGGTTCCCGATGGGAAGGCTCTGCTCTCTGACTCTTCAGGTGGTTAGACACCATCATTTCCAATTGTTAGTGCCACCGATGTTCTGAAGCTATATTCTTTTGCTTCTCTCAATATCTCACGCCTTAAGGTTCGTCACTTTACGATTACCAAACGGTATCGCTTCAATGACAATATTGAGATAACTTTTGGTACTTCTAAAAGATCTCAATGTAGACTTAAAAAAATGACCGAACTCTTTATAACAGGTTGGCTCTGGCAGCACCTCTAAGAAGAGTTGTATTGAGCCTCATCGCTACCAAATCAAGCCGTCAACTTTGAGGTACGAAAATTATTAACCACCTCTTGTTCCAGACTATAATTAATGTTCCCTTTGAAATATAGGGCTTCAGCAACTAGCACCTCTTGTTCCAGACTATAATTAATGTTCCCTTTGAAATATAGGGCTTCAGCAACTAGAGGTATCCCAGAATCTTCAGGATTTAAAGATTAAATCAAGAGGAGTATAGAAACTTCTGCTACCCGAGATAACCATCAGATGGCCTTTGATGACATTTTGACTTCAGTGAAGAGTTTGGAGGAACATGCCATAAACTCCTTGTTGATGCTGCGGGAAGAAGTTTGTTTTGCACAATCTTCAGTTGAAGCTCAAATCAAAACTGTTGTTGTTGAGGCTACCAGTCCATTAGAAATTCTTCTTGCTCATAAGGAGAATGAACTAAAGAAATCTGAAGAAAGAGCTTCACGTAAGTGTTGCTTTCTTTAAGACTCCCTAATTGTTTTATGTGATCATACTATTGATCAAAGCAAAATTTTCTTTGCAGGCCTGGCTAAAGAAACTGATGAAGCACAATCACAGGCGTGGAAAATTGCTATACAAACCAACCTCCTGCGAACAGAACTTGATGAAGTTAAGTCTGAATCTTGCAAGCTCAAAGATGCACTTCTGTATAGTGCTATAACTGGTGCTGCACATATGTTGGCCCTGCTAAAGAGTCATTTTCCGGAGATGGACACCTCGGTTATCCATAAGGGATTCAATTGTCCTTCTGATGCAGCTTGTGAGGAACTAGTTCAAGAGGTTTTAGGGGTAGCTAAGTCTTTTATTGACAGCCTGAACTTTTTTATTTCTTCCTCTGATGATGCACCACCTGCAAAAAGTGTCTAGCTTTCCGCTGATTTTCAATAAGTTAATCGTGAGTATGATATATGTGTTGCTTTCTGTACGCAATGTATATGTGTATGTAGAAAAGAATTTAGAGTAAATTATACGCACTCGATAGGTACTTTAGGACTTCAGCCTTGTAAAAAGACATCGGTGTCTAAAATTGCCATATCAAGAGGTACATAGGTTGTGCCTATTGTGGGTTGGTGTGATTAAGCTCGTAGATATATAAGATAGCTGTTTCGAGAAAATCATTCCTAGAGATGATCGTAAGTGCCTATCAGGGTTGTATCTTGTGTAACCGTCTGACGGCCAAAATAGAGTGTCTAAATAGTGATATGAAAAGATCATTGATTATAAGTGGCCGCAAGTGCCTATCAGGGTCATATCTTGTGTTATCGTCTGGCGGCAAAGATAGAGAGCTCGAATGGTCATCTGAAAAGATCATTGATGATAAGTGACCGCAAGTGTCTATCAGGGTCATATCTTGTATTACCGTCTGGCGGCCAAGATAAAGAGCCCGAATGGAAAAAAATAGCACTTTATTATTGAGCCATACGGATGGCTAAAGCTTCCCTATATGATAAAAATAATTTCTTGAGACTGAACGATTATTCTTTATTCAAAATTTCACCAAATACACATTACACATAGAACTTTCGTAACTGGTCAGTATTCTATGTGTTCGGTAACAAACCGCCATTGATATGAGCCAGTACCAAAGCCCAATGAGGTACTTGATCGATTATGATGTAAGGCCCTTCCCAAGGAGAAGAAAATTTGTACTTATCTGTGGTGTTGATATTTTTCTTGAGTACTAAATCTCTGACCTCCAGAATACGATGCACAACTTTGTTGTTATAGTGCTTGCGCAACAGGGCTTAATATTTCTCTACTTTTATCACTGCCTGTCTTCTGGACTCTTCTAATAAGGTAAGATTCATATCACTTGCTTCGGCTTGACTTTCTTCTGTAAAATGCAACACTGGATGAGAACCCAAATGCACTTCCAGGGGCAATACTACATCAGCCTCGTATACCAGATTAAACGGTGTATCTATGGTTGCTTGACTCGGGTTTGTGCACAAGGACCACAATACTGTAGGCAGTTCTTGACCCAATTTCTTCCTTTAGCTTTTAGCTTTTCTCGCATTCGCTTCTTCATTCATTGAATGATTAAACCGTTGGCACTTTCAACTTAACCATTGGTTTGCGAGTGAGCTACCGAAAAGACTGAGCGTTGTATCCTAAAGTCAGCACAGCTCCGCTGAAACTTATTTCCTTTGAACTGGGTCTCATTATCTGTGATGATCCGCTTTGGAACTTCAAAGCGCACAACAATTTCCTTCAAAAACTTGCTGCAGCTTCTTGAGTAATGTTTACCAATGGCTCAGCTTCTATCCACTTGGTAAAGGTATCAATAGCCATAATAATGTGTTTATATCTTTTCTGTCCCTTGGGCAAAGTACAGATGATATCAATTCCCCAGATAGCAAATGGTCAAAACAGAGGGATAGTATGCAGGGAACTAGCATGTTTAGTTTGATGCTGGAAAAATTGGCAGTGACTGCATTTGCGTAATAAATCTGTGGCATCTTGATTTGCTGTCGGTCAGTAAAACCCATGACGGAATGCTTTTCCAACTAAAGTTCTGGCAGAAGTATGAGAGCTTACATACCTTAATCTTGAGAGATACATCTCTTCAGCATTCCATTTCTTCCTTTTTTTTATAATACCCCATCAATAATAGTGTAATTTTTGGCAATTCGAGCAATGCGCTCAGTTGCCAGTTCATCATCTGTAATTGGATCACCTTCAATGAATACTCTGATCGGTTATCTCCAATCTTCGGGGTCTTTAAGATCAAGCAAAGATATTTCATGAGCCCCAGTGGGCACCTTAAGCAACACAGATAGCTGTAAGATTTCTTCAATAATAACATCATTGGGCACTGCTGATCAGGAAGAGGCCAACTAGGTGAGATGATCTGCATCTTGATTATCCAATCGAGGAATATATCAAATTTCAAATCCGTCGAAAGAACTTTTCATTTCACGAATAGCTTCAAAATACGCAGCCATCTTCTCATCCTTGCATTGATACTCCTTATGGACCTATCGGGCCACCAATTGAGAATCGCCTCGAATCAGCAATCTCTTGATGTCCATGGACTTAGCAATGTGAAGGCCATTAATTAAGCCTTCATATTCTGCAATATTATTGGTGGCTTTAAATTTCAACTGAAGGGCATACTTCAAAGGCTCCCCTTCAGGAGGTGTCAACACAACACCAGCCTCAGCCCCTTTTAGGGTAAAGGAACCATCAAAATACATCAGCCAATGATCAGGCAATGTCTCTTCATCTTGAGGACCAGATAGGATCTATTTAACAATAAAATCCGCTAAATCTTGACTCTTGATGGCTCTTCGAGGTATAAACTCTATATGAAATTGTCCCAGCTCTACTGCCCAATGAGATATGCGTCCAGTAGCATCTCTACTGTAATGCGAGAGAGTGAGTGATCAAATACTACCTTGAATGGATGTGCCAAGAAATAATGCTTGAGCTTTCGAGATGTCATCAGCATGGCATATAACAACTTCTGAGCCTGTGGGTACCTTGTTTGAGCATCCTTCAAGATTTAACTAACAAAATACACTAGTGATTGAACTGAACTTCCTTGATCATTGACTCGATCTACTGTCAGAACAGTACTAACCACCGAATCTGAAGCTGCCACATAAAGCAACAACTCTTCTTCGGGCTTTGGTGAAACCAGGGTAGGCATATTCTTGAGATATTGCTTCAGCTTAAAAAAACCCGCTTCCGCTTGACTATCCCATTGAAATCTATCTTGTTTGCGTAAAAGCTTATAAAATGGCATACCTCTTTCTCTCGATCGGGATATGAATCTATTAAGGGCAGCCATCATGCCAGCTAGCTTCTAGATTTCCTTTTGAGTTTGGAGTGGTTGCAACTGTTCAATAGCTTCCACCTTATTCGAGTTTGCATCGATCCCTCTTTCAGAGACCATGTATCTCAGCAACTTGCCAGAAGATACCCCAAAGACACACTTCTTCGGGTTTAACTTCATCCGCACCTTCCGAAAATTATCAAAAGTCTCGGTGAGGTCCTTAAGCAGATCCCCCCGCTGTTTGGACTTCACAACAATGTCATCGATATATGCTTCGACATTCCTTCCAATTTGTTGTTCAAAAATGATATGGACACATTTTTTATATGTAGCCCCGGTGTTTTTAGACCGAACAACATTTTCACATAACAATAAACTCCAAAAGGAGTGATGAATGCAGTTTTTTCTTCATCTTCAACTCGCATGTTGATTTGATGATAGCCAGAGTAAGCATCAAGAAAACTCAATAATTTGCTAGTGTACGTTGACTTCACAATCTGATCAATTCGAGGCAGAGGATACTCATCTTTAGGACATGCTTTATTCAAAGACGTATAGTCAATACACATCTACCACGAACCATCGTGCTTTTTCACTAATACATGATTTGCTAGCCATGTAGGATAATCTACCGTGCTAATGATCTCGGCTTGTAATAGCCTAGTGATTTCTTCGCGAATGACGTCGCGCTTGTCTGGAGTATACCTCCGTTCTTTTTTCTTGACCGGCTTGAGAACCGGGTCAATTCTCAACTTTTGCTCAATCACCTTCCTAAGGATCCCGGGCATGTCCGAAGGTGTCCATGCAAAGACATCGACGTTTGCCCAAATGAAAGTGATGAGCACCAGTTCCTATTTCGAAGATAAGGAACCCACAATGACAACTTGCTTCGCTGGCTCATTAGGGTCTAACGGAATATTCTTGTTCAGTGCTGGTGGCAGCACAATTTCTTCTTCAGGAGCCGAGACTTCAGAAACTTTGATAGTGGGTTTTGGTACAATAAATACCACACCACCATCTGTTCGGGCTTGCTTGGAAGAACTGGCTTCCAACATTGCTTGAAGTGACTTGCACGGGTAAAGGAATTGATGTTGCACTTGACCATCTTTTTAAGATCAGAGACGATCGTGATGACCCCTATGGGTCCTGGTATCTTCATCGTAGCGTAAGCTGAATGAACAGCAGCTATGAAGTTCAGGAGAAATGGCCTCCCGAGGATACATTTGTACGCCGAATCAAAATCCACCACCACGAAGGTGAGGACTTCTCGACGCTTGTTATCTTCGTGACCGCAAGCAACAGTTAGATTAATCTTTCCCAAGGGCTTTGAGAAACCTCTGGAATGACTCCGTGGAATCTTTCATCTACAGGCTGCAATGCTACTAATGGCAAACCCATTTTTTCATAAGTACGCTAAATGAGGAGGTTTAAAGCCGCACCTGTATCGACGGGAGTCTTGGCAACATTGCTGCGGTGGATTGGTATCTTGACGACGAATGGCAAGTTTCTGGTTGACAGCTCCGTCTTTGGATGATCTTCAGTGCCGAACGTGATCGGGACTTCATGCCACCGCATCTTTTTACTAACGGGAACGGCATTGAGCACCTTCCGCTCGTACTTCTTGTACTGGATTTTTTATGGAACCGCAGTACTTCCACCGAAGATCATGTTAACTTCGGGGAATTCTTCTTCATCTTCCTCCTCAACCCTCTGATAGCCCCTAGCCGGAGCTTTGGGTCGAGGTGCTGTCGGAGGTTTTGGAACATCTTTTTTCTTTTGATCAATGTAATAAGTGCAATCAGTGGAGTTATGGAACCTGGACCAATGAACCGGGCACCACTTTTGTGCATCTTCAGGTCTGTCGAAGGGTTGCTTCTTCTTTTCACGACGTTCACTACCTTTTTTTAGTGACATTGAGCTCTCGATCATCAGATTTTTTGCGAGAGCTCTTAGTCCTGGCTTCTCCCGTAATCCGAGCTCGAGCTTCTGATACCTTGATGCAGGTTTCGGCGATTGACAAAAGGTGGCCCACTGTTCGTGGTTTCTTGATGGCTAGCCGTTCTGCGGTGTACACATCAGATACTCCTTCTCTGAAGGCTATAATGACCTCCAGATCTTCAATATGAGGAATAGAATTCCTCGTCTGACTGAACCTCTTCACATAATTTCGAAGACTCTGTTCGGGCTTTTGTTTGATGGTTCGAAGGGTTTCCTCTGTCGAGGGCCTTTCAAAGGTCCCCTGGAAATTTCCTATGAAGGTCGTGTAGAGTTGATCTCAAGTTCGGAACGTGGACTCAGGAAGATTCACTAGCCACGATCGGGCTGGTCCTGACAGAGCAGTAGGCAAATAATTAACCTTTACTCTATCATCTCCCCCAGCAGCTTCTATAATCGCGGAGTAAACCTAAAGGAATTCTTCAGAATTTGATGATTCGTCATACTTCTCAATCGGGCCTGGCTTGAATTTCTCAGACCACCGAACTTGACGAAGACTTGGAGCAAGAGCCTTAAATGAGCTCCAACTCGAATCTAACCCGATGAGGAGCAACTTCAGCTGCCTCTCTATGACACCTGTTGGCATCAATGTCATTGCGCGTATCATGTCTACGCGGGTGTTCACCAGATTGACCCATTTGACTTCATTGCTTGTCAAGGCTATGCCGTAAATCTCCAACAAAGAGATGGTGTCCCTGCCGGGGAGATGTGGCCGAAGTAGAGGGTGCTCTTCAGAAGGATAAACCTTCATGAGAATTGCCACGGCGTGAAGCCTTAGACTGATTTTGACCTGACGGCGTAGCATGGCCTATGCGACCCGCAATCTTCAATCTTTGCTGGACCAATGGCGCCAAGGGCGAACCATCAGCTGCCAAATGCTACATGCACTCTATAATTGTTTGAAGACGAGTAGCTTCAAAATCAGTTTGTAGGTTTCTTACCGAAGGACTCGATAAGTTGGTCCTGTGTGCACTAGAACCAATAGTGGGAAGATTACTCGATAATCCAGCAGAAGGTGCTAGATCATTCCTCCCAGCCACATTGATCTGTCGCATCTCAATGTTGCAATTCCACTCCGGATACCCCATTCTTGAGGGACAATCCTCATCGGAGCCGAAATCATCGTTAGTGTAGTCGTTGTCGCTGTTGCTATTGGAGTTGTATCATTTCAGCCCCAGCCTAGGGAACTTGCCATTGACAAGGTTAAGAATCATCTTGTACTGGGTTGGTAGCTGTTTCAATTGATCCTTTGAAGGACCAACAGGTGGTCGAGATCTGAGTGGAACACTCAGAATCTCAATCGTAGTAGGCATCTCAAACGAGATCTAAAAAAAAGCTTTTAGGAACTTCGGATGATGGGCCAAAGAACCTTCTTCATTGACAACAAAAACCAATGTTCTGACATGGAACATGGTGTCAGCCGGTAACACAAGGTTGTTTGTGGAAGCCATGGATGAAAGTTGGACTAACTTCACCTCACACTCCCCTACCTAGCGCGCCCCTGTCGACGACCGAAATACGAGTTCGGGAGATCGGCAGATATTCTGAATAGGGTCGAATGTGTGAGTATTGTGAAGTTAATCACGAAGAGGACTGCCACGAGTGGTTTAGACTGGTTCGGGCCTCTCGGAGGATAACAATTCTATGTACAGTGAGTGTGTGTTCTCTTGCTCTAAAAATAGGTGTCTTGCCCTGTCGGGTAGGTTACATATTTATAGGAGGGACGCGCCTTTTGTAGTAATGACAGTTACCACATTATAACATTGATAACGTCTATTTCTAATTACAACGAGCGCGGCTATTAAGCGTAACAACCATTTAATTGGCGTTAACTCCCTGACAATCAATCGTGCTTCAAATGCCGCGTTGTGCGTCGTGAGGTCATGGGTAGCTGTTACACAGATGACCGTTCGTATTTGAGCCAAGGCCCATAAACGTCTTCGGTAAATTTTGGTTTCGCCCACGCCTGTTCGGGAGGCAGAAACTGAGGTATAGACACCTATGAAGACCTTGTTTGCAACGCAGGAATTTTAGAGGATTTTCATTGGAATTAGTTCAATTTCATTGACACAGAAACGAAAAAATTTCTTGCATTCCAAACAGAGCTAAAATTCTTTGACAATTCTTATGAAAATCTTATCTTCCAAAGGAGCCATAAATTATCAATATATACATACATAGTAATATATACTCATTGTTTTTTTAAAAAAAACTAGGTATTCCTGGGAATACCCTGCCATCATGGCAGGTTCGCCAGTGGCTCACCATTGAACCTATTTGTAGCATATATCCATGCAAATAAATGGATATAGTACTAAAGAGAGCCCGGTATGATCAGTTTATGGAGTAATAAGCTATACAAATCATAGTGGCGATCCAACTCTACAAAAAGTAGAACATATGTATGCCACTTCAAAGATTCCCAGGGAAGTTGATGTTGCGGGGATTGAAACAAATTCATGATCAACAACATGATGACCTTTTCATTAATTTTTTTGTGAAAAACATAACCTTTTCTTGAGTGGTAGAAATAGCGACAGGGATATTTTGTCTTGCTAGCTAGCTAGTTGCAAATCGCAAAGATTACACTGTAAAGAAGTTGCTCATTTTGACAAAATCCATAATATACTTTCTCCATTCTTAAATGTGTCTATTAATTTGTAACATCTGTGACAAACTTTGCCAGATCAAATATGGTAAAATTTGCCATAGAAGTGGAAAAGCATGGTGTACCCCATTGCAGCTAACCAGTACCCTTTTTTCATGTCCATAAGTCACCGAAAAAAAAGGTAGACATAAAAAAACGATGGAAAAAAAAGAAAGGGCAATCATGGAGGCGCGTAAAAGATAAACCTTATTCGTTATAGAAAGGATATATGGTCGATTTGATCACCAGCCGCGATGGTGACGGCGTTCTGGTGGAGGTCATTGATCGGCCGGCAAAGGTCGCCGTCGACGCCGTCGAGGCGCCGTTGCCTGAGCCATACGTGTGGCTGCCGCACGCGCAACGTCACAACGCATTATATCGGATCGATCCAGGGTTTCGTCAGCTGCAGAGTCGTTCGAGAGCTTCATGCTAATGGAGTAGATGCTATCACACCGAGGGCCTGCGCACACTGTAGTGCCTTGGTTGCCTCTTGACTTCCGGGAGCTCGCATAGTTTCATTTTCTCCGAATCATTTTACTTATGATCGAAGTTTCTGACGTGTGGAATAAATGATACAAATGTTGTACTACACTATTATGATACACTTTGGATTAGTGACCCGTACTTGTTGTCATTGTCGCACAGGCTTCCTGGTGGATCGGATTGTGATGGTTAGAGACTGCATGCCCTAAAGTCAAGTGTGGAGCTCAGAGAGTCCATTTGGAACAAGCGAATGCCACAAAATTGTTCAGCTATAACAAGCCCCTTATGATATGGAACGGTCCCCGTAGGCAAATACTCTCGCGGAAGCATTATATATGTTTGATTTATTCATGGGAAAGCCTGTCGGACTATACAATGATCCAAGCAAAATATACATACATGTTTGGTCCAGCTTGTTCGCTATCAGGCCTCCTTTGGATTAAATGATAATTTTTCTATTTATACATTTTTTTAAAAATTAAACTGATTTCTGTGAAATTTCTGCACAATTTCTACGAAAATCATGCGTTTCAAAGGAGCCCTCAATCTGACTCGCCCTTGGCTTGTTTACCGAAACTAACAAAAGTCCTACTTATCTTGTTAAGAAGTTACATTATGCAATGCAATGGTCAAAGTAACAAAGGGAGATTATTTCTGGTTCCCTTCCCGGAACGGGAACTGCGTCGATCGCCCTTAGTCCCTGTCTCATTAGATCAGCGAAGGCCACACCGCATGCAGGCCCAGCCGGCCATCTGTTCTTTTTTTTTTAAAGCTTTTTTGCTAATTACAGCTATAGTATCTGTTCATACATGCATACACATATACACATCACAACGCACACTACACACATCCTGTGTACATTAACAGATCTACATCTACAATTAATGTTAAAGTTCGCGTCTTCCACACCGCATGCAGCCCAGCCGGTCACCTGTTTCTTTTTTTTTTAAGCTTTTCTGCTAATTACAGCTATAGTATCTGTTCATACATGCATACACATATACACATCACAACGCACACTACACACATCCTGTGTATATTAACAGATCTACATCTACAATTAATGTTAAAGTTCGCGTCTTCCACACCGCATGCAGCCCAACCGGTCACTTGTTTCTTTTTTTTTAAGCTTTTCTGCTAATTATAGTTATAGTATCTGTTCATACATACATACACATATACACATCACAACGCACACTACACACATCTTGTGTACATTAACAGATCTACATCTACAATTAATGTTAAAGTTCGCGTCTTCCACACCGCATGCAGGCCCAGCCGGTCACCTGTTCCTTTTTTTTTTAAGCTTTTCTGCTAATTATAGCTATAGTATCTGTTCATATCTGCATACACATATACACATCACAACGCACACTACACACATACTGTGTATATTAACAGATCTACACCTACAACTAATGTTAAAGTTCGCGTCTTTGAAAAGATCAAAAAAGTCTACGGTTTTTTTATGCGCGATGAAAATATAACATAGAGAAGAGAGGCACCTGCAATTTATTTGGTGAGGACCCGAGGAATCGAAGCCAGGTGGCTGCGTCGCCGCTGGAGCTGCTAGCCACTCGGGCCGGTGCACGTCTGCGTCGCACTACGGGCACGGCTGGTCATCTGGCCACCAACCATGATCCAACCATCCGAGCGAGTGACGCACGCGACGATGATCGATTGCCTCTGTTTCCTTGTTCCAGTGGGGCCTAGGACCGAATCGTGATCAGTCACAGCCTCACAGGGGGCCAACCACTTGCATGGCAACATTCGGAGGGTCGGCGTCCGTGCCTTCGCAACCTTCTTTCTCGCGCATTTTTGTGGCCGACGACAGGCTCCACAAGCTGCCGGAATCGTCGGAAAGGTTGGGGGTGCGAAAAGGTGACGGGGCCATCGATAGACGACCCCAAATTCGAACCCTAGCTAGCCAGGAGGCGAGGACCTTCTCGATCCGTGTGTTCACAGATCCTCTGGCAGATTTTATCGCGTTCACATCACTTCGTCCTAGCTAGATCGATGTTGCTGTGCTGCTGCTGCGCCCAATTTGGTGGTCGTCATTCACGTGTCCAACGCGGCGTCGCGGTCACGGTCGCTACCTCGTTCGTTTCGTTTCAGGGACAGAGCAGGACCGGCTAATTTTCGCTGGCTGATCGAGGCGTTGGTTCTCTTCCCCTCTCTTAATCTCTTAATACGAAACGTGCCAAGCACGCCTTTGAAAAAAGAAATTCGAGGCGTTGCTTGGAATTTGAGGACCGTGTGGAGAGGAGAGACGTGGTTGGTAATGGCCCAGGGTGATTGTCAGCTGACGTTTGGCGAGTGTGATCATGAGACTTTTGTGGTTTGTACTAGTATCTCAGAACCCTGCGCACAGTCTACATTGACACGGAGCATGTCAAGTGTTACGGTGTTACCATCGAATGTCAGTGTCAGCTATTCATACATCCGGTGAAGTCGAGAACAGAGTAAGGCCCCATTGGTGTGATTCATGCTGCTTTGGCTTATCCATGCAAAATAGTATAGCAATACAGTAGCGCAAAGGTTCAGTAAAAAACATACTACTACAGTATAGTGCAAAGCTGCTTTCTCTCTCCATCTAAAATGAATTACTATTCGATAGAAGAAGCCTGTGAAGCTGTCCTAAAAAGGCTTCACAATGCTCATCCACACTCCACAGTGTCGTGTCAGCAGCATCAGCCACACCAGTACACCACCAAAGGGTACTGTAAGTACAGCCCAAACGACATTGGTGGGCTGGGCCATCAGTGCCTCGCAAATTTATCCAAATCGTACCGTTCCTAATCCACAGTATTATCTCCAACTATGGGTCTCCAATTATGGTACCAGCAAATTCGAGCTCTCTATTAATATTGCGTATTGCCGCTATCTGAGTCGTCTTTACAATTCAAGTGGAATATTGAGTAGATTATTGTAAAATATTATCTTTACAATGGATCAACGTCTGATCAGCAACATTGTTGCTTCCTGTGATCATCTTATCAATTATACGTTCCTTGCATCATATCAATCTACGTTCACAGAAAAGGATGGTAGAAATGCATGATCTACCCACTCTGGAGGAAATTGCGTCCAACAATATAATGCTCATTGCTGCCCCAGGATTGCAAATCTCTATTTAGGCATCTATTTACTCCATCGATCAACCGTAACAACTAGTAGTATAAATTCTTGTTACCACGCCCTGCACCAGGAGAAATAAGTGGCACGGGATTAAAAAGTTGGAGAGCACTAGACTGTATCACAATGCAGTGAAGTTTGGGCAGAGTGACCACCAGCTAGAAATCCATACCCTGTCTTAGATGGTTTTTGGCACTGCGATAACCACAAGTCAATGTGCTTGGCAATCTTCTCTCTTACTATATCTACAGCAGCTGGGGATGTGCAGTTTGAAGAGTCCCCTGAACAGTGTTGAACATGTGAGAATTCTCATCTGGATTCTACAGGACGCTAGGTTTCAAAATCTTTGTCTACATAACACTAGGCGGTGTCCTATAGATGAAGATTTTAAACCCAGCATCCTAGAGACAAATTTCCATAAAAATAACGTTCATCTAAACATGCAAAAATTATATGTAACACAAAAACAGAGTTGAATGTATGTCCTAGTTCTCGAAATGAAAATGTCTTCAGAAATAGTGAGACGCTACTAAAATCATAGCAAGCTTTAAGGAGCCAAAATGTTTCAGCCTACCTTCAATCCTGAAAGGACTCTGAGGACAACCTCTCAAATCAGTACCATGTCCACAATTTCTGCATTTTATAATGTAGGATGGCACTGAATAGCACCACAAAGCAGAGAACATATCAGAGTTGTATAGCAAATAGATAAAGCACAAGGCTATTGAGATAGAAATGAATTGACAGTGTGAATGTGATAGACCAAATTTCAAAGGGCTCACTGTTTTCTGATGATTTCTGTTTGGATGCATGGCGCCAGGGATCTTGAGAGCCGTTTGTAAACACAATTCTGGACGCTGCACATATTTGATACAGCATCAGAAACAACAAGGAGAACAGGAATGTTGAAATAGGCAAGCAAGGCAACTATGGTATTCTCGCAGTCACTTTGCACTAACACTAACCAAAACATCAAAATAATGAACCAAAAGGAAATTGTGAGGCTGCTCCTCAGCTTCACAAATGTGTGGATGGCAAAAGACCAAGGCGTGTGGTGTAACATCCCGTAATTTTTCAAATTAATAAAACGGCGAGTTATCCTAATTTCTGTTCCGATCAATAATCATCTGTCCCGAATTTCGTTCCGTCTAATTCAAAATCCTTCTTTCTCAATTGTACCGGTGCCGAATAATTTAGTCCGCGATATTTTTTTCGTTAGGGCTAAAATTATTTTTCAAAATTTTCTAATTAATTTTCAGATCCCTAAATAATTTTACTAATCATTTTCTCAATTTTATCCTCTCCTACCCTACCTCTATTTTAATCCTCCTATAAATACCCCTCTAACCCTATCCCTAATCCTTATCTCATTTTCCCCCAATCTCTTTCTTCCACCGCAAGCCGCAGAGGGCGCATCGGGCGTGCGCCGTCTCTGGGGCCGCTGCTTCGACCCTGCCTCGATCCGCGTCGACCTGCTTCCGCCGTCCTCGTTCCGCCTCGTCCTTCGCGTCTCCAGCCGTGTCGCCGACCCCGCCTCAACTCCGTCAACGCGCCAGCCGAGTCGCTCGCCTGAGTTTCGGGCGCGTCACCTGTCAAGCGCCTCGGTCTTCATCTGCATCGTCGTCAGAAGCTTATCAGCATAGTCCACGGTGAGATCCTCTGTTCCGCATTTCGTGTGTGTTGGGTTTTCATTGGAGGCGCAGCAGTAGGTCGCCGATCCTATGCAGTAGCTGGCCGATTCGAAGTCCGCGCGTCAAGTGCTCAGATCAAGCTGGTCTAGCGTTGCAGCAGGTTCGTCTGTTTCAGCGGTGCCTGATGAGCAGTTACCAGATTTTTTTTCAGATTAGAACGTGGTTGAGAGGAGAGATGTGGTGGCAATCCTCGGTACTTGGACCTGAGACCCTAATCGAGTCTGATCGTGTTTATCCATTGGAGCTTGAGGATTTACTCTTTTCTCGAAATTTTTTTATGCGGTAAATCTTTAGAGTTTTTTTTAACTCCGTTTGATCCTAGATGATTCCTAAAATTGTTCCGTTAATTTGTCTCGTCGCGATTGTCGTGTAGGATTTCTCGGGAAACATTTTGCGCACGTTTAGCCTAGTAGTTTCAATTTAGATTTAATTACCGATTTTAATTGTCGCATACCTAGTATCTGATCCCTGTTTGTGCTGTGTTTAGCTAGTGCTCTAGAGGAGGAGTTCCGCGAGCCCGCTCAGTTCTACGATCCGGATCCCGACTTCGATCCCGAGTTGCCAGGCAAGCTGCGTTTCTTGATCACTTTGTACCTAATATTTTAAACTGCATGTTTTGTTTGCAACCCTAATTTGCATGCCAACTATTTTAAAATATGCTAGCAACATTCCTAAGCCGTGCCTATTTACTGTTCTACAAATATGAACCTTAGGATTGCTTTAGAATATTTATTTTATTTTAATGCTTAGCTATGCTTAGTCGCATTTATTTTTATCTCACACCTATCACTATAAAAATGGAATTTGTGTTAAATGATTTTGAACTGTGCTTCAAATGTGAGTTTTGCAAATAACTATACATAACTATTTAGCGGGGGCAGGATAGAGTATGAGAAGCTGAAGGACTTTTGGGAAGTCCCTGTGGGCGTACTTGTTGCGGGTACAACAGGAAGATCCGGGCCGAGATCTTTCCGTGAGACTTGTTATTGGCGTTGAGGTTGGAGATGGTGTCTGCCTCGGCAATTAAGGACCGAGTCCTTCGAGCCTTGTACGCTCAGTTGACAACCATGCACACCACGTTACCCTGTATGGGCAGTTGTCTTGATCTTGAAGCTTGTCGAGACTGGTTGTTTACCCGTGGGTTAGCGGTGTTGTGTTAGTGTGTTGTAGAGCTATGACTCCCCACATGAGATCGAGATACCCCACCTGATCAGTGGTAGGCTCTTCACAGCTCCAGAACCTGATTACGTAGTCTTTTGGGATCCCTATCCTGGAGGACGGATAACGCCAGTTAAAACTTGTGGACGGGTCTTGTGTGTTCGTCGGGACTACGACGGTAGTTCTTGATGACGCTTCTTGTGGGTCCAGGTGCATAACCTCTGCAGAGTTTTAGTCGATGCGCATTGCCACGCCCTTTTTGGAAGGACACCCCCTGAGTTGTGCTCCTTGTTGAGTAGTTTTGTTTTTCTTCCTCCTCTCCTATTTCAAAAAAGTTCTGGACTCTAGCCTTTGAGCTGTGACCGAGTGTGAAGGTTACACCGGTATTTAAAATGAACCGCCGTCCGAGATAACAGAGATCTCTGCGGGGCAAGATAATAAAATTTGACAGTTTTAAAATAAAGCTTTCTTGCATCTTTAAAGTAAAATAAAATGTTTTAAACTTGTATTTAGCACTTGAGCCATGCCTTTATCCTTGAAACTATTTACATGCATACATTGTTGATAGGTAGTACGCGGTTTGCTGAGTATTCGTACTCACGGCTTTCTAATTGTTATTTTCAGAGGATACTCTCAACTTCGACTTCGACTACGTCTCTGACGGACCGTGAAGTCCATTTCTGCGCTCAAGGTAGCCTGTGTGGAGGAGGTTCACTACTGCTGCCACGTTGATGCTTCCGTTGCCGCTCTTGTTGGATTCTCGATAGTGATATATCTGCTCTGAGATGTTTCCGGCCTGCGTGCCGATGGACCCCTTGGAGGATTTTATTCTAATAAATTCACTTTGACTTGCTATTTTCTATTCTCGTTTCTTGTTTAATATTTCTGTTATGGTTTCTTGATTGATCGCTTGTGATGTTGTGCTTGCCAAACTCCTGGGATTGGCAAGGTCACGGAAGATCGGGACTTATCCAAAGGTAAAGAAAATCCCGGTCGCTACATGTGGCACTTGATGCGCACGGATAGACTAATAATTGCAAAGAACCTAATTTCACAGACTGAAATGGTAAATGCTAGGTACAGATACAATCAAAGCTAGCTAGTGATACGAACCAGCAATTCTTGTGCCTCCATAATATAAGTTTGTCATGAACACATCGGGGTAAACGCCTTCCCCAAAAACATTTCTACATAGGTCCAGATGGTACCTGACAGTAAAGAAAGTTGTACAGCAAAAAAAAAAAAAGGTTATGCATGAATCCATGTAAATTGCCTGATCCACAAAAAAATGCAGGGAATATATATATCTGCAAAATGTGCCCAGGATGCATACACTGTAACGCAGCAGGAAAAAACATTAAAAAAACAGTAATCAGTATGTTGCAATACTTTATTCCCTTTTTTACGCACATGCTTCAATTCTATATGTCATGGAGCAGAAATGTAATGACAAAGTTACTGGAAGGTTATTAGGAGAACTAGAACATCAGATGCTCTGGTATGCAAGCTTGGAAGGTAAATCAAATACACTGGAGTTAGAATAGCCAATGTTACCTTGTATTTATCCTGGCAGAGCGAACACTATCAGTTTTGGGTGCCACTTGAAAGTAGGCAACCTCGCTGCAAACTTGGAACCACCAGAGTCTAGAACCTAAAATAAACCAATGTCACTTTTCAATAATAAGGAAGCACAATTTTTTTCCTGATTTTTGCTAATGTAAAGAACAAGAAGGTCCATGATTTACTAGAATCATCAGGGGTTGTATTCTTCAAAGACTCCTGATCATATGAAGATACTGGCGTCTCCATTTCTTTGACGTAAAATTCTTTCACAAATTGAGCGTATGCTTCCTGCAAAAACAAGTATATGGAAGTTTAAAAGGTTTGAAGGTGTCCCATTTTGATGAACAGTTACACAAGTTGAACAGAGTTCACTGCAAAATCAGCATATGGAAGTTCAGAAGCTTTAAAGTTAGCTAAAAAAGGTGACAATATATTTCAAGGAAAAAATAACAAAATATTGAAAAGACATCAGATAAAAAAACATGATTAGGGGGAAAAATCATGCATCATTCTCCTTGGATAGGCTTTGTTATTGTTTGGAACAAAAAGGCTTTGTTACTATTGCTGCTGCTGTTGTATCGGTCTGGTCTCCTTGGATAGGAATCTGGAGAATTTCTACTTAACAGTAAAATCATCTCCCACTTACATGCCTGCCTCTTATGTAGCAAAGGGACTTCATCCTAGAAAGTTCAATATATGTAGCGTTGTCGTTCTGCCATTGCTCAGCAAGATTCTGTAGATGCCTATGAACCCCAACTAATAAGAAATGCTCAGGTAAAATCTCAGAAGTAACGGGACGCACCACCAAATTTTTCCCATCCTTCTTTGCATTTATAAGAGGATAGCACACAGCATCAGGATGTCCATACTGGAACTGAAAAAACAGCATTGGCACTCAATAACAGAAATAAATTTTAGAAGACAACATTTTTTTGAGGAAGCAACACTATCGAAAAATTATCTTATGCATACTGCTTCCGCTGCTGCATCTGCCAGTAAGAACAGGAAGTCATCATCTCTCAACTGCGTGTAAAGAAAACATATCAGCAGTGAGCTACCATATAAGAAACTACTATCTATCATAACTCCAATGATTCATGACAGGGAGTGGGAGCAATTTGTTACACTGGAAATGCCTCCGGCTATACCTTCTCTGCACCAAATAAGGCCTTCACCGAGCCGCTGTCATATTGAAGCTGTTCATCGACAAGTTTAGTTATTTCCTGAAGGATAGCTTTACACTCAGGGCCAGCCGACTCTCCAGCCTACAAAGAAGAGAGACCCGAATTGGGACGAAAACATAGTTGAAAATTCAGAACATGGCATGCCATCCCCATCTATTCTAGTACAACAGTAGTATAGTACCACCAACCTGCTTGTCAAAGTCAGTGTAGTTGTATACAGCAAGAACAACCCCTGAGCTCGCAAGGCTTCCACATGTCAGATGAGGGAACTTAAGCCTGAACCAGGCGCTGAGAGCCCCGGGGTAGGACACTCCGAAGACAAACCAAGGGTTGTCAAATTCCGAGCGGTTGTACCGAGCATTCAGTGATTCCTACAACAATATGGCGATAACTCAATTGCAGCACAAGGAACAACGGGAACTGAATCGGACAGCGACATTGTCAGCTCAACCTGATAGTACTGCCGGAAGACGGCCAGGTCGAACAGGGCCTGCTTCGAGGACAGGAACCGCAGGTTCTCGGTGGTGAGCCGCTCGAAAGGGGAGCTCTTGCCGTAGTACCGGTGCTCCGGCGAAACCACCGCGGCTCCGAACTTCTTGGCAAGCACCTGAGCAGAGGCAACAGGCGCAGTTCACTTGTTTAGCACGGGATCGAGACGGCAGGCAGGCACAGGAGGGGCATGTCGTCCAAATGGAAGGCGGCTTACGGCTAGGTAGTCGTTGGGGATGCCGTCGCAGGAGTACTCGCCGCAGATGCGCAGGAAGACGGGGCCATCGGGCGCGCGGTGGTAGTCCAGGAACTCGAAGTAGCGCAGCTTGAACTGCCGGTGGTCCTGCAAGGCCGTCGTCGGTTCACAAAATTCCGTTCCACCGGTACAGGCATCCGGGAGTACAGGGAGTGCGGACTGCGCGCCGATAGGAAGAGGAGGCTCACCGTGGGGGAGAAGTGGTCGAGGCGCTGGTTCATCCACCGCTCGTCCTTGGTCAGGTGCCTGCCGTCGCCGGCGAGAGGCTCGGCGCCCGCGATGCAGGCGAGGACGAAGGCGACGAGCAGGGAGACGAAGCGCGACGACCCCATCCTCTCCGGTCGAGTCGCCGAGAAGCCTTCCTTTTCCGGTGCCGATTGTGAGGCCCTGCTGAGCAGTTGGGCCGCGCTTCGTACTGCGTGGAAAGAGCGACGGCGGCCTGCCCGCCGATGCTGCATGCGGGATGCGGCAAACTGGTTCGAACTCCTTGCGCAGGCAGGATGGAGCGCCGAAAAGCGTCACAAAAATCTCTTAAAAACTGTTTCTGCATCTTGACAGTGTTCACAGGGGAATATTCGTCTAGTCACTTTTTCCTTTTTAGTTCCAAACAATATTTTATTCATTGGCTCCAAGAAATATTATTTAAGGAAAATATGTTACTAATGGAGTACCATACATTGGTATGGTCAATCTGAAAATTCATAGCTGGGGGTCAAGAACAGCGCGATTACGAATCACCCATCACCAAACGGGCAGGGATAGTTGATAGTGAAAATAATATACAATTAATTTTTATTCAACAACATACTAATGATTTCTCTATTTATAGTTTCCGTCTACCGAACAGGTGTGAGCCGAAACGTGAGTTTTCGAAGACTTTTTTTTTTGTCTTACCCCAGCTAAGAGCAACTGCCAAAGAAACGGCTACCCATGATGTCACGGCTCAGCATTCAAAGCGGGGTTAAAGATCGGACAATTGCTACTTATAAAGAGTTATTGCACTTAACAGGCACGATACTATAACTAGAAATAAACATTATTAGTATTACAACATTATTAATTGTAATTATCATAGGAGGGCTGCTCTCTCCTACAAATGTGTATCCCGTCTAACCAAACAAAGTATCTGATCTCAAACCAAAAGTACACATGCTCACTGAACGTAGAGTTGTTATCCTCTGAAAGCCTCGAACCGGTCTAACTTCTCGTGTCAGTCCTCTTTAAGATTTAAGATTAGTTTCACGCAACTTACGCTCTCAACCCTATTCATAATATCTGCCGATCTCGATCTTGTAGAATCAGACGTCGATAATAATAATAATATTACTACTCCCTCGTTTTTAACCTTTTATTCGTCTTATTAAAAAATTACAAAATTACAAAAATAAATAAGTCAAAGTTTAAAGTAATTCTAATAATGAATCATTTTACGATAAAATAAATAATATTTTTATAAATTTTTTGAATAAAATAAATGGTGAAAGATAGATATTTAAAGAAAAAAACACTTATATTACTTGATTTAATACATAAGTATAATCCTGACATCATCAGCCGACTTAGCAAACATAACAATATAATTGACCGATGCAACAAACCAAATGAAATCTCTGCCATCGTAATTTTAATATTATAGAGATCATGGTATGTTGTTGAATAAAAATTGATTATATTTTATTGTCACTACCAACTTTATTTAAATCTTTTTACAGAAAGAACAATTTTTTTCACATCGAAAAGTATTTAAAAAAGTACTATTTTATCGGTCAAACTGCTTTGAACATGTTTTATCGAGAGCTGAAAACGAGCACCGTTGGATGAGCAACGGTGGGTTCTGGTTTACTGCAAGACTTGCAGTAAAGAGCCGAATGTCAGCCGATCCCTGCCCTCAACAAAATGATCGGGAGACTGGTGGGTAAGGGGTGCCGATCAGTCCAGCTCTTGAACGAAAAAACAAGTCAGCCATGTTTCATATTAAAAGGAGCATGCGTAAGATGTTGCCAGCGCTCTTATTCAACTAAGCTCGTTTAGCACACGATTCAGTTACATTTACGTATCATGATGCTTTCAACTGATTGAAACGTCCGAGCCTTAAGGTGGCCATCGCCTCGCGCTTCAATGGTGCAAGTATTTCATAGAACTATAGCTAAGACAGAGATGTTAGATGCACGCTACTTTCCTTCGATGCGAGGTTGAACACTCATCTGGCTGTATCATTGTGCATACTGCAATACTGTACGATTTGCAGTAGCCTTTTATGCTCGGTAGCTTGCATGGACAATTAAAAAGTAGCTATGTTCCACCTATTTCTCAGCGAGGGCTCCTTGTCATGTCCTGAAATACAGTTGGCGAAACAATGTTTTAGGCCAAAACTGAACGAAAACTGAATGGTAGATGCTCTCTCTGCTTCAGAATATCATGGAAGATTATTAAGCCATCAACCACTAGACTACAGTTCAAACTTAGAGCTAGAGCAGGGAGAAGTCCAAACTGACCTTGTTCTTGACATTCTGATAGCCAAAGGTCAATGTGACCTTCTATCTGCTTCCTTACTTTGTTCAGAGCTTCTGGAGATGAGCATTTGGATGAATCACCTGGTGGGCACAAAATACAATCAGCTCACCTTTGTGGTCAATTGTAAATCAAACAATTTATACATCAAAAGTAATCTAATCCTAGATCGCACAATGAAAGCAGAAAAAGATTCAGATTTCTCATGTGCTACCGTAAGAGTAAATTCTGACTGGTGGATCTACCTTCAATATTTGAAGGAGCTTGAGGACATCCAGATAGATCACTGCAATGTCCACAATTCTTGCATTCAATTAAGTATGATGGCACTGCATGCATTGTAAAACTTTAATAAGATTAGTAGTGGAGTTGGAGGTAAAAAGGTGTATCCAATCAAAGCCTTGTCATTGGACATACTGAATAAAAAGGTACTAGCACTCAATGAAACAAGTAAATGGTTACAGAATGACAACAACTTAAAAATACTTTACTTTCTTCTGACGATTTCTGCTTGGAAGCATGGCGCCATGGGTCTTGAGAGCCATTAGCGAAAACAATTTTAGAACCTGCATGCATTTGATATGTTATTTTTTTAAAAATAAATAAATTTCTGATAAACAGAAACAATACTACAGAAAATTGTAAATCTAAAAAATCATGCCGTATCATTGTGCATAACTGAATACCCACAATATCAATGCAAAGCTCATGCCAGCAAACAGTTTCCTACAGTAGCAAATAGTAGGGGATGTCCTATGACAGCGTATATGAGGCCACCTAACTATTTGGTCCTTCATTTACCTAACTGATCCTGACCTTACTAGTCTGCTGTGTACCTCAAACACCCAGGCATCACAATAATGCTGTCACAATGAAACATTGGAAGTACAATCTCATACCAAAAGAGCAAAGTAGCAAACATCTCACAAAAGAAATCACAGTAAATTCTCATAATTCCTGGTAGTTCCTTTTCATTCATTTGCATGGAAATACAGATAAGAATCATCCAATGAACAATTGTTTTCCCCTTTCAAGAATGAGAGGTAGCTCCTTTTCAAGATTAAAAAAGCAAAACAAAAGAAACTTGACATGGAGCATGCTTCGGTCAGATGAGTGGACAGGTAAACATATAAAAACGGAGAAAAGGACAGACAAACATATGAATAGCTTGAAAATTCCAAACCTGCAATCCTCGTGCCTCCATAGTATAGGTTTGTCATGAAGACATCTGGGTAAACTCCTTCCCCGAAAACATTGCGGCACAAATCCAAGTGGTACCTAGTACAAAACCATACAGACATGAAAATGAATAATGAACGCTAGAAATCCTTACCCAAAAACATTCCAGCACAAACCAAATGATATCTAACAGTAAACCACAAGGACACAAATATGAATATTAAGTCTAGAAATATAATCACAGAAAACCAAGACTATGTGACAGATCATCAGTAATTTAGATAGTTGAAGGTGGATGTGCATGGATGATACTGATGTTGTGATCATTGCAACTTGTTGTTAAAAATGGTAGAAGGAAGGATCCTAAAAAGAAAAATCGATTAGTGGCAGAGAGATCCCACTGATATTGTACTAAGAAGGGACCCCCAACCAAAACCTAGCTGGGAGAGGGTACACACAGGCTTCACGTGACAGCCTGGGACCAGCTGCTGCCGTAGCCAGGGAGATGGGCACAAATTGGTGCGGCACCATGGATTGAACCAGGGCGGGCGCTCTCCAGCCGATGGACGTAACCACAATGCTGTGCTTGGTACAAAAAGTATAACAGTGCTTGTGACAAATCATATGCACCAACCTCTCATCGATCTTTGCAGAACGGATACTGTCATTTTTTGGTGCCACTTGGAAGTATGCAACCTCGCTGCAAACTTGGTACCACCAAAGTCTATATGCTAAACAATATCAATAGCAAAGAGTCAGTTATAGAATTTCTGGATAGACGCGTGCATGCTATTCCATTTTAAACTCTCAAAAAATGGTACTCCGTATTTAGGAAATAGTAATACATAAAGGGCTAGCATTTACAGGATTCAGCAGCAGTTGTGTTTTTCAAAAACTGCTGATCGTATGCTGCTACTGATGACCCAAATTTTCCCAAGTAATAATCTTTCACATAATGAGCAAAAGTTTCCTGCACAATTGAAGTTGTTAGAATATGGCTGATGTTTTCCAAAATGTCAGGGAGCATAGCTAAATTAGAGTAAAAAAACAAGGAAGTTTTTGTGCTAATTAAAAGACTAACACATACAAAACAGAAAGTTTTGAAAACATTGTAGCATACTCTAGTTCATGAAAGAAGTGATATGTCGATGGTTTTCCACAATTTTTATAGGAACATGCATCGTGCTTTCATATGACGGTATTACTTACCACTAAATCTGTACCGTTCTTCTTTGCTTCGACTAGCGGGGAGCACAGGACATCAGGATTACCATATTGGAACTGCAAATGGTGTACATTTCAGTACAGCAGTTGTTTACAACAGATAATGATGAAAAAGAAAGTATATCAAGCAATAGCATACCGCGATAGCAGCAGCATCTGCCAGTAAGTAGAGGAAGTCACCATCATTTTCTAACTGCAAGCATCCAAAAGGAAATCAATGCATGTGAAAGTTTGTAGGACAATCCAATAAGCTGATATAACCGGTTACATAAACAAGTGACATGGATCATTAGCGGACCACTCAAATGTTAAGTTATATTTTAAGGGCATAAAAAGGACATTATAGTTTGTTTCGTAGATATGCTATGTTGGAAAGTTTATCAATAAAAAAATTTCATAGTCGTGGATGCTCAATGCCTCTACAATATTCTCCTATACAATGTGCACTGGCTGCCTGCACCAGCTATGTCAATATGCCTAGATTGCACCAGAGAGTCTAACGAAGTTAAAGTCAGGGAAGTATTCTCATCTTTGTTAAAATTTGCGTGTTCTTTTTAGGAACAGCATATATATACGCCGTTTCAAATCAACATTATCTTTTCATAGCTAATTCTTCCATTCAAGTTTCTGCACAACACGGCTATTAAGATAACTCCATAAAAATACAGATGAAATTTAAAACCTTTAAAATAAGAGGTAGTTGCGAGTGAGATGGATTGGAAAGAGTGTGAAACCAAAAGAAACACAGATCATATCAGATGCAGTATTACCATTGGTGCCCCAAACAACTGCTTAATTGAGTCGCGGTCAGACTCGAGTTGCCCATCAACAAGTCTTGTTACTTCTTGAAGAGCTTGTTTGCATTCAGGACCAGCAGAGTCCCCAATCTTCAGCAATGCAGACCGCAGACAAAAATAAAATTTAGGTGCAGCCCCAAGTTTCAAAGGTCCATGGCATGAATTAGGATCTGCATATGCACTAACCTGTTTGTCAAAGTCAGTAAAATTGTGAATTGCAAGAACAACCCCTGAGCTTGCAAGACTTCCACAAGTTAAGTGAGGAAACTTCAATCTGAACCATGCACTGAGTGCTCCAGCATAAGAACCTCCAAAAACAAACCAAGAATTATCTGCTCCCGAGCGATTGTACTTGGCATTTAGAGTTTCCTTCACATGACAGAAAGACGAACTCAGAACATGAGTGTAGCATCTAGACAATGACAGACAACGATAAATATACATGCATACCTGGTAGTATTGACGGAAAACTGCAAGATCAAACAAAGCCTGCTTTGATGACAAGAACCTTAGGTTTTCTGTCGTCAAACTCTTAAAAGGAGAACTCTTTCCATAGTATCGATGTTCAGGAGAAACCAATGCAGCACCAAACTTCTTTGCCAGTACCTAATACGGCAATCCATTCAATATGTATAAGTTAGAGTTGTTGCAGAGAACCTAATGTATATAGTCTGAACTACGAATCACAGCTAGACTGTGCATAAATATTAGTCTTATAGCTAAAAAACGTGAAGACAGTATAATCATCAAACTCACAGCTAAGTAGTTGTTGGAAATGCCATTGCACGTAGATTCTCCACATATATATAGGAAGACTGGCCCATTTGGAGCTCGGAAGTAATCAAGAAATTCATAGTAACGCTGTTTGAATTGACGATGATCCTGTGAAGTAAAAACAATTACAAGGTTCATGCGTGCAGAAATCTACATCTTAGGTTTCTTCTGGGTAAAAGTAGCTGAGACAATAATTCCAAGCTAATACATTCCTCATAATATATAATCACGTTGAGAAAAAAACTTCATGTCTTGCAGTGATTAGAATCTCCCTACAAATGAGGTACCAAAATCCTACTGGATGGAAATACAAGAGTGGTTAGAAAGAGATTCATATTCACAGCGTGCAGGAAGAGCATCTCACCAAGCAGGCCACAATATTCTCAGATAGAGAAACGCACACACACACACACCATGCTCAGATTTACGGCAGCAAAAATGACGTCTGATCCTAACACTGACTCACTGATTATAAGGCCCAATCGATTTTTTTCCTATTTTCTGTATTTTCCCTGTGAAATTCCCGCATTCCAAAGGAGCCCTGTGAAACTTCGAGACACCAAATAATGAGCAGGGCTATTGATTGCTCTTTACTGTGATTCAACATTGCGCTAATTTTGAGCATCCGAGTAATCAAAACAGTGTTATCAAAGGCATCCAGGTATGTCGTAAGGCATACTCAATTAACAACCAAATTATCCGATTCAGATGCTGAAATCTGCGATCCCCATTTGCGGAACTATACATGGTCAGTAATTTGGTGTACCCTCGTAGCTGAGCTTTGTTTCACAGTTTGGAGTAAATTGTGAACCAAAGCTCGTGCGATTCCTAATCCCCACAGTCCCAACGACTCGGAAGAAATTCGAATTGGAAAATCCAGTTCGAATGAGATAAAACGCGACGGGCCGTGGACCGGCGAGAGACTTAACGGTGGGATTGAAGTGGTCGAGGGTTTGGTTCATCCAATGCTCCTCCCGCGTCAGGAACCTGTCGGCGGCGGAGCCACCGAGGTGCCCACTGCCGCTCTCCGGGGGCGGGAGCCAGAACCCGATGGCCTCACCGCCGCGTGCGAGCAGGACGACGAGGGAGGCAACGGCGAAGAGGCGCGCGGGGGCGGAGCGGTACCCCATCGCCGGTCCCGTTCAACTGCGGCTGCGCCCGGCCCGGCAGCAGGAGTGGGTGGTAGTGGAGGTGAGCAAGCAAGCGAGGGAAAAAATACGTCGAGGTGCAGAGAAAGCGTACAAGTGTTTCGTGATTGAGATTTCGTGACCGCGTGGTTCTCGTAACGTAGATGCGGATGATATTGGGCCAAGCTTTCTCTTGGGCCGATTTGTTCATGTAGCCCCGATGAAGACCGGGCTGAGGCATGACCGGAAAGATTAATGGGCTGAGCCGCTTTCGATAATGCTCATTCATGGAACCATCTGCATCCTGCATGTTTACAACGCGCAAAGCAGCGAAGCTATGGGCGTGATTGGGTTGCATCTTAGCCGAGCCAGGTCAGTCAGAGGGAGCCAGGTTAGTCGCAGGGGCCAGGAGCTGGCAGGCCACGAAGCGCACGAGCCAGGCCCGGGTGAAACGGAATTCATTTTTGTTTCTCTGGAGCGAGGTTGACTTGTACTTTTTGCATCGATAAAGACAGAAGCAGATGGTCAAAGAAAACAACCAATCAATCGTTTTTGATCTCACCGTCTTGACTCCTCGCAGATTTGGCACCAATCAAGCAGCATCTGCATGCGATGAGCGTGGGCAGGCGTGATATGTTGAACCAAACATGCGTCCGACCTGCATTGCTTGCTCACTGTTTATTACAGTACTAGGATTTCTTGAGCAAATTCAGTTTGCTTGGGGAATGCGCTAACAGTCGTCAAACCAGCATCTTTTTCCACTAAAGTCTCCTCTGGAATGCAAAAATTTCACAAAAATCTCATTAAAATTTTACAAAAATCAGATTAATTTTATTAAAAAAAATAAAAAACGAGAAAAATTACCGCATTGTAAAAGAGCCCTAAACCCAATTACCGCCCTTTAACTTCCCATACGCAGACACGTGAACCGAGGGAAGAAAACTCAAATCAGCACGTCCAAGAAGACGCGGCATAGCGAACGCAGACACGGAGCTAAATCAAATTTAAAAATGGGCACGATATAAAGAAGGCCGAGGCCCGAGGCAAACAACGATCGAGCCCGCCACCGCCAGGCGCGTACGTGCGCGCAGGCCCGGCAGCGAAACGGACAATCGCGGCAACGAGGGGCACGCGCGCTGCCGCGGCGGCGGGACCAGACCGGCAGCCAGCCAGCAGACGACCGGCGGCAGTAGTAGTAGGTGACCGGTGTCTCGGGTTGGTCGCTAGCGAGCGCGGCCGGCGCGACCGCAAATACTCACTCCCAGCTCCCCCGGCGACCCTATTGGTCCGTCATTCCGGCCAGCGCGCGAAGGCACAACAGCACAGCCGAGCCGCCGCGGCGGAACGCGACGAAGGAGCCGTTGGCTCCGGATACCAGACGCTGCTGCACGGTTTGTTTAACTTACCGGTCTCCCTGCCGTCGCTGCGGAGGGCGGCAAGCGAACCCGGAACCCGGCGCCTGGAAACGGGAGGGGTTAGGTCGGCGGTCGGAGCGTGGCGGCCGGTGATGAGAGCGGCGACTCGGATCGGCTTGTCGATTGTCGTTTTTGTTGCGCGTTCGAACAAGAAATGGCAGGCCGGTGGATGTTTTGGTGATGGATACGGATGGTATTCGTGCCTAACTCTGCTTGCAATTTTGATTTGACAAATACAGTATCTTTTTTCATAATACTAGTATCAGAAATAAACAGAATAACCTCTCGCTCTGGTGTCAGCCTGTCACAGGCACAGGGCTGCAGGCGTACATGAAATCCCTACAGTAATTGGTGTAGCAACCATGGTTCTCGACCATCAGCCTAACTTTGTTCGCATCTACAGTACTGCCTGCCTCGAAGCAGAAACGTCCTTTTTCAGGCTGCCCTGTTCATGATTCCAGAAAAAGACTGACGCGCCCGACGGCCTCCAGCCGATCAGTCTTGCACAACACATGACAAAAACAAAAGCCACATTCATCGACGCCTCCTGCTACACTGGCGCACATCGACCACGTCTCACAAGTCACAACTCGCAAGGCATAGAAACCCACGAACCCTCGCGCGCGCGATACACCTGAGGCCCGACTGCCTCGTTGCATGCGCGCATCGAATCAGACGGGCGAACCTTGCGCGTCTTTCAGCACGCAGCGAAGAATATCTCAATCCGACGAGCAGAACGGACGAGCGGGCGGGCGGCTCGGCGAAGGGCAGTTGCGTTACAGAGATCCGGCGTGATTTTGGCCTCGTGCACGAGCACGAGCCGTGCCCGTGAGACCACGAGAGTGGAGTAGGGTGCTGCTCCTTTGCCCTGCCGCCGTCCGTCCTGGGCACCGCCTGTATTCCTGCCTGTTCCATGGAGCAGGCTCCTGCCACCTCCTGGGCAGCGCCGCATCAAAAGAAACCGAGAACAGGCAAGCGCACATAGGCCTCGGCGCTTGTTTCACGCTTTGCTGCCGCTGCTAAATTACCAGGGAGATGGGGACGAGAGTGGTTGAGCAAGATTCCTCGCTCTGGGACTAGGCGATTACAGAAGCTTGGTATGGTGCTTCCTCGATCACGGAGGACTCTGGTTGAATCTATTACCGACGCTCGTGTGGCTTAAACCGGGCCTTGGTCCCCGTTCGAGCGGTCCTGCTGCGCTCCATGGAGCACGCCCATCACATTGAGAGCTGGGAACAAGAGATCCATTGCGAGATCGTGTTGCTGATTGGATATCAGAGCAGCAACGATGATGTCTCGGCGTGATCACGGCAGTACGTGAGCCTTGGGCAAATCAAATCAACAAGTCCATTAGTCCGGCGATCGTGTGGTGCTGGTACTTATTGTACAAAAATCTAAACAACTTTTTTCAGGACTTGAGCCTTGGGCAAATCAAAGCATCAAGTCCTTTAGGGATAGTTAATTGCTAGTATAAACGAAAGAACACTAACCGAAGTTGCGATCATGTCATGCGCTGTCTAGCCGGGACGAGCTTCTGAATTCGAATTCGACCACGCATCCGGCCGTGTGTCCGGCTCAGCAACCGAGCAACGATGAGTAGGATAATAAACGTTGTTAGAAGCTAATGGCTATGCGGAGGAGTATTAACTTGCTCGCTGGAAGGTACCCTTCTGGCTCTAGTTTACGTCTGAATATAATGCACCGTTCCATGAATAGCATTAAGATTGACTCACTTCAATTTCTTTGCATTTTGAATGTTCCCGGTTGCAACACGGGAATTCTTCAATGGATTGTCTTCAGAGTTCTCTCAAATTAGTAAACCCATGCATTCGACTCCACCGAAGAGTTCACGTTTGAACGTTGGGTTTTTATGCTCCTCTGTGATGTAAAAAAATCACATGAATTATATAAAAGAAATTGTAGAAAAAAATAAAATTTAAAACATTTTCCTACAATCCAAACGAGATTGCAGATTGCACGGATAGTAGATTTTTGTTGCGAACCTTACCACGATCTGTACAGGACAATCTTGTCGCAAAATTGACAAGCACCAATAGAATTGTTTCAGTGTTTCTTCTTGTCTCGACCTATAGCCGCCTGCGTACTAACAAGCGGCTGCCGGTGATAACTGGTCAGGTAGGAGCCTGACTTTGACCTGACGGAGTCCCCGGAGTACGCTTTTATTTTGCGTGCGTGCAAGCACTGTGAGATTTCGCTGGCATCAGCCGTGTCGCTACTTGCATATCTTTAGGCCCCGTCACTGTAAGTGAAATAGGGATCAAAACACTTGGTCTCCTGGACTTTGGACAAAGATTGTTGGGCCCCATCGTCACCGTACTCACCAAACAAAATTTTCGCTGTCAGTTCATCCCCGTCAGTCACCAGAAGAGGGGCCCATTAAGCGACGCTTGAAGCAGATGACATTGCAGCTGCTGTGTCTACATGTACTACTAGTAATCAAGGTTTAGACGCAGTTATTAGTGAAAATTTTGCACAAACAAGGAGCCAAGGTTGGTCTGAACAATTTGGCCAAGCTCATGATCCTAATTAAGGCAGGACGACGCACGGCTGAGAGCTTGAAGATCCTGTCCCGGCGTCGGTCCGTAAAACGGCGGTGGAGTACGGCGCAATCGAGCCGCCTGCCGTCCAGTCGTCCTCGCGCGCTCGTTCCAAATGCTCCCCGGAGCGGTCACCTCGAGCCGGTGGAGGCGTCCGGAACCCGGGCCGTGCCGTCTCTGACTCCCGTGGCGCCGGCGTGGGACGAAGAACCGGTACGAGACATAGATGGACTCTTTTCGCGTCGCATCCCGACGACGACTGAAGCAACTTCGGCTGCCGGCACCAAGTCGGCTACTAGCTCCCGATCGATCGATCGATGGATTCTTCATGCGTGACGTGATGTGACCCACACGGATCGGTGGTTTCCCTGTTGATTCTGTCTGGTGGGTTTGGGTCTCCTCCCTGCGTTTCGTCAAACGGCTGCTTCTTCGTTTTGGGCTTGCCGGTGTGGCCACTGGCCACCACAAGTTGTCAACTAGAAGTATTCACTGAAGAATGATCATCTCCACCGATCCCGCGCCTGTTGTCTGATCTGGGGCTGTGCCAGAAGCCGAAGCGGCTCTGAGGCCGTGAGGTGCGCATGTGGGTCTGGGTTTTATATTGCTCAAGGATACGCGCGGCATCTGAGACCATTTCTTTAACACGTTGCTCACTAATCAGATGAGCGTTTATTCTATTTAGTCTTGGACAAGTGAGATCCATCACGCATGCAGCGGCAGCAGCAGGTAGGTCAAAGGAGCAAGCAGCGGTTGGTTAGCTACACAAACAATATTCTTCATCAATTCTTTTTTTTTTTCGTTCTTCTTTATATTCCATCGGAAATTGTCCAGATCGTACTATGTGTTGTAATAAATCTGTTCGGTTTTCTTGAACCGGTGTCCTTTTTTCCTGTGACTTTGGATTTAACCAGTCGGCAGCAATTGGTCATCAGGATTTGTCTGCCGGGGTTATCAAGCAAGCGGTTTGGAACAGTCAATTTGAGCAGTCGTTTCTTTCTCCCCAAGCAGAGAAAGGCATCAGACTTGGAAGAGACGCTACTGTCTGCGGCGAGGCGAGGACCACCACCAAATCACCAATGCTAGTCTGCGCAGCAGGACGGTTTGAAGCGAGCGAGCATCAAATAAATGCCGCCTAACTAAATCCCCATCAAAATCAACAAGGAATTAGATTGACAAGTTAATACCGTGAGCTTGCAGATTTGCTGATGAAATTGATATATTTTTACAACTGTTTGCATGTTGTGGGGGTATTTGGAGTGGAAAGGGTATCATGGTATTCCGCGTGGGGATGCACTGAAGTGCTGGACTACTAGTTACGGCACATGGATGAACCACTGGTTCTCGTACCCAATCAATCAGAACACCGTCTGTAGGTTGATTTGTCTGCGTAACACTATTTAAAGTGATTTAGGCTATAAGACACTGTCGTTTCGAGTATTTATTTTCAGGACACCAGAACGAATACCCCGGGAATATTCTTGATGAAAAATGCCCAAGTTGCCCCTCAGGTAACCTGAGTGAGCTTGAGCGCCCGATGGAGCGGTACGAGCGCGGACTTGCGGAGGCGTTCTCAAGCGCAGTAGGCGTAGTCCGGCGCAGCTGCTCCACCGAATTGTGCACGGCGGGGTGTCCACGAGGACCCCAGGCAAGAAGGCCCGCCTCGCCGCCGAGGGCAGTTTAGGCCGCCGCCGCTGTGGCCGTTTCACTTGCCGTAGGCAGAGGCGCGCCACGCGCATTGGCACGACTGAGGAGCGCGTCGCGGCTAGCCTGGAGCGCCACCGGGGACGCGCTGCTGCAGCAGCGGAGGCGTGTCGGGCCAAGAGGGCGGAGACTGCTGCGAGAGCGGTGGAGATTTACAGCCACGATCCCACCTACCACTTCCTGCACGACCACACGGCCAAGCTGTTCGCTGAACTCCTCGCGGAGGACATGCGCAAGCTTGACGACGGCAAGCTCCGGGAGTTGCTCACGGTGAAATGGTGCCCGCCGCTGGACTCTTCCAATGACCGATCGACCTTGCACTGCAAGGCTGTCGCCCGGCGCCTGTTCCCCAAGGGCTCCTCACCTGAGCTCGACGCCGACCTCCCGGACGAGCACTACGCCTACCGCATCGTGAACGCCTCCGCAAGTCTGCGCTCGTGCTGCTCCGCTGGGCGCTCAAGCTCCCCGAGGTTTTCATCTCAGTGCGAGCGCATCCGGATCAGTTGTTTGACCGGTAAGTAACCTGAGGGGCAGCTTGGACATTTTCACGAGAAATATTCTCAAAATATTCGTTCAGGTGTCCTGGAGATAAATACTCGAAACGACGATGTTTTGTAGCCTAAATCACTTCGGGTAGTGTCACGCACACAAATCAACCTACGTACGGCCTGTAGGCAAATTTCCCGATCAATAAACTCTAGATAAGTAGATTAAATTGAAGCATAAAATGGCACAATATTAGAAAAATCATTTTGCAACTGGAAACCCACATCGTCCACAGGATGAAAATGCATACGGACGTATGTACTCATTCACAATACCAATTTGAAACTTGCTACATCTAGAATCATTAGGTTATTCCACAACTTATAAATATGGATCTTAGTACAAGTCTTCGAAATCTTGGATTAGTGAAGGAGCAGCCAAAGAAAACACAAGTCAGATATTTATAGAAATCTAAGGACAATTTTTAAGCAAATATCCAAGGACAAAATGATACAACAGACAAGAAATTCATAGTGCAAATGGAAGACCCTCTCAGTGTCAATTGGGTGAAAATTCATAAGACGTACTCGCACAATATCAATTTAGAGCTTCCTATGGAGTACAGATAATTTATTTCACAACTCATAATACAGACAATAGTACTCATTTTCTCTCTGTCATGATATTGACAAAGAGCTGACAAATAAACCACAAGTTGGAGCTTTATGTACTTACATGAAACGAAAAAGACCAGATAGTGATTTGCATAGGTTCAATGCATAGCAACACGGACAACAAACTACAATGAATAACTTCTTATGTTGCTGACCAATTGTCATTATCGTTCCAACAAAAAATCTTTGTCTCAACAGCAAAATTCAAAATGCCACCGCAGAAAACCTTTGCAAACTGGGAACACCCAACGCCGACCCCACCACCGACTGGCCCCGCTTCCACTTGACCACCACTGGTCCCACGCGTCATCTACCTCCGTCCCTCGGCTTGAAAGCCTCCGTCCCCTCTGGCGATCCGCGGCTTGCCTACCCCTGGTCCGTCGCGCAGCCCCGGCGGTACAGCGCAAGGCCGGCGCACGACAGTGCAGCGCCACCACCACTACCACCACCCTCCGCGGCTGCGCGTACGTTACCGGTGCCTGCAGCCCAGCCGCGGCTGCATTTTTCTCGTTCCTATTTCGTTTCGTTTCGTTTCGTCACACGCCAGACCACCCTTCGCCTCGCCCCCGGTCTCGTCTCCATTAATACTTGGCACTCCATCCTTCCTCCCTGCCCCAGACCCCGTTCCACTCCTCCGGAGGTCTACATCTCGGCGGCTCCGCGGCCAGACCCTGCATTCCTGTGCGCGCCAGCTGCGGCGATCGCCGCAGTCGGAGGAGGAGGAGGGAGGACATGGGGCAGTGCTACGCGAGGAACGTCCACGCGGACGGGGACGGCGGCATCGTGGGGGCGACGACCATCACGGTCTCGGCTGCGGGCGGGGCGGAGGATGCGGCGGGGGTAGGGGGTGGACGAGGAGGAGGGAGCGGGAGGCGGAGCAGGCGGCCGTCGCCGGCGGGGACGCCGCGCGCGGGGCGGGCGGCGGGGGCGAC
>BCLF01000047.1:1727103-1750436 GCA_001602275.1 Zoysia japonica | reverse complement strand
CGGGCGGCGGGGGCGACGCCGGCGAGGTCGTCTGCGGCCGGGAGTCCCTGGGCGGGGAGCCCGCTCCCCGAGGGCATTGCGCCGTCGCCGGCGACGTCGGCGTCCACGCCGCGGCGGTTCTTCCGCCGCCCGTTCCCGCCGCCGTCCCCGGCCAAGCACATCAAGGCGTCCCTGGCGCGCCGTTTCGGCCAGCGGTCGCCGACCTCCGCGGCGCAGCCGCAGGCCAAGCAGCCTGCCGAGGCCCCGATCCCGGAGCACGGGGGCACCGGTGGACAGGTGGAGCGGGAGCTCGACAAGACCTTCGGCTACGACTGCAACTTCGCCGCCAAGTACGAGCTGGGGAAGGAGGTGGGGCGCGGCCACTTCGGCCACACCTGCCTCGCACGCGCCCGCAAGGGGGACATGAGAGGCAAGGTCCTCGCTGTCAAGGTCATCTCCAAGGCTAAGGTCTCTCCGCTCGTGATCCCACTCTCCTCTTTTACTAAAAGGCAAATTGTTTAAGTTTTGATCGCAGCAACTCCTCCAACTGAATCAAAAATTTGGGAATAGAATTGACACCCTGTCGTGATATTTTGAGTTTCACTCACTAGATCAAGGGCTGATTGCTAGTTTTACGCCATGAATTCAGAACCTCGGCAATGCCACTAGCACAGGCGCTGAAATGGTAACTTCATCATTTGTTGTGTGACTGCCATGCCCAGTGAGCATGTTATTTGCAACTGCAATCGTAGGATCATAGTGGCATCGGCATTACCTTTAGGGTTAGAAGTATTTTTTTTTGGGGGGGGGGGGGGGGGGGGGGAGGGGGGAATCAGGGTTACAAGTTTATTTTGGAGATCTTGTTTCAGCAATGCAGCAGTAAATACATCTATTTACACATCTGCACTTGTTTCTTATGATCTGAGTGTTCACACGACTGCACCATCTGTTTTTTTGTTATCTTGTTCTCTGTTTAAGATATCACAGGGTATTAGTTTATACCTTGTTGGATTACTAGTAGCTTAAGTAGCTGAGTTCGTTGTGACGACCACATATATCTTATCAAATACAATTTTGAACGAATCAGCCCGAGACTGCCATCAAATGCTAGCATTGTAGCTGGAGTATTCCATGATATTGTAGTTGACTGTCATGATCCAGGACTTTCTTAATCCGTTTTCCAGCATTCTAATCTCTTGATCAGAAGTAGAAGAAGAGATAAGAAAAAGGGTTTAAAGGTTAAGCAATATCATCTAAGTTTTGAGTGCCAAAGATGAGAAGACGATGATATATGGAACAACTTCCTATTGGCACTATCCTTGCAAAGACTCAGCTTGTTGAATTAGATGATCATTCAGTTTTTAATTGCTGTTTCCCTTGATATATATATATATATATATATATATATATATATTGTGATTGTTGCCTAGAAAATTTAGATATGAAATAAGAATGAGAGAATTCTACGTGCGTATTCGACTATACGTGCATGGCAACATTGATTTTCCCATGCACGTATAACGCCTTTTCCCTTAAGCGTTATGATTTGTATTGATTGTTTCCTGTTTTTGTCCGCTATCAGTTTCTCTACTATGGCAGCTTTAACTAAATGACACAGGCGCCAGCAGTATTTATTGAGTGTGTCACATTTCTTTTTTATTGTTCTGCATTCTCATTATATTCCATTTTATTCTATGCTACTACATTTAGTGTATGAACTTTTCAAGATTATAAGCTAACTTTTACTCATATGATTCGTGAGGCAAAAGCTGTTTGACTGTATAATCTATCAGTAGTGCCAAATTTCCTTTCACATCTTGTTAGGCCAGGGAAAAATACCTATAGATCTTGCTTTAATATTTCACATTTTATTCTGTTTTCAAGTATGACAACCTTTTGATCTCTAGCAGATGACAACAGCAATATCTATTGAGGATGTGCGCAGAGAAGTGAAAATTTTGAGAGCTTTATCTTTATCTGGGCATTCCAATCTTGTCAGATTTTATGATGCTTGCGAGGATGCACTTAATGTCTACATAATCATGGAGTATGTTTTCCCTTTATCTTTCCATATCATTCATCTAGCATATGTAGAACTGTGACTACTGCATGTGCCATTATCTTAGTGTCACTTTTTTTATGCTCAAAATTCAAACTGTCAATCTTAGGATATATTTTCCCTAGGGGGGACATAACATTACATGTAAAAAGACCTGCTAGCTGCCATGATAGGCCTTCTCTTTCTTGCAAGTTTATTCAAGATGGCATGATACTTGATGTTTTCTTTACCTCTTATTGATTAGGCTTTGCGAAGGTGGAGAATTATTGGATAGAATTTTGTCCAGGTATTACCGTATTACGTTTCTCTAAAGAAAACATTTCATGGATACCAATACGAGCATGGCTTTTCACAGTACCACTTGTCTGCTCTTTTCAGGGGTGGAAGATACCAAGAGGGTGATGCAAAACATATTGTTGAACAAATATTAAGTGTTGTTGCCTTTTGCCATCTTCAGGGTGTTGTGCACCGTGATCTGAAGCCAGAGGTGTGTTCACTTTGTGTTTTGCCTTCAGTGTTGAGGATATGAACAAATATGATTTGTCTTGTTATTGGTTACATGGTCTATTTCTTCTTTTAAGCAAACCCTTTTTTTCAACAGAATTTCCTATTTGGCACTAAGGATGAACATTCTC
This sequence comes from Zoysia japonica, assembly GCA_001602275.1. Taxonomy (NCBI): domain Eukaryota; kingdom Viridiplantae; phylum Streptophyta; class Magnoliopsida; order Poales; family Poaceae; genus Zoysia; species Zoysia japonica. The sequence continues at coordinate 1,747,763 of BCLF01000047.1, read as the reverse complement.
CGATGAAGATAATTGATTTTGGTCTGTCAGACTTTATAAGGCCAGGTATGCCTTCCATACAAGAATTATTCCAGCCGCAGTAGAGCTTCTGTTTTGACAAATATGTTAAAGCCGTTGACATAAATGAAACACATTAAGATCTTGTGAAAACACCTTCAAAAGCCTCATGTTTTTCTCTTTTACAGATGAAAGGCTTAATGATATTGTTGGTAGTGCATACTATGTTGCTCCGGAAGTCCTGCATAGGTCATATAGCACAGAAGCAGACATGTGGAGTATTGGTGTTATCACTTATATATTACTGTGTGGAAGCAGACCGTTTTGGGCACGAACCGAATCAGGGATTTTTCGCTCAGTGTTGAGAGCAGATCCTAATTTTGATGACTCGCCATGGCAATCAGTATCTCCTGAAGCTAAAGATTTTGTCAAAAGACTTCTTAACAAGGATTATAGAAAAAGAATGACTGCTGCCCAGGCACTCTGTAAGTACTGTAACTGCATTTTTTTTTTCTGTTGACAAACGAAGTGCATTTGACAACTTTTTTAAATTTCCAAATTTATGCAAATAACTTTCTTACAGTACATGTTTGCATGCTGCAGCTCACCCCTGGTTGCGAGATGAGCAGCGGCAGATTCCTCTGGATATGCTAGTATTCAAGTTAGTTAAAGCATATCTTCGTTCAACCCCTCTCAAACGGGCGGCATTGAAGGTTTTCTTTTTTATATTGCATACTAAACATTAGAAATTTATAGTTCCTTTAACTGTTGGTATTGAAAACTTTATTCTCTTAATATCTGGTGGCACAGTACACTCACTGGCTTACAATAATAATAATTACTTCACCTGTATTTCTCCCTTATAAAATTAACTTGTTAAGTTTAATAGACTGGATGAAGGAAGCTGAAAAGATACATCTGTATATGTATTATTGTTACCATTTCTTGTTTCATCTCTTTCTGAAAATCATGTTGCTTTTGATTAATCATAGTTCCCTCTGTAATTTGACAGGCTTTGTCAAGAGCAATAACAGAAGATGAGCTTATCTACATCAGAGCACAGTACAACTTGTTAGAACCAAGCAGTAGAGATGGCCGAATAAGTATCGATAACTTTAGGATGGTAAGTACTTGAAAATAACAAATTGCAATTGGCTTCTTCAGATTCTAACTTCAAACATGTATTATGAGGTGCCAAGTTTCTTTCATATGTGGGATACCTGAACTCACGACAACCTTTCACCCTTTTATTTGTGCAGGCTCTTCTACAAAATTGCACTGATGCCATGAAAGAATCAAGAACCCTCGAAATCTTAAATGCGGTACAAAACACAATTTCTATGGCTAACAGTATTTCGTCTCAATTTTTTATGTAGTTTAATGTTTAATTTTACCCTTTGCAATCACCTCCAGCTGGAGCCACTAGCGTATAGGAGAATGGACTTTGAGGAGTTCCGTGCAGCTACAATCAGTCCCTACCAACTCGAAGTTTTGCCTCGATGGGAAGAAATCGCCAGCACCGCTTTCGAATACTTCGAGCAGGAAGGCAATCGTGGAATTACGATTGAAGAGCTTGCTCAGGTATGCAGCAGAAATACACTGAGCTCAAAATAACCTTTCATCTCATGTGTATGCTCATCTACTTTACTTGCATCCCCTCTCACATACAGGAGATGAATCTCTCCTCGGCAGCTTACTCCATAGTTCGAGATTGGATTAGACCGTCAGATGGCAAGCTTAGCTTTCTAGGCTACACCAAGTTTTTGCATGGATTGACGATGCGAAGCAGCAATGCAAGGCGGCACCATTGATTTTTATGCCTTGGATGCTTTAATTGGTTCCATTGATTTGGTTCATGGGATTTAGTGGTATGTTGGTGTTTTCTCTCTTCGTTTGGTGGATTAGTTCTTGTAGAGAGGAAAGAAAAGAAACAGAAAGTGATAGCTCAAAAAGGAGTTCTAGAAAGGTTATGCTCGCTCTCTCTCTCTCTCTCTCTCTCTCTCTCTCTCTCTCTCTCATTGATCATGATACATTACTTCCGATTTTGGCTATGAATGGGCACCGTACAGTTGGCTCATGATCTGGTGCTACAGAGAACTATAGGTAGCGAGCATGGAGCCATAAGCGATTCTGGTGAATTTGCTGCGGGGAGACGTATATATTGTGGTTTTGGCAGCATGTTCGTATCATACTATGCCAAAGCGTAACTATTTTAATGCAAAAGGGGCAGCAGAAACACCATGCTTTGCTTTTTCCGGACGCACGTACGGCGCACTTTTATGGCCTTAATTATGATTACCAATTGCGTGCAAGTACAAAAGGTGCTTTGAAAACGAATAAAAGCCTCCGGGTTAAAGGGTCTCCTTGTCCATGGGAGCCCACTCAGGACTCAGCTTGTGCTTAGATTATTTGTTCTTGGATATTATTATCCTTCCAATCCAGGGTTATTGGATGCTAAACTTCTCTATCTGAACCTTCTTGCTCAAAACGCGAGTCACTTGCCTATTACCTCATTTTGGCTACGTTTGGTTTGCAGCACTTTTTTCGGTATCATGAAAATTGACTACTATATGAAACTTTATTACAATTTCTGTGCTTCGAATATAATGGAACTTTGATTCGGACTTTGATACTTCGATAACAAGCAATCTGGGTTGAAATTAAACCACCTACCTGGATCATTGTGATGATTTGGTCTAATCTCATCCCGATAGTAAAGAGGGTTTCTCTCTTCTGCCTGATGTCGGAAAAGAAAAAACCCCAAAAGTTGGGCTGGACGAGCTCGTTTGCTCTTGAGAGGAAGAACTTTGTAAGGCCCAACAATCATTTCTAGGCCCATCGAAACAAAGGCAATTTTTGCATTCCTTCCCCTGAAGCCCATTAGGCAGAGCGAAAACTTGGGCTTGCACTTCCGGCCCATGGAAAGGACTTATACACGCCACTATAGATGTCCAAATTGGCCGGGCTCACCGGGCCAGCACGAAGCACGAAAGAAAAAGCACGGCCCCGGCCCTCTGTAAGTACTAAACGATCTGCCCACCACCGATAATCGTTTGCCAACGACGTCCAATCCAGAGTGGACGGTGGCTTGAGAGAGGAACCAGTCCACGCCGCGCACGAGGTGGAAGGAATCCTCCCATGAAAGCGGCCACAGACCGGCCACTTTCCGAGCGGACCGAAGAAGATTTCTGCCCAACTCTGATTAGCGTGGTCAACTAATCATCATAAGTTAAATCTCTTGCGTACTCACACGACCAGATTTGTTTGTGTGAAGCGCTTTGACCTTCGACGAGACAAAGCCAAACAGGCCCCGGAAGCCCCATGATTATTCATGCGATTCCCAACCTCTAATTGGATCATGCCAATAGACATAGTAGTAGTTGCGGTGGCGTCGTTGGAGCAGGTACTAGTTAGAACGAGTGTTCGACTGAGACCGGTGCATGAGCACGTTCGGGGAAACTCACTGTGGAAATCCTCTTTAACAGATGAGCAGAAGTTGCTGTACGTGCGCCACATAAACAACGTGGCCTGCATGCTTGAAAGTATCCGTTCGTGTGGCTTCTGCCAGCAGCGTTTCGTGCAGCTAGTCGAACGCCTTTGTCTGGGTCTTTCGCGCGTGCGGTGCCGTTGTCGCGGCGGCAAGGACGGCCTGTTCCTAACTGATCCGAACACACTTGAGAGACCTGCTCTTGCCGTTGCTCCAGCACCTCCTAAACCAACTTCAGTTTCTTGTATAGGTTTTGTAGAGGTGTGGACGTGTGGTCGAGTGACATACGCAAGCAGGTTTAGGTTTCTCCAATCGTCTAACGCTTCTCGGAAGGCAGGGCGACAACTGGCGCACTGAAGAGAGAACGGGGAGCGCGCCAGCGTTGCCCAGGCATTCTAGAAAACCTAACCGCGTGTTCTGGAGGCGCCTGCAGGTTCTCCGATCTGTGCCCTGGAGAGAGCCTTCGTGCTCGACCAGGGGGATCATTTGCAGAGCGAACAATCACGTCGACTGTTGAGCCGTTTGCGTTTCGATGCACTGTGAGGTGTTTAGCTGAATCCTCCAGGCCTGGGCCGGCGAGCATGCGGCGTGCGCACTCCTCCTGGCCGCCCACGCCCGGCTGGCACATTAACCAGGCGAAGCCGCAGGATGTTGGTCCCAGCTTCTCAGGCGAGCGAGAGGCCGGCAGGCGTCGCGTCGTCAGGTCCCCCGCTGCGACATCCTGCCGTGGGAACGGCGGCACAGGATGGGCTCTGGGAGCCTGCCGGCTGCCGGTCGGGTCCCGGTTAGGTGTCTACGCTTCGCCACAAACCCACAAGCTTCAATAATTGTCTAGACTGAAATCGGATGGACCGATGAAGGCGACATCCGGTCTGTTTGGCCTGTAGCACAGCGCACACGCCCCCTTGTGCAGTGCAGGAGTCGCGTTCACTGGTCGCGACGATCGAGCTAGCCACAACAATGTTAACAGCATCACCCCGCCCGTCCGTGGCGCACGCATGCATAGCGAGATGCTCTCTCTGGTTGTTGCGGAGCATGCTTTCGCTGCCGGGGCGACGACCGGCCCGGACCCAAGCAAAGCAGCACCCGGCCGGCACGCAACGTGAGTGCCGGCTGGCACGACGTCGCTCATTGCCTCCCTCGGAAGCACTGCCTCCACCTGATCCCGCCTCCCCTTGTCCCACACAAAAATCTGCCGACAAACAACGGGTCCCTGTTTCGGGTGCCGGCGCCTCGCGCACGTCAGGTGCCCGGCAATCCTACCGAGGTACGACACGGGCAGCACCGAGCTACCACGCCACTGCTTGGCGCCTTGGCCGCTTGGGTTGGGCACCGAGAGGACGGCGTGTCCACGCTCCGCTTTGCCCGAAAGGCTGGAACCGCGCTTGGATGAATTGGATGATGGGCAATTGGAATGGCGCTGCTTTCGTGCGCCCATGTACCTGCCGTCTGTCCCGACCTGATCGGCGCGAGTAAGCCACGCTGCCTCTCCAGGACTCCAGGGGCCTGCAGGAGCCGCGGCGAATGAGATTCCCCGAACGGCGGCGTCGGTCGGGTCGCGTGGGGCGGTCACCACCGCCTCCCTGAGTCCCCACTCCGCGCCAAAACGCCGCAACGGACTCGAGTGCGCTGCCACTCCAAGCAAAAGATTTTTCTCCGTAGGAGTACAGCTGTACTACGCCGGAACCAAGCCACGAGAAAAGAAAAAAAAATCAGCACATCCTACAGTCAGATCACCCCCATCACGTCGTGCCGCACTCTCGCGACGCGTTGGCAGGGCTGTTGATCCCTAACTATGCGTTCTAGAAGGGCAGGCCATGTTTCATGCGGGACTCGATGCGGACCGTCCAGTGGGACGACTCTGGACGAGGCGCACTCTCCAGTCTCCAGTGCGCGGAGGATCGGATGCGGTCAAGTCTGCGGCCAGATCCACTCGAACGGCCCCGAGAGGCTGATGCGCCGGCGCCACCTTGCTTTACTATCTGCCCCTGCATCCATCCAACCTCGAGCGCCTTCCTCAGTAAGGAGTAAGATTACTGGATATGCTCTGCCCTCCGAGTTCGGGAACGGCGACAAGTTGGCTGTACTCGCCGGATTACTATCCGTCCAGGTCTAGGGACGCGAATGAATTTTACTGTAGAAAAAAACAGCACCACGCACGTAGTCGGGTGACGGGACACGATGGGAATCTGAATTTTGGAGCGCGCGTTGCCGCGACGCCGGCCAGCCGGCCCAGCCACGCACCGGCGTGTGGTGCTCCTCGCAAATCCTTGGCGAAATACCGAAGAGTTCCTTGACGCTTCGGATGATCGGATAGGCCTCGGCCGGGCTCGCGGGTCCCGCGCGTGTGAGGGCCGAGCCGAGGTCACGGCCAGGTCCGACGAAAAAGTCAGGTGATTCGCCGCGGAACGAGACGAGGTGTCAGCTTCGCACGCCCGGGCAGGTGGCGCGCTCTTGGCAGTGTCTTCGCGCCAGATCTTCTACGAGCCGTCCGTCCGCCTGTGGCTGGCGACGGGCGCGAGTTTGACGAAGTTCGTTACAAAAGGATTACTAGTACTAGTGTGCTCCCAACGAAAGAAATGTACGAAACATGCGGATAATGCACATACACCAAGTTGAACTGTACCTGTCTTTCAGTTGCGCGTTCGTTTGCCGGTATCGACGAACGAGACTCTGCAACCGAGTTTCAGAGACTCCCCAACGAACGAATAAACATCCTTTCCGTTGTTATGGAGTACCGGCCCGTTTTCCAACCAGGCAACCAGGAAACCCGTCTCGTTCCAAGCGCCAACCACGTTACCCCTTGTTTGGATCATCAATTTATCGTCATCGGCTCCTCGGTCAACTCCGATCATAGAGGGAAAAAACAATCCAAGCCCAGCCCGAACGCCACGGAAGATAGCGTCACCCGGCCTGCCGTCCCAACCAAAACAAAAGCCAGCCAGACTGACCCGACCAACCGCCGCCTCGATCGAAAGTGTGAATCGAACCGGTCCCCAACCCGCAGCGGCGGGCGGGACACGGCTGGTCCCCGAGCTCGCGCCGCGCAGCGGCCGGCCTTCCTTATCCCCAAAGAAACGCAACCCGCTCCACGGTTCCTCTCCGTTCCAGAGAAGCTAAGCGCGCGGACGGTCGCGGGTGCGGCGCGCGCGCGCCCTGGGGACACGGCACGTCTCGTGTGGAGAAAAAGGACCAATCGCACCCCACCTCACCTGGGGCCAGGGCCCCTGGCTATAAAAGCCGCGCCGTGGCCTCCCCCACATCCTCCGCTCGCTTGTCATCGCAAACTCGGAATAACAAGAGAGAACTCGGTGTTGAGATTTGAGTTTTGAGAAGGCGGCAAAGTGGAGTAGGCCATGTCCAACGTGCCCACCTCCCTGCGCGACTCCTCCCTCACCGTCTTCCGCCTCGCCATCTCCAGCTCCGACCCCTGGCCCTTCTCTTCGTGCCTCTAACCATCAGCCGCGCGCGCGCCCGTAGCTGCCGCCGCCGCTCCTCCTCCTTGACTTCCCTCTTCTACAGCCAACACAGCGAAGAAGCGAAGCAGCCCCTTCGCGCAGCAACAACCGTTGACCTGGTGTGTCGCCTGAAGTCGGCCATGCACGGCAAGCAGCAGATGGTGCCGATGGCGCCCAAGGGGTGCGTGACGGTGCGCGTGGGCGCGGAGGGGGAGGAGCAGCGCCGGTTCGCCGTGCCGCTGGGCCACCTCAAGCACCCGCTCTTCGGCGCGCTGCTGGAGGAGGCCGAGCGCGAGTACGGCTTCCGGCACCAGGGCGCCATCGCCATCCCCTGCCGCGTCGACCGCTTCGTCCAGGTCGAGAACATCATAGACCAGGACCTCCACGGCGCCTGCGCGCACCACCACTTCGTCGACCTCGACGGACACGGCGGCGCCGGCGCGCCGCACCACCACCATCATCTACACCTGCCGCGCTTCGTCGGATGCTTCCGCGCATGATCATCTCTAATTCTTCCGTCCAGCTGAGCCTGAGGTGGACTCTTGTGTGGTGGTTCGTTAGCTTCTGGTCGTTCTCCGTTCTCTCTCGTTGCTGTTGGTTCAGGATGCCATGAGAGCTTGTTGCTGGCACGATTGGTTTGAAGCTTGCTTGTGGTGAGGGAAATGGAGGACGATTCATGCATCTAGAATTGTAGATGTTGATGATGATGAAAAATTGAGATGAGCTCAACTGTAAAGATTTAGAGGATGCTATACAACCTTAGCTTTAGTTCTGATGTAACGTCAATATATATACTTTGCTAATATGCTCGCAAAAAGTGGTTTGTTCGTGTAATTTACCTTTTGTATATAAATGATCATCTGAATTTTTTTTGAGAAAATTATCATCTGAGTTGCTTCGCTATATGCTAATATTGTAGTCGCGCGCTTAAAAATGTTGGAGAGAATTTTTGTAATAAAAATAGTCTGTTAGATTGGATCTTCCAGATGATAAAATTACAACAGAGCTAGAAAGGGACGTGCAGTTCTTCCTTTTATGGTCTGACTTAAAAATGAGAGAAATTCTGTGACAAAAATAAGCTGAAAGATTGGATCTTGCGGATGTTGAAATAAGGCAGATTCAGAACGGAAGGCACATTTCGAACAGTTAGGCGTCTTTCTATTGTTCCCTCTTCCACTATCTCGTTGAGCATATTCTGCTGTAATATCCGGAGCATATACATTCACGTACCTATCTTCCTGTCAAATTGAACAGGTCGCTTAAAGCAGGCAAAGTTACTTCAACAACGGAAGATTACACTTCACAGAAAAATAGAAGATGTTCTGTACTATCAGATTGGATCCCATGCCTAGACGATCGGATTTCAGTATAACGATGTTGGATGAGCACGCCGAAAGTGGACCCGTCCAGGACCTCCTCTTACCTCTGCTTGTTGTGGTGGTTGATGGTTAATTGGCGTACGCCGTCATGCGGTTTGAACTTGGAACCTTAGCTTGGAGTTGAACATATCAACAAGGCGGTTAAGAGAATTTTAATCTCCACGCCTGCCAACTAACCCCGGGATTGATGAACTGGCATGCCCGAGAGTCAAAAGTTCAAAGCCATGTAGCACAGTCGCAGTACGCGCACGTAGATGGTAGGAGAAATTGCCGGAATTTTCGCGGTAGATGAACCAAGGCGACAGACAGGCAGCACGAGCAGCACGCAACGAGGGCGTAAACCTGACGTCGTTTCCCTCTGTCCACCTGTAATGGAGTCCCTGATTACTGGAGTGCGCTGCGATTTTTGGATTGAACGCGACCGTTTCCCACTGGTGCGCGCGCCAAGGAATCGGGCTTATGCTTCGCTAATCTCTATCCAAGTACAAACTTTTTTAATAAGGTTGCATCTCGAAACCTCTCGATTATCCGGGGCACGTATAATGATATCCAGTTTCCAAACCGGCTGATTCCACCGTTTATTCAGAAAAGTCGTTCTCCCTCGACGGGGCATCGATGAAACTGTCCCGGCACTGAAGACCCTGGCAAATCGCTGTGTTACTTTCCTTCTCCGAATTTGAGCTTGCAAACAAAACAAAGTTGGTTCAGTTGGCCGTAGCTTTCAAGGAAGGACGGCATAATTCTTTCAGAAAAAAATTAAGGGAAGGACGGCATAATGACAAACACATGCTTTTTAACTTGGCCCAGGAAATTCTGTAATCGGGAAACTGGAGCTTTAGTAAATTGTTTAACTCAACAGCATGGGCCAAAGTTTTAGTGAGAGTAGCTTAACACTTCTCAGGGGCCGAGTAATAAGATCGAACATGTGTTCTTAAAAAAAAACAGCGAGAAAAGAGCAAAAGGCAATGCTTTCTGCACTGTGTTCAGTCTAGAAGATCTCAGAATGAACAAGTTCGATCGAAGCCACAGTAGCAGCAACCCATTTTTCTAGGAGCAGCCATCGATAGGTATCCATAAACCGGAACAAAAAGAGTCTGAATCAACCGAGTTTCAAGGAACACATACCGTAACTGCATGAATTGAATGTCTGAACGCCATTTCAAGCTCCTCAGATTTCAGAAGCAGACTGAATGAATACCTATTTTAGATAAAAGCAATAGCAAATAGCACTGCCTGTTCTTTCAGTGCAAGCATATTACTACAAACTAAAATCTCTGCTCTGCCTTTCGTGTGAAACTTGGACCAGGAATTCTACGCAAGATCTGCAAGTCCTCTCTCCTAACCCATTGTATCGCCAGCAAGAGGCCCGACCACAACCCCAAACTCTTCCCTAAACCTTTTCTTCTGATTGGAACTACAAAAAATTCGAGAAAGATGAAGAAACAACTGCCAAGTGGTCTTATACTACAGTGACATGACCAAACTCTGATGGCATCGTCAAAGCTGCTAAAATATGTCAGTTCAGGCTCAGCAATATGGCTTGTGCTAATGCTGCTCTGATGCATCAGCAGTCCAGTATGTCTTGACCGCCATGAGAATCTTCTCCGGGTTGAAGGGCCCATCCTCATGATCCATGATGCGGCTCTTCCATCGCATTCGTTTAGTTAATGCCTGGACTTTGGTGAGGACGTCAACCGTGTCACGGATGATGGCTGTGCCCTCAGGCCTCAATATCCTATCCATCTCCAATAGGATATCGGTTATATCACACCTGAAAAGTTCAGGAAATTAATAATGTTAGAACAAGCAGGTTCTTTGTTCCAGCAAGGGTGTGAGCAGCAGTATAGAAATATAATATATGTGCTTGGGCTGTGCGATATCAACTATAAAATGTATGCCACAAGACATACAGTCATCAACTGGGAAGAGTAATGAGCTAGTAAGGACTATAAAGACATTAATCTTTCATATACTACAAGTTTCTGGCACGGCTTCCCTCTTCTACAGACACATTTATTATGAGGTGAACTTGTTGCTCAGAGCTGTCTACTACAATCTTGACTCTAGTTGATTGCCACTAGAAAATGATATAATTTCTTTTGATTAAAGTAGGTGTGTTCCTTAAGTAAGTTGTACTAAGCTAACTCAAAAATGTCTTCCCAAAATCATAAACTACAAAAATGTTTTTGATAAAACTAAGTTTGTGTGTTCCTAAAAGAAATACACTAAATAACAATTTGTTATGATCTTTCAGGCTGGAAAAAGAAATGTCACTACATAAAAGGTAAGAAGGGGGTAAAAAAGAAACAATAATGGCTTGAATATGGCTAAAAGAAAGGGCTAAGAAGATTTTCCTTACCTGTCTTGGTATATGCTAAACAAATTATCAGCATGCAAGAGGTCATAGGTTCTCGGATACGTCGAAAATGCTTCACACCAGTCGTGGTACGTGCCAATAAATCCTCGCTCATATATTGCCCCAAGGGTGTCCCGGTCAGAATTAACCGAGACGACATTCATCACCCAAACAGGGTACTTTACTAATGAAGCAGCAAATCCACCCATGTTTGCGTTCATGTCCATAATATTTCTGTACCGATTCTCAGCAATGGGTATGGTATGCTTGTAGTATGCCACCCTCTTCTCCCACAATTTCTTGTCCTCATCAAATTTCTTAGCATCTAATCCACGAATCATGCCCCTTTTAATTCTTGGAGGGACTGCAAATGCCCTCTCTGGCCATTTCTCCACTGCTCCACCTGCAACTTCTCCCTGGTTGCTTACTTCAGGCAACGGAGTAACACATGCTTCCAATTGCTTGTACCTGAAAATGGAATGAGAAGAAACAATGAATCAGTAGCAAACAACTAAATTTACTTAGCATATGCTTTTTCTTTTGTTATTCAGTAATTCCGTACCAAGCAGTATCAGGGTTGTCACTCTTGCAGATGTGGGGTATCTTATAGGTTTGCTTAATTTCAGGACATTGAAGGTGGTTCTTTGGCTTCTGCCAGATGGAAAGATCCCCCTTCTCAACCACCTTGTTCCAGCAAAGGCTCCTCGCGACATTTTCAATCTTGTCTTGCTCTTGCTTGAGGTCGTCCTTGGTCCTCTCCCATCCCTTGTAGTGCATCTTCCAATTGATTGGAGGACCCGAGAGAATCCAATAACCACCTGGCCTTAGAATTCTATCAACTTCAGCGAGGTACAGTCCATCTGAGGAAATCCAAAATCATGCATTCAGTTGATTAGTGGTTCTGTCCCAAGAACAACGTGAAGGGCTGAAATAATAGACACATTCAAATGAGTTTCACAAGCATGAAGTGCACACCAAAATCATTCCAAGGAATTAGACAGCGTGAACAGTGAGCCATATCAAATGCCCTAGACGGGTAAGGCAACCGATGCTTCCCCATCACGCCGATGATGGCAGGGACACCTCTTTCCAGGGCAAATTGCACCTGAGCTTCATGTGTGTCCCTCGGTGCAAATGACATGGCTATGATGTTCCTCTTCAGCAAGTAAGCCCCCCAACTAGCAACCTGTAGCAGCAGCAACAACAACAGCATGAGCATCACCACTAACATCTACAAATCCTGAACACAAGATGTTCTTCCCCTTACTCCACAGCCCGTGTCGACTGCCGTCCTAATCTTCCCATCTGACAACGAGATGAGTTTATCAATGTCATCAATGTAGGCATCAGCACCACGTGGGAACATGGTGCCACCACCAGGGAACCGGAACTTGTTGCCCTCCACCTGGATCCAGTTCTGCACCGCCTTCTCAATGCTGAGCTCCTTATGGGGGATATTGTTGAACCAGGCGTAGTCCCTGCTATGTGGCCATTTGAAGGGGGTCTGGTACCCGGGCGGCGCTGGGATGAGACACCGGATCTGCTCGTCTTTGCCAGGACAGTGCCGCTCCCGGTAAACCAGCATGGCACGGTCAAATCGCCGCCCGCGTGTCCGGTCCTCGCATGGCGTGTACTCGCTGAAGTTGAGTGCGCATGCCGGGAACTGTTGGAGAACTGAGCCTGCGTCTGTGTCGTTGATGGTGAGCCGGTGGTGAGCGTCAAAGTCGAGTACATCTCCGGTGGCTGCCCCGAAGGATGGCACCGAGCCGGAGGACTGCGTTTTAGCAGGGTCACAGCCCACCCGGGTGATCGCCACAGAACTGCCCATGGGCTTTGGCAGCGTGGTGTTCTGCCATGCACCGAGGACGTAGAAGGCGATGCAGAGTGCGCTCACCACGAGGATGTAAGTCAGGCGCTGCTTCTTGGACTCCTGCAGCTGCTGGGCTTTTGGAGAAGCTGGGTATTCCCTTGCCATGGCTCCTGCAGAATTCAAGAACCAGTGAGATGTTAGCAAAACTCAGCTCGATCTCATATGAAGAAAGGCACCAAGCTGGCACAAAGATTTTAAGAGCAAAATGATTAAATCTATATAAATTTGAGCTAAAACGAAAGATGAAATCATGAAAGTTGCACTGCTGAACAGATAGAACAAACAGGGGCTTTCAGTAGCCACTGAAATAAAAAAATAATATCAAGGATTTGCAACTTATAAATTATAATGCTTGACTAATGTTCATGGGCGCCATTACGACGATACTTGGCAAGATTCACAATAAATTTCCATTTGTCAAATACTAGGCTTCTACTGAAAAATTCAGATCACATTATTTTAGACAGTGAAAGGATACAGGGATAGTGAATTTGTTCCTTTTGAACTCTGAACTGGACCTGATTTTTAAGCTGCGCCTCTGCAGGACGAAACTAAAGAAGATGCTCCGCAAGCAAGAGGTTGCCGACCGAGCCTCGAACAAAATCAGCAAGATTTATGCGTCTCGGTGAGTGAAAGCATATGGTCCTCGGACAAAGGGCAAAGAAGCTAAATATTGAAGATTCCGAGCGAAAGGCAAAGCAGAAGGCAGCTAAGCACCAGGCTAAAGGATTCTAAAATCTACCAAAATAGCAAGCAGAGCCCATCAATTGTTCCCAGCGGGCGCAGTTGCACTACCTAATGGATCCACCCCCTCCAAGAAGCACAGAGCAAGAAACGGAATCAGAAGAGGAACCGGACCTGTAACTAGTAACCCAGCTCCAGACGGAAGAGCAGGGCGCACGGCAACGCGCAAAGATGAAGAAGGAGCGGGGCGGCCCCAAGCTCCAGAGCGTGAAGGGAGACGGGAGAGCAGCACCACGGCTCTGCCTATTTATGCGAGCTCCGCAGCAATGGTGAGTGAGTGAGGCAGGCACTCAGGCAGCCAGTGGGGGAAGTGGTGGTGGCGTGACGCCGAACACTCCGCTCAAATGTCAGCAGCACCCCACCCCAGGTGCTCCCTCTCTTTGAAGAAAAATTTCATGCGTTTTTTTTTTTTGAAATTGAACTAATTTTTTGAAAATTTTGCATTCCAAAAAATCCCTTCATCATTATTAACAAAGGAAGCTGGGTGTGAATGGAGGCCACACCCAGAAAGATCAGGCCGACATGGGAATAAAATTGGGTGGAATTGGAAAGAAAAAAAGCGGGGGCATCGCACCGAGACCGAGGGAGAGACCACGGTCTGTCCGTCCTCGCATCACGTGGTAATGGGCCTAATGGCGATGAGCCGATTGGGGGGACCCAATAGCCATATGGAGAGAAACAGTCCGGTCCACGGAATTAGGCCTCTACGCACGGATGGCATTGACGTTTCTGTCAATTGGGTTGTAAACAAATGATGGTTGCAGAAATGTGCTCAATTTCTAGCCTATTGGTTTCTGAACAACCTTTGACATTTCAAGAGTCTACCCTGATTAGTCGATTCTGGTTGCATTACTTGTTAGAGACATCACATCTGCTGCGATATGATAAGGAAATTTCTTAAAGAACGCATTATTAAGAACAATCTCGTTGACAGACATAAGAGTCCATTTGGGAAGAAATTTTTTTGAAGTGTCGTGACCCACAAAAAGAAGCAGAGGAAGATTGAAACATGGATGCAAAATTGACCGGATACGAACAGTATTAAACCTCTTCAATTACTCACCTCACCAATGCAGATCTAAGTATTCCCTCGTCACCTTAGCAAATCTGGTCTGCCCTCTCTGCCCGCCGCACGCTCTATCATTGATCTGGGCAGCTTTGCCCCGCCATGATGGTTGTCTGCAGTAGAACCAGGGTAAGAAAAACCAAAAGGTTCTTCTCTTGGATCTGCTCCCGTTTTTATCTCCTCGATCTGAGTACACTACGGCCGGTGATTTTCACCCGTCTCCGCTGTTGCCTGCACGGGGAGTGGAGAGGATTTGGCCAATGGTGAACTGGTGCCCCAGAGGGTTACGGGGAGACATTGCCGGCCCTCCGTTTGCTCCCAACAATTTTCCTTTTGACATGCAAAATACTCCCTCTATTCTTTAATTGATGTTGCTGTTGATTTTTAAATTTAACTTTAACTATTTATTTTATTAAAAAAATTTAATAAATTTTATATATTTTGATATAATTTAATTTATCATTAGAGTTATTTGAATCATAATTTAAAATTTTATATATTCCAGCAAATTTTTTAAATAAAACAAATGATTAAAGTTAATTATAAAAATCAATCACAACACCATTTTAAAAACGGAGAGAGTATAAAAAAGACGGCGAAAAAAAAATTTGCCGGTTTTATGATGACAATGCTGAAGACAGTGTCGGTAGCACTCAAACGCATGGACCATGGCAGGCAGCCATTTGTGATGATGTTTGTGTGTGTCCTACTCCCTATTTGGCCAGATATTTTTGCACAGTGGTTCACCAGGAAATGATTGATTGTGGTATAGTAAGGTTCATGTCTGTCGTGCAACTGATTCCTGAGATTGAATTTCTTGGGTCAAAAACATACTGGGGAAACAGAAACCCAAGGAAAAGAAGGTGTGCAATTTCAGATTAGATGATACAGTACACAGATGTGTACTAGACCAAATGACCAATGAATCCTATTTGCACTGCATGCAAGTACATTGCACACCCTATTTTTTGATCCAGCGAAATCGAAGCCCGTGGTAAAAGAAAAGGAAACGAAAGGGCATTCCATGAATGGAATCTCAAAAAACGAGCAGGAAAAAGCGAACCCACGCACGGCGCATCCCACCTCCATTCTACCAAAGCCCGCATCGATCCTCCTTCGCGACGACGAGGGTTCGCGGGAAAGAAATCCCCATCTTTCGGCGGATCCAAGAACGCGATCCCGCAAGCGATCATCGAAACGATGGAACGGGCGAAAGAGCGGCGCGATTCCATGCGAGATTGAAACGCACCTGATGGAGCTGGCGACGGGAGACCTCGAGTGGGGAGGAGACGATAATCCTCCTCGCAGAAGAAACCGGGATGCCAGTGAGACCACGATCGCTGAACTCGTTGCGATTTTCAAGGGGTTCTAGGAGAAATTTTGTTGACGGCTACGTATTGCACGGAAAAAGGAAGCGAGCTTTTTATAAAAAAAAAAAACCGGGTTGGCTTTCATGTACTGATAGGAAGTATTAGTACTTACTACATTAAAAACTTTACAAGGATCTCTTTAGAAAATATAAAAATTACATGCAAGTCCAAGTAAATTCTCCCGGTCGCATTCGTCGTCGGCAATCGGAGCCACTCCACGACAGACCAACACAAGCCATTGAAGATGCAGCTTGAAGCTGATTCCCTCTCCGACGAAGAAGCTTCATATTTTTTCGAGGCTCCATCAATTAGCACATCGAACACATTGATGTGCTGTTGGAACGATGAACGCACCAGCACATCTGAACGACCAACGGTCATCTCGTCATCGAAAGCTTAGGGATCTGACGCTTCAAGCATCGCAAGCAACCTTGAACTGACGAGCTATGAAGCAACCCAAAAGAGAAAGAAACCGTAACCCGATTTCTCACAGGTACGGGATACATACCTCACAGGAGAACCTGAGCACAAGCAACCAAATCCGAAAATCGAACACGTTGAACTTTGAGGAAACCAAAGCCATCGAATTACAAAACCTACCTTATTTACTTAATATTAGAAAGAAGAACGAACCCAGGCACGAAATCGTAGTTCCCCTCACCACCGGTGGCTCGGGGTCTCGACGAGATCGGCCGGGGAACCGGAATCGCCTCTGTCGCCCTCCTGTCGCCTCTCTCGCACGAGCTGCCTGGATCCAGCTGAGCAGTTCCGGCCCGAATGACCGACGACCTAGTAAAGGAAGCGAGTTTGGCGCGGCGATTGTGAAGCCGGCAAACAAACCCTTCGGCCCAGAAGGCCGCCTCATCTCCACACGATTAGCCCATTTTGCACAACGGACGAGTGGCGCACTGCAAATCGGTCCACTTTGGCGGCCTGGCCCAACAGCCCACGAGCCCATTCGGCGGCGCAGGATTCCCCGTGATTTGCCGTTGCCTCTCGTCCACCGCGGCCCCTTCAGTGAAACCACTCTTTCATAAATTACGACCACAATTTTGTTCTTTTTTTCTACCTTTTACATTTCAAGATATGTATAAAATCACTAGCTGGCAACTCATCGCTCATGTAAGTATTTGTTCTACTTCGGATCATGTGATAGCCCCCTAGCAAAAATGAAACAAATATATAAACTTCTTTTTAAATATACTTGTCCATATATGCTTGTGAGTTGGAAGGGTGATTACCAGCTTAAGGGTGCGTTTGGATAGAGGAAATGTTTTAGATTTTGATGTGAATCACTTGAATCTCAATCAAACAATATTTTTCAGATGTGATTTGAATCAAAATCACTTGAAATGTTTCTCCGTTTTAGAATAGAAGTGAAATTTCCTTTTCATTTTAGCTGAATCTGAAACGTTTCAATAAATAAACTAAATAATTTCACAAAGTGATTCTGATTCACGTTGAGAATTATTTCTCAAGAGAAACCGAAGCATTTCTGATTCTCAAGAGAATCAAAACCGCACTAAAAACATGAGAACTGAAGTAGAGATAGACACGGCGATGAAAATAAGTTGGCAGAACATAACAGAGTCAAGGTAGACTGATAGGAGCCAATTTATTTCGTTATTTAAAAAGGAAACCATATATTTCCTTTTAATAAAAAAGGATTTTGTTTTTCAAAAGATTGTTCTTTTACAGTCAGTTACTCCACCATAGGGAGAATTCTGATTCTGAAGCCACCATCAGTTGAGATTTGCAGTAGGTTGCGCATGGGCTCCGTGGTCTTTGGTGCACTCAACCACACAACTCGCAGCATCGGCTGGATCTGTCCCTGCGATGTCAATGCAAATACATGCAGTCAAAATTCAGATAGCCAAGAAGCGGCTTGTACACACTGGTATATATACAGTATGTATCAACATCAACAGTACTAGAAGAATAACATCTGGTTCTGGGGCGAAGCCTCACCTTTCATCTCAGATACGCCGCAGACGGGGCGCGGCCGGAGGCAGATGCTGGCGCAGTCGACGGTGTATGTCGGTGCGACGACCAGCGCAGCATTGGGGCTGCAGTCGTCCATGCACTTGAGTACGCACAGCCACCTGGGGAGGTGCTTCCTGCAGTCAGGGTAGCACGACTCGTAGCATCTGCAGAACTTGCTCATGGCAGCCACCTGCTGCAGCGGGACGGACATCAGGACGATGAGCAGGCAGCAAAGAGCGGCGGTTCTCTCCCCCTCCATTTCTTCGGTTCAGCGTCGCTGCACACGCCACAGAATCAGTCATCAAAAGAGGTCTTCTTGTGCGCAACTCATAGTTTGCTGAAGCCTGACGAATGTGTGACGCGAAAGAAACTGGATCAAGTGAGACGCAACGATACCTTGAGAACCGAGGGGAGCAGCGTTCTTCTTTTGCCTTAGTGCTGTAATGATCGACCAGTGTTTTCTTCTTGTCTATATGGACACAGCTCTTTTAAGCCTGTCCTATTCCTCACAGGAAGTAAAATAAGAATGGAATATCGACTTTCCATTTTTAGAAGGAAAGAAAATGATAAAAATTAAATGGCCTGATAACCTGGCTACAACAAATCTCTAAAAAGTTTCTACTATTCATTCCCATCCACGACCGTCTAAAATAGAAATAAATTATCAGAAAAAAACATACTTGAGGTCATGTGGGCATGCACGAGTCCATGAAACACTAATTACTGTCGCCTTCATGCAAAATTACACTCAGTCACGTTTCATGCAGTTGCAAGACAAAGATCAGCTGCTATCACATTGTTGCTTTTTCCAATGATTGGATCAGCGGACACTATCAGGTCTTACGAATCTGGTAAAAGATACGGAGTATTCCATTATCTCTGCCCCAACAACAACAGTGCAGACTGCATTTTGCGCGTATGGCGTAGGAGTAATTCCTATGGATCGAATGAGGTTAAAATCACTGGCCTGATATGGGCCGTGACTCTTCTTCCTTGCTACCTCGCGCCAACCATGATCACACGATGACCAAAGTAGACGAACAATTTGAAACTCGCGCCATGGGTGAAGCGAGAGATTGGTCGACTGCGAGCACGTCGCGCTCGCGCGTAATAGACTAATAGTGGCCACTAAGGCCGAGTCTTAGCCTTTAAATACAAGGAATGAAAATAAGAAAACGCTGCTACTTTCGCAGCACCAATTCCGTGTGTGAATTCTCCCTGTTCCAGCTCGAATTCTCACCGGGAAACCTCGCCGGCGGTGAGAGTATATCAGTATACTGGCACTGAATGTCAGTGCGTCCCGCTAACTTGGGTGCGTGGGCATTGGTGTCTCAATGCGTTGTGACTTGTGAGTGGAACGCCAGCGACAACCAAAACGATGGGAGTCATATCGGGCGTCCGTCCCGGGTGGAGCCGTGGAGGCGGACGGGCCTGCGCTTGCAAGTTGCAGAAGAGAAATGGTCGGGATTCACGGGCAGCGTCGGTGTGCTGTGTTGGACAGTTGGAATTGGCGTGGCTAGCGATGGCTGGCAGGGGTGCGCAGCTGTTTTGGCCGTCCCGGCGTGCGAGCAAAACGGACGGAGTTGACTCTTGGCGTTGAGCAAGGAGTGAGCTCAGTAGAGTAGAGTAGAGTAGAGTACGGAACAGCTCCGCCAGTGGACAGGCTCACGGACGTACTGTATTCTTCTTGTCAAGGAAAGGTAGGCGCCGATGAACTGTCGATCTCGCTGGAGTCAACGTCGGACGTGGCTAAGTACTGAACTCGTGGTCTCCCATTCCGGTTCGCTGGGGGCTTTGGACCTCTGTTTTGGACGTTTGGTGGGAAAACCAGCAACCATGCTCGGCTGTTCTCTTTCCGGCTTCCATAGATCTGCCATTTAATCACAAAGTAATTCGTTTTGGATAATATTTTAGTCAAATATTAAATTATAAATTACAAATGATTTTTATTTGTTAAGTCAAGACATACGAAATCATACTATTAGATGTCTAAAAAATACTTTCATAAAAATATACAACATTACTTTTTAATAAATATTTCTATAAAAAATAGAAATAAAGTTATATTTTAAAGAACATGTCATGTTCAAAACTAATTTCTTTTGACATCGGAAGGGGTAGTCCTTTACTCAGATAAGAAAACATTTTTTAGAAAATGAAAATAGTTTTCAGCCTCTTGGTGTCTGTAGTTACGATATACTACGTTTCATGATTTTTATTATTGTTCCTTCACTAGTTATGTGAAGTTGGGGGCGGGGTTGGCTCTGATTGTCCTTGCATAACAAATGTCGTAATATTGGAGAGGTTGGCCATGGATTTGCCAGCTCATTTGTGACCGTATTTTTCCACATACCGTTCTATTAACTGACTTCCATGAACAAATGCCGCTCGTTTCCTATTGATTCGGTTCAAGAAGCAAGAGTGACAAGTCTATTCATTTTAATCTAATCTGCACATTTCCTATCTGATCCACTAGAGTACTGGATGTCATGTTACACGGCTTCACAGTGGATTATGGATGTTCAGAAGCAAGACCCTAGTCTGCAGCAGCCTCCGGAACACTTTCTCGCTGCCGCTCTCAAGCATGGAGATGCATTCCTCTAGCTCCTCCAGCCTCTCCAATGCCGCAGCCGCTGTCTCCGGAGCTACCTTCCTCGCTTCCGGCACGACGCCTAGCCTCGTGAGCCACTTATTGTGCGAGGATACTGTCTGGACGATCGCCGATACGTCCGGCGACAAAGCCGCGCAACGCAGGACGACGACGCCCGACGCCTCCGCCGCGGTCGCGGCCACCTCGGCCACCATGTCGACCACCTCGTTTTCCTCCGTTGGCTTTGAAGGCACCGTAGCGTGCCGCATTGTCACCGCGAGGTGGCACAGGTCCTTGGCCGTCCGCCTGTGCGCGCGCACGGCCGCGGCCACGGCCGCCGCGTCCCCGCGCCGCACGCCG
>BCLF01000047.1:1700515-1726817 GCA_001602275.1 Zoysia japonica | reverse complement strand
GGCTCGCGCCTCCGCCACGCTCTGCCTCGCCGCGAGCAGCGCCGTCCCCAAGCTGCCGTACGCGTCCGCGAGCTCCAGGAACGCGTCCAGGATGCGGTCGTTGGTGCCGGCGCCACGGAGGGCCACCGCGGCCCGCGGCGTCGCGAGCAGCTCGTCGAGGGACGCCAGGGCGGCCTCCACGCGCGCGAGGCCGTCGAAGGAGGACGACATGCCCGAGGCAGACCACGACCTGAGCGCGCGGACGACGCCGTCCAGGCGCTCCAGCGTGGGATGCGAGTGCTGGCGCGGCTGGCTCGCCGACCGCGCGTGCGCCGCGGCCTTCCTCGCCGTCCTCCCCGGGCTGAGTGTCAAATGCATCTGTGGCGAGAGAAACTTTTCGGCTTGTCTTGGTTTCTTCCTTCCGAGATGTGATCGTGAGTTCGTGGTAAGGACGTGTGCTTATATCGATCGCGTTGCCGAGGCAGTGGTTGCAAGTTGCGCCGCAAAGAATCGTCGGATGTTAAGCGCCGGTGTTTTGGAACTGGCGCCGCGCTGCTGTTTTCGGCATCCCGGTGTGGCCGTGCGAGCGGCACAACAGACAAGGGGAATACTAGCGTCTAGTGGCAGTAGCACGGAGTTTGACTCTTGGCGCTGCCAATGGAGCTATAGATATTCTTTTTGCCAAGGAGCAGCGCTGACAAAGAGTTCGGTGGGGATAAGGTGCGAATGAACTGTCACCCGCGCCTACTCTGGTTCCGGATTGCTGGGGGGCTTCGAGACCCTCTGTTTTGGGTTGGATCCTGTCGTGCCGCCGAAACCAGCTTGCTCAGACCAGAAACCAGTTCCCGTTCCATACTTCCATGCCTCGTTTTTTCCACGTTTTGTTTACCGTTTTTGTTTTTTCTAGGTGAAAAAAAAAACAAAACGGTAACGAAAATGATATGACATTTTTCTGACCGTTTTGGCGGAATTTCGTTTTTAGCGAAATTTTTTCCTTTTTACCGTTTTGTCCAAATACAGCAATGAGATCGCATTTAAACATGTTTTATGAAAAATAAAAATTAAAAGTTATAAACCAAACAACTTTTTATTGACCTATATTGTTGAGTTGTATATTGTGAATTTACTTGTATCTTGTATTATATATATTGTAAGACTTGAACATATAGTGAATGTTTAATATTTATTTTATTCATATTTTTGACATTTTTTTCGGTTACCGACCGTTTGGTTTATTTTCGAATTTCATATTTACTCGTTCGTTTCTGTTTTTAGCTTTTCCATTTATATTTCTGTCCGGTGTTATAAATATGAAAGCAAAAATTGTTGAGCTGTTTTTCCAACCGTTTCCGCCGATTTTCAGCCCTACCTACCTTGCCAACCACCGTCAGGGATGCCCGAAAGCAGGAACCAAGGAGCCAGCTGAGCACGAGCAAGTCATCTTGGCAATAAAAACGGAGGCCCGTGCGGCTGTGGTGCTCTTGCGTTTGGTGTCACCTTGTAATATCCCTAAAATTCAACAAAAAAATAAAACTTGAAACTTGAAATCTTTTCTAACAAAATGCTAACAAATTTTCTTTTCTCTCCTGTTTCATTCAAAAGGTAAAATCTCACGTAAATTAAAAACTCTCTAAAAATCGAAATTTTCAAAGCATTAAAATTTTGTGTGGTTAAGTGCTTGTTTTTCTTCTTTTGTTTGATTGAATTTCTTCTAGCCGAACTCTTTTCGAAATCAATTCGAAATTTGAATCCATTCATTCAAATTCCTTAAACACTTCAAAATTCCAAAATCCTCCACCGGGCCGAATCCTTCTTTTCCTCCTCCCCGGCCCAAATCTCGCACGGCCCAAGTTCCTCTCAGTTTTTCTCCTCCACCGAGCAGGCCGCCATCTCTTTTTCTCCCTCTCTCGCACGGCCCAGTCTGATGGCTCGGCCCAGCGCAGTCGCCTCCTTCTTCCGGCTGAAGCGCTCGCCGCGCGCGCGGTCGCCTTGTCGCACAGGGGCACTGCCCGGCGCGGCCAGGCCGGACGTCACGCCCCATCCCGCACAGTGCCCCATCTCGCCCCGTCGCCTCACACCTAAACGCATTCAAGTCACCGTTAAGTCACCTCCGCTGCTACGTCCCGTCGACGGCATGGCCGCGTCTATGTCGCCGACGTCGCCGCCCATGCCGCGCCCACATCAGCTCGACGTATGTACAGTGCCGCGCCACACCCACGCTCATTCCGAGCCCATTCCGCCGGCATTCAACTCGCCACCGGTGACCGCCGCGTTCCGAGCGAACCAAACCCCACTGCGCGCCTATAAAAGCCAACCCCTGCCTCCTCGAAGCTCCTCGCCTCTCACACCGTCCCAAACCCGACGGAATTTCTTTTCCCCAAATTCGTGCCGCCTCGGCCGCCGCCGCAATTCGCCCTCCCCGATGAGCCCTCCTCCCTTCTCTCTACTCCTACACCACCTCGAGGACTCACTCCTCCGATCCTAGGCCGCGCCAAGTGATCCCGACCGTCGTCGGCACAAAACACTGAGCGCCCGTCGCCACGCGCCGCCACCTCTTGTCGCCAGCCCACTCCGGCCAAAACCTGACGACGACAACCTCCTCAAACAAAACCGCGGTGAGCTCCTCTCTTTTCTGAGCCTCTCACCATCGAGTTTGGAATACCGCGGCGAGCCCGGGCCTTCACCGGCCGGTTCTGGCCATGGCGCCGCCCACTGCTGGCTGTTCGATTGGCCACAAGCGATCGAGATTAGATCAAGCCTCTTAAACGGCCACCTTAAATCACGGCCGTCTGATTTCAAATCAAGGGCTCAGATCCATCAAAACCGGTTAAGTTATGATAAATCCCGACCGTTCAGTCCGAGATCCACGGCACAGATTAGTCTACATCACCACTAAAATCCGAACCACCCACTTTCGGATCTATAACCCAGAATCGTCCATGTCGCCGCTAGAATCCAAGCCGTCCATTCCTGATCCGATGGCTATAATTAAACCACCTGTTTTTATAAAAATAAAAGAAACCCCTCGGCCTCACTGTCAGACTAATAAAATGAACTGCTAGGTACACCCTGCATATTGCACACAAAAATATATTCTTAATCCCTTTTCCAGTACAAAAATAATTCTGTAAATTCCAGGAAAATGCCACTTTGCACCTAAGCCCCTGCCATTCTGTAAAAATTATATTTTAAGCCTAGTAATTTTACAAATACACCCTTGACCTTTTTTTTAATTACGATTTAGTCCTAAATATTTACACCTAGCACCCTAAACTTTTGTACAATTATATATAGATCCCTGCCAACTCTGATAATTACAGAAAAGCCCTTGGCAACTTTTCTAAAAATTACGAAAAGGTCCTTAAAGCCTCAATACACACTCAAATCGCCATATCTTTCCAACCGTGAATCCGTTTCCAACATCTCATCAAATTATCCAAACCCTATTTACTCTCTGATCTTGCTGCTTTTATTATTGATAAGTTTTATCGGAGCTTTAAGTCGTTTTGTTTTATTAGCTCTTATCGGTTTCATTGCAAGTGTTTTATTGTGATTTAATTCCTAGCATAGTTCATTAACTATAGTGTGCACCTTACCCATTAATACTACTTTATAGACCATTAGTGTGCATTAACATGACTGCACCTGCTAGATCTAGGTAAATTAACTTAACGTTAAAATCATATAATTAGTAGCTAATTAAATGCTTGAGGCTAAATAATAGAAAGATAGGTAAATATTAAATAGCACACATGCTCTTTATATATACAACAGTATTTGTGCCATAACATATTTGGTAGGATAATTATAAAGATATAGACAGAATAGTTAATTGCTAAATGCTAACACCACATGCAATTAGATAGTTAAATAATCATTAAAAGGGGCACACTAATGCGTCTCGTCCTAAATTAGCAAACACCAGTACACGTGCCACTTGTGAATTATGTTTTAGTAATTTAAGTAAGTAGATTAAATTAAGTAAATAATTACTAGTGACTGTAGATGACATACAAATACTTAGAATTAAATAATTAGCCATGACACACTATACCTCATAATCATGTTAGCATGTTGTCCAATAAGCATTAATATATTAGTACGTTTATTTCTTGTTAACTTTAGTATTTTTAATTAATTAAATTAAACTAGATAATTAATCATTGATCATTTAGGTTAAGTCACATATAAATATAAATTAGCTAATAATGATTGTGATACCTTGCACTGCACCTATAATGATGACGTTAAATTAGCATAGTAATTTTACTATAAGTATAGAATTATTAACTAGTCATTAATCAGTACTATAAAATAAAGTAATTAACATTTAGTCATAACGGATTAAAACTATGCTTATTATGTGTTTAAATAAAGTAAATCTTGAAAAGCACGTGTAAGTCCGTTATCTTGCATTCATATGCACTAGGATAGATGCCCCACGCCAGCTATGGCAGTTTATAAGGATAAACTAAATAATTAGTTGCTAACTTCTAATCAACGCATGCCTTAAAAAAATTGAGTAATTAATCGATAGCCCACTCACGCACTTTACCCTGCATCATTACCCGTGCCACACGTTGGATTAATTAGCTTAACCATGTACTCAAGAATTGGGTAACAGACCATTAATCAACGGGAAGCAACTGCATATTAGGAAATTAACTAAATAATCTCTAGTCACTGCACACTCATCCATTTAGTTATAAACTAAATGAGGGTATTTTAGAATGCATATAATTAAATGTACAGTATAAAATAAGATTATACGTAAAACGACACATCACACCCTCAACTAAACATGCCATATACTAGCTTGCACTCACATAAACATATTGGCACTATAGATGCTTGATAGGGCATGCATCCACATGGCCCAATATCGCAATCACATGAATATGGTTTAGAATGGACATAGTAACTAATAGCTACACTGTAATGAATATCGCTAAGTCGTGAGTAAGCATAATATGACACATAGAATTTTTAGTATTATATTAAGCGAACCCTAATCTAAGCCCATACTCTATGAAGGCCTTAGCATGATTAAATAATACATAGCCACCCTTAACTACTTATGTAACTGGATAAGCACTAAAATAAAGTGTAATAATAAATAATTATTCTAATAATTAACTTATAGTAAATAACACTAAGGTGCACCTAGGATAATAAACATTGCATTAAGATAGCCATCACATCGTGCATAATGTACCTTTAATTTCCTCGTGGGGTTTATTTGGTTCTTATTCGAGGTTTATTGGATCTTATCGATTTTTTTGAGCTTTGTTTCTTTTACGGTAGTTTTATTAGGTGTATTCTACCGTGTAGACGGCGCCAAGTTTGAGAAGGATTCGAATCCAAGAGAAGCCAATAGAATGGACATACGAGGAAAAAAGCCCGAAGACTTCAGCATCAAGCCAACAATTCAAGACCCAGACTCGAAGATTATCGAGAAGACAAGTCTGAAGATTAAGGAATTACAGGCAAGCTCTAACCCTTGATCATATTCACCCTATAATTTGCTTGCGCACTCATATGACCTAAATGCTTACATATTTATTTTAATCTATGTTAAAACATTGTGTAGTTAAATATCCAACTTGTTATTACATATTTATATTAAAGTCAATTACCTGCTTTCATTAAATATGAATACTACTTTGTTACCTGTTGATGACACCTCCCTTGTTAACCATAGCGCTTTCTTCATTAAAATCTTTTAATGAACAAAAAGTCGCCTTGATATTAGATTGCTTAGGACCCCTCATGCGATGCGGTGCATCACCACACCATGCACCAATCATCTTATGAAATGTGTTAAAATGAGTTTGGTGGTGTGTGTAAAATAAAGTGGGATGGGTGTTAGTGCAACTGGTGCTAGGTGATGGGAAGGGATAATGTTTTTGGTTGTGGGGCGGGCTGCTAAAGCTGTGTGCTGTGTGTAGGCTTCGAACTGGTCCACCTATCATGGACGAGCGCCGCCTCTGCCATATAAGGACCGGTTCGTCGGACCTCAACGTAGTGATTTCGTGTAACCACAGAACCTGTCTGGGCGGAACTCACTCCACCCCCCTTGGTCGTCCACTTTGACCTCTAAAGTGGTCGGGTGGTACACAAGTCGCAGGAGCAGAAGTAAGATACTCACGGTTCGGTCTTCGATTACAGCAATAGTCCGCGCCATAGAATCGTACTAGCCATCGGTATAGCCCCTGGTTTTCATAATTACCTGTCTGTGTGGGGTCCCAGGGAGTAGACGTGGATGACCTAAACCTACGGTCTGGCTACGGGACTGTGCTATCGCGTCATCGATGGTATGGAAAACCCCTATAGATGACCTCTGTTTGTATCTTGCCTGTTTGTATCTTGAGGCGGACTTTGTGGACACTTTGGTGTGCGTTGAAGCGAACGTTATGCGACTCTATTGATCAAGAGGAGCATAGCTTGTGGGTACAGTGTACAACCTCTGCAGAGTGTATAATCCATCCGGAATAGCCGTTGTTATGGTATTGACACACTACAGCTTGAGCTCAAAATGATTAGTCTTCTTATTATCCTTATTGGAGTGAGCGGGTGTAGGTGACCGTGTTTTGAAAAGTAAAGCCTGTGTGTCAGAGGACAGTACAGTTGCGTGCCAGCTCCCCGACTAAAACTTGTGTACTGGCGGGATCGATGAACATTTCCTCCAGAACCAACTTATTAAAATAGGAACAACAACTATTATGTGTTCCCTTTGTTGCAAAGCTTCTGTAGTGAACTCTGCATAAAACTGGCTTTTTGCAAAAAGGAAACCTCATAGCATAATCTTTGCTACAACCAAATATGTATATATATATACCTCTGCTTAATGTTAGAGCTTGCTGAGTACCTTATGTACTCACAATTTGCAATTGTGGTTTTAGACAAGAGAAGATTCATAGAAGACGACGACGTGCTGAGATTTCGTTTTGCTTCTCAAGTTTGCTTGTGCCTTTGGACCATATTTTCCGCTGTTTGCTTCACCTCTAGCTGGTCAATTGGTTGTAGATTGTTTTAATCCTCACCGAGTTGTCGCTAAAAGTCCGGTTTCAGTATATCTTTTTATTCGATGTATGTTTTTGATATACATTCTGATGTGTTAGTGCGCATCAGATACTGATTCAGAGTCAGAGACTGATACGTGATGCACAATGTATTAAAAATGGGTAGGACACACCCCGAGACCAAATAGCGTACCCTCGTTGGAAAAGCTATACTGTGTTCAGCGCTCTTGCCCTGTCCGGTCGTCGTAGCTAACTCACCGGCCTCCGTCGGTTGGCCTAACCACATTGCTGTCACCTCCAGATCATACGGTAATGGAAAAAGGGTACGCCATGAATCCACAAAACACAATTGGATCACGATAAAAGCGCACATGATCTTTGCAGGATCCAGAACTGAATCTAAGCAGGGCAACAGGAAGTAGAGAGAAACCAGCCCAACTGCCAATCCAGGCAGAGAACTCGCATGGCTAATTCACCAAGCCAATTAGAAAAAGCTACGCATTCCAGGCATCCGCGTACCCGCAGAATCTTTTTTTTCCGGTGATATATTATTAAGAGAAAAAGAGTTTTTAACATACAAGACACGCATTACAACACCCTGTTTAAGAGCAAGAGCTAAACCGGTCGCAAAAAAAACAGACTATTCACTACGATGCACAACAATATTGGCAAGGTGTTTCGCACCTGCGGTGCACCAAAGTCTAGCTTCATCCTTAATGAGAGAGATCAACCTCGGCTTCGTCCGGGCACGGTCTTCAAACACACGGGCATTCTGTTCCCTCCAGACGAACCAAATCGCCAGGATGCAGAGGGAGCGAGTACCTTGCGAAGCCGACTGTGATCGACCATCAATCAGGGCCGAAAACCAGGAAGCAATATCTGTGACCGGACTCCAAGTTGACAGTTGCAGATTGCGAACACCAACCCATAGAGCTATATCAGACCAAATCACCCCCACTATCGGGCAAATAGGTTGCTGATTCAAGATTTCGATAACAAAGAGGGCAAAAATATTGATTCGGCCACTCCCTGAACTGCAGCCAAGCTGTTGTCCAAACCCGATCTTGGAACAACAACCAGAGGAAGAATTTGCATCTAGAAGGGGCCAGACTCTCCACACGCTCTCCAGAAAGTAGGAGCGAGTGCTACCTTCGAATTGCAGCGCAACCGTTCGCAGTCCGCGTCCAAGCAATGTGGTCCTCTTGCGACGTGGAAAGGTCCACGTTCATGCCGTCCACCAAGCTCCACAGTCGGACATAGTCCTCCAACAGCCTCAGGGTAAGATCATGGTTGATGTCGCTGATCCAAGTGTTGTTTTGCAAAGCTTCAGCAACCGATCTGTTCTTTCTCCGACTATGGGAGAACAGGGCCGGAAACATCGCTGCTGGGGAGAGTCAAATCATTCAATCAAATATCAAACGTTACGCACGGCAGGTCACCATCCCGGGAGACCCCAGTCGGCGTTCGAGCATGCCGCCGCGCCAGGCGCTCAGACCAATCCTTTCGCGGGGAGTCCTTATGCAAACGCGCACGGCGTGGTTGTTTTGCCTCAGCCGGAGCCGCCGCGGCCAGGGCCATCATCCCGGGTTCGGCATGCTTGGCAAGACGTGTCGCACATGGAAAGGTTCGCGCGGCGCCCGTGACCACGCGCCTATCTTGTGTCCTCTGCAAGCACAAGCTCGATGGCTGGCGTGGTTCAAAACGTGCTCGCTGCAAGCCTGGGCCTGGACGGAGCTGCAGCGAAGAGCACGACCGGAACCGCGATGCCGGGACCTCGTTCTTGAAAAAGGTTCGTTCGCGACACAAACCCTGCCTGTCGTTTCTGCCAATCACTGAAAAACTGTAAATGGTTCATTTGTCATGTTGCTCCCGAGGTCTTATCCTTGCAGGAATTCCGATCCCGATCCAATCAGCCAACGTGCCGCCAATGATTGCGTCACGTGTGCACCTGCACAAATTCGAGACCAAACCTGTGTACAAAAGCTGAACTTAAGTGAAGAAGTGGCCATCGACATCGGCACATACCAGGCAGAGTGAGAACAGCTGAAGTGAAGAGAAATGAGGAGAACACCTGCGAGGCCGCGGCCCCGCGCGCGCACGGCGGTCGCGCTCGCGTTGGCCTTGGCCGCCGTGCTGATCGTGTACCGCCTAGCTTGCTCGGGCGGTGACGCACCGGCCACGGACACGGGCGCGGCGGCAGCCGGCTCCCGCGTCGACCAGGCGGTTGGCGACGAGGCGCACGGCCGGGCGCCGCGAGGCAAGGCGACGCCGGGGAGGCGCGGCGGTGGCGGCAACGCAAAACCGAGCCCGATAGCGAACGTGCGTCCTCACTGGAGGATGTTTTCCCCGCCGCCACCGTCGCCTGGCCGGCCGAGGTCCGACGTGCAGTAGGCGGCGTGACCGCGCGGACGTCGTGTCCAGAAGCCGGGGAGCGAGTTACATCCAAAGCTATCCACAGTTCCACACACAAGAAGACAAGAGTCACAGTCCTGTGTCACGCTCATGCACATCCATTGGACCTACAGCCATTCAAGTGATTTACAGCTGCTCTTTCAGAGCGCCCCGTGAGTCCGTGAGTGGACAAAAGCCGAACAATACAAATTTTGTCACGCTCTCCGTGCTCCGGCCGTCTATTCTTTTCCTTTGCCGTAGCCAGTACCGCCACCATGGCCATGACACTCTCCTCCATCTTGATCGCCCGAGCTATCCTGATCCTATCAGCGGTAGCTCTGGTAGCCTCAAACGTCGAGCGAGAAAGCAGGCATCACCAAGATGCCTCTGCGCCCCCGATGCGGGCGTTGAGACCTCTTGGTCTGAGGACACCAGTCTTTGCTCCGCCGCCGCCACGATCTGGAACTCCGCGTGCAAGAATAAGTCCATATCAACCATCACCGCCGCCGCCACCTCCGTCTTCTGATCACCGTCAGGAAGCTCCGAAGCAGCTGTCGAGACCTCTTGGCTTGAGGAAACCGGTGGCAGCTCCGCCTCCGCCGCAACCGGGAAGAGCTCCACGGGCGCGAATGAGGCCATTTAAGCCTTCCCCGCCGCCGCCGCCACCTTCACCTTGTTTGTAGCTCTTGTCGATCATCAGTTAAGCAGATGACTGCATTGTTGGTAAACCAGTCCCTCTAGTCTCCGTGACTCTGTCTCTGTATCGTATCATAGTTAGGTTTGGGTAGTACCTTCAGTTTCGTGTACCCCAGTTTTCAGTTGTCAGAGTTAGCCTCCATTGTTCACGGATTGGATCAGTCTAGGATCTGAAAACGTATTCTAATATTCCTTCCTTCTTGTTAACATTTCTGTGCCCCGTTCTACGGACCTACTGCATACCTGGCATTTGAAGGGAGTTTCCAGTACATAAACTTGCTTACCTCCAGCGGTTTCGTCAGTGTTTTCATGTGCAACTTACGACTAGCATTTGATTGCCGACACACCTTTGCTGACCCTTGACTATTTCAACGCACATAAACCTTGGATTTAGTGATTTGCCAGCAAGAAATGCGGGGCGCATTGACTTGCCCAAGCCAGCCAAGAACTCATTGAATGCATCCATGTGTGTTTTGTTAACGTGAGTATACTAATAATAGGCCCGATATTTCCCGAAACCACAAGTCAACCATACTAGTTTCAGTATAAATTCAGATCGTCCAACCACACGGAGAGCAACAGTTCCTGGCCGAAATGGGACTGGTAAAGCTCTTGGCCGCGTTTGCCATTGCAGCCGCACTATCCACTTCCAATGCGCCATGGCCGGTTGCTGTACATGGGAGGAAGGTGAGGCCACCGCCAGCGCCGCAACCAGGTCGCCAGAGGAGCATGGTCAAGCCCCTGCTACCGCCGCCGCCGCTACCGCAACCTGCGCCACATCCACCGCCGCTACTACAACCGCCGCCACCTCCACCGCCACCACCGCCGTCACAGTATCATCGGCATCGTCATCAGCATCATCATCATCATCGGCATGGCGTCCGGCAACCACATCGGCCACCGCCGCTGTATCCTCGGCACCTGGTGCCTCCGTTGTGCCCTCAGACACCGTGGCTATCAGCACTACCACCGTTCCACCGTTAGATCTACCTGCTTCTAGTTCGTAGCAACTAGTCTTCACTCTTGTACTCAGCTTAGGTAGCCCATGATCCTCAAGCATGGTGTTGTTGTTTCGTGATTCAAATTTCAATTCTCTGAGTTTTTTTCTCTCTTGGAAATCTTAATAGTGCAATCAAAATTATGAAATTGAAACCCATCTTGCAAAGTTAACCACAGGAAACTTCCCAAGAATTTGCATTAACAGAACAGTTGGCCTATAGCGAGACCGCGAGAGCATTTGGGTGAAACAAGCATCCAGGCAGCTAATTCGTGGAACCGCCAAGCCCAACATCACCCAGTGTTGAACGAGAGCAAAATCAGCTGACCAGCCGGACGTCCCATGACCGGGCGATGTTTGGGAACGGAGGCCAGACCGCAAGCGAACGAGAACAGCACACTAGGCTCCACGCTACTGGAAGAACTCGCAAGCTGCCACTCCAGAGTCCAGACTCCACAGCCTGGCCGATTAGTAGTAGATCGCAATTCACAACCACGTTAATTTTTTTTTCACCAAACGGCCTGGGTCTGGGGTCGCATTCTCCGGCCCGCCCGTTCCAAGTTGGGCGGTGGGCTGCGGACGCTTCAGACGGCCTTGGACCCTTGGTATCTTAGCCCCTAGAATGATGGGCCACTGCAACGAAGGCCCCCAGGCGCCTCCACTGGCAGACCACCATCTTTTTTTTTTCTTCGATTTGTTTTTCCCGTTGAGTGAGTTTCCCCCCTCCTACCTTCTCTCTGAAAGTTGAATCCTAACCACTCGCTTCCAAATCTCGCGTTTCTTTTAAAAAAAACTCTCTCTCCGCCTTTTTTATTCCATATCGTCACAAGGTTTCATTGAACTGTCCCGCACATGCTGCACGGACTTCTCGCTAATCTCAGCCCACAGTACGAGGAGAAAATATTACATCGAGCCGAGAACTCATTGATGGCACCCACGAGTTCGTTCCCATTTTTTGCTTTTTTTTTTAAAGCAAAAGACAGGTGTCCTGCCGACTCATTAGAGGAGGAGCAAACAAACACGAAAAAGTTGGAGCACGATACAAACGGCAACCGTCGCCGCACAGATTCAGAAAACTCACACCCAATATACAGTGGCAGCAAGGCACGCTGGCACATCTTAGTTATAGAAAAAGGTACATGTCTACGGGGGATTTAAAGATAAGGAACATCATAATTGTCACTAGTTTGTGTTAAGATCACTGACAAGGGGAACCCTTATTTCAGAAGCATTCCAAGCCTAAAGAAATGCATCGAATTCTTCCTTCGCTAGAAGAGCCACATGCATTTGTGTTTTCTTTACTCCCGGGAAGATGCGCCTATTTCTCTCCTTCTATTTCTCTCCTTCTACGTGTTCCATCAAGCATATAGAAGCATTCCTGTAAAATGTCTTTTGTGCTGGTTGCCTAGGTTTCTGACCAAAATGTTGATCTAGTCCAACACTTCCGTGTTGGAGTTATTATATTGTATAATACCTGCAAAAGAGTACCAGCTTGCAACAAAATGTGTTACTGATTTAGCAAAGGAACAACTCATCAGAAGGTGGAAAACAGTTTCAATCTCAGAGTAACACAGGAGGCAGATCACCCCACTGTCCCATCCTCTTATACAAATTGTCAGCCGTTAGGATTTTTTCATGCATAGCAGTATCCATTCGAACACCAGCACTTTCGGCTCAGCTTTAGCTTTCCATACAATTGAGGCGTTAATAGGACTATTTATATCTTGGAATTGAATCTTATAAGCCGATTTTGAGGAGTAGATCCCTGATGCTGCCGGTTTCCACACGACTCTGTCCCTTACGCCTTCTTAAAGTTGGATGTTCTGCAGTTCATGCCAGAGCCACACAAACTCCTAAATTTGTTGTGGTGTAGAGATGTTTGTAACCGCTCTAATCCAATTTTTTTACTTTTAAATACAATACTCTCTGTTTATATATTCTGTTTCTCTCTACTTTTTTCTACTACCTCCGTTTCAAAATATAAGCATTTTTAGGTTTGGATAAAGCCAAAATCTTCTAACTAATAATATCTAAAAAATTACATAAATTTTAATATAAAAATATAATTTTTATGAAAGTTTATTTTATGATGAATAAAAAAATATAATTTTATATGATTAAATATCATTAATTCTTTATTATTAATGATCACAGTGATAAAAATTTGACTTTAACTAAACTTAGAAATTCTTATATTTTGAAATGGTACTTCTTTAACCTCCGTGTCCAACCTAGAACGCTTGCATCAAAAGTCTTGGTTGATCATTCGTACGCACTTAGATTGAAATAATCTTCTGTAATATAGAGTCACTGAATTAGGCTGACATTTTAGTAACCTCTAATGTATTTGTCGAGATCATGTATCACCTCGGATACTTGACGATCCGTACTCGTACGTGTCAGACCCCGAGTTAGAGATCGGACGACGGCGTTCGGGCGCGCGGGTCGACCTTCGAGGCGACGGTCTACGAAAGAAAGCTGTATCAAGATACGAAGACGCTGACCTCTGAGAGCCGACCTCTGAGGAGTAGGTACGATATTATGACGTATTTACTCTTGCGGCCAACCGCCAACCGCTCTGACGAGACGAGACGAGTTTCACCACGACGACACGCTAGCAGAAGCCGCAGAACCAACGGGTCATAGCAGTCAACGGACAAAACTCGATGGCACTGTGGCTGACACAACAGTGTCGGACAGATGCTACAGTGCCCGCCGCTGCGTGCGACACGATGGGCCACGCCCGCGCATAGGCAAAACAAATGATGACGACGACAGTGGAGGACCCACCTGTCAGCGAGACGACAGGATCGCGCAGGGCTCATCATCTTGTAACCTCGGACCGCCCTATATAAAAGGGGCTCGAGGATGAGAACAACAGGTAGAAGAAGAACAGCAAATACAGCCAGTGTCCAGACCTCTCGCGCATCCCTTCTCGCGAGCCACCCCACTCATACGTGCATCGAGCACTTTCGATCCACACCAGATTATCTCACAAAGAGAGAATCCGACCCTTTGTACTCTTATCATCGAGATAATCCACTTCTTAGACGTAGGGTATTACACCGCTCGAGGTGACCCAAACCAAGTAAAAAATCCTCTTAAGTCTCCTGTACACTGGACCACATCGAATACGAAGGCACACCATTCCCGCGATCATATTTTCGTACTGTGCCGGTACTCAAAACACCGACAGTATTACTCCTTACTATGCATTACAGTTACTGCCTTCAGAAGATGATGCCACATACTTCCAAGTAACTAATTTGAACCCAGGGGTACGAGGAGAAAATCACATCGAGGCAAGAACTCATTGGTGGCATTCGCACAATCACGTGTTTGTTCCCATACCTCAAGATGCTTCTACCTCAGACTTCGTAAAAAAAAAAAATCCCGGCGCAATGCATGCTCTCAGCATAAATGTAGCTTAACCAGAAGTCCAGAACTCAGAACACCCAAAGAGAACAAACGCAACGCCACACGCCACCATGAGAATGGCCAAACTCTTAGCGTTCCTCATCGTGTTGTCTGCTCTGCTCAGCACGACCTGGCCGGTTGCTGTGCTGGGGAGACCGGCACCGGCCCCGCCGGTGCCGAAACGAGCACCGCTCAAGCACAGGATTCGCCCGCCTGCGCCAGGGCTACTGCAACCGCCTCTGCCTCCGCCGCCGCCTCCGTCACGTCATCGTCATCGCCATCACCGGCACGGCCTGGGCTCAGCGCGTCACCCACCAACATCGCCACGTCCCACGAAATCTCCTCCGGCAGCTCCACCGCCTTGCCATCATTAGATCTCTCTTCGTTCGCATTCTGGTCAAGGCAATTCGCCTTCGCACTTTGTATCCAGGCTAGCTTCTGATCTTTCTTCAATGTACCTGTATTGTGTCAATTCCTTTGATTAGTCCCCAAATGTTAGCACAATTGTTCTTTTTTTTTTTTGTACTTTTTGAAATTCAGGTTCGAACTTTCTTGAATCAGTTTATCAAGAACCGTGTCTTGACCTAGATGCAGGTACGTTAAGCTGGCCCAAGCATGGCACGATCAAGCCCTTGTAGACCGGCATGGCCCGATAGACCCATCGATCATTTAGCTGAAATGTAATGTTAAAATATATATAATTTGGTATATTTATATTTGAAATTTAGAGTTTTAATAATATATAAATAATTTGGGATAATTACATTTTTACCTCTACTTTTGAGCTCAATTGTGATTTTACCCTCATATTTTAGATTCATGATTTTACCTCTGCTATTTGAAAACAATCTATTTACCTCTACTTTTAACACCGTTAGCTTCAGTACCAAAAACTAATTCAAGAAAAATAAGAAAAATGAAATAAAATAGCAAATAATCATTTTATCCCTCCTATTCTTGTCCATAACTCAATACATTCATGAAAATTTACATAAATTATATTGAAATTTATCAAATATTACAAAATAGTTCAAATATTGACAAAATACTATTGAATATTACGTCAAAATGTTATCGGTGTTCATACAATATAGGGTAAAATTATAATCTCAAAAAAGAGAGGAAAATCAATGATATTTTCTCTTGTAAATATCATAATTAACACTGTTAAGTTGTTTTAACAGAGCAGAATAAACTTCACTTCACTTTTTCAGAGGTAAAATCACAAACTCCAAAAAAATGAGGTAAAACCACAACTGTTGTGAGGTCCAACGTAGGGTAAAAACACAATTGCCCCAATTAATTTTCAATAACTTATCAGAAAAATGAAATTTTTTTCCTAGTCTTGGGACGAGCCTGACACAACAGACCGCGGCACAACTCAACCCATGTAAAATCAACTAGGAGTTGCATAGGGAGGGTCAGCTCGCAGGTCGGCGGGGCATAGCCCAATCACCTAATTGGGCCGTGTGGAGCCACCTCGGAGATCTCCCGAGCCCGGCCAGGGCCTTGCTGTGTCGGCCCAATCTGTTGGCCACTATAGCAGTATCCAGATCAAGTTGAAAGTCTTGCTTCACACATTGGGATTGTTTTTTGTTATAGCAGTGAAACTATGAAATAAGGTCCCCTTTGCAACGTAAAAATTTCGCAATAATATTAATTTTATTGGAATCATAAAGAAATTTCGTAAGAATCAGTTTAATTTTATAAAAAAACACAGGATTTAAGAAAAAATTCTATATTCCAAAGGGATCTGTTTGCTAGAAAAAACCTGTGATGTACTGTAATACCCAGTGTAAACAAAGCAACAGGTCTCCCAAAAGGTACCAATAAAAACTTACGCTAAAAAAATGAAACATTGCTTCAGGGAAGATTTCCAGGTCAGTTGCCAGTTCGCCGTTGGACCATGGCCATTTCAACAGTCAATGATAAAGACCTCGGAAATCAGCGCAGGTGCATGCATGCTTAATCGACCTGCTGATAAGCACGAGCTATTACTAGTCAATGTCGTCGGTAGCATGTTGTTCTTGCAAAATCCAGTACTCCCTCCGGTAAAAAAAAAAAAAGTTTTTAACAATGTTTTGGTCAAACATTAAAATTATAAATTTTAAACAAGTTTAACTTGTTTAGTTTAAAAATATAAAAATTATATGATTAAATTTATCTTAAAAAATACTTTAATAAAAATATAAATATGTTATTTTTAATAAATATTTTTATAAAAGAAAGAAACCAAAGTTATGTTTTGAAGACGGTATCATTGTTCAAAACAAGCTTTCTTTGAATTGAAGAAAAAATTTCATGTTTCTGTGTTTTTTCTGTAAAATTAAACTAATTCCTGTGAAATTTCTACGTAATTTCTGTGAAAATCCTACATTCTAAATCAGCTCTGAAAGTAGCAACACAAAATTGCACAGCATTAAGTTAGAGTGTGCCACATGCCGTTCAGGGCTGTTCTACTACCCCGTTTCTAAATTGCCGTTCTTTTAAATATCATACTCCTATATTCTATTATAATTTGTTTTATTGTTAAGACAACAATTTAGGAATATTGTTTACATTGTACTCTCTTCGTCTATTTTTATAAACCATTTTGGGTCTAGACACGATAATTAAAAGTAAAAAAGGTGAAATATTCAGAAAAAAAATAGAGCGAAGATATATTAGAAAGAAAAAAATTGTCTCGAAAAATAAAAATGATTTATAATTTAAAATTTTTTGAGAAACCCAACTTAACTTATAATTTGAGATGAAAAGAGTACTACAACAATACTCTTATGGAATCTACAGGAACCAAGAAGGTTCTAGGAAGGTGTTTTGCCCAACTTCCTCGTGTGCAAACACTGGAGTACTAGTCATCAGTCATCACACTGCATGTTGTTGGTCGCATCCGTTTCATGTTTTCAATTCACGGAGATTTCAGATTTGTGAGCGGTCCAAGTCAACCATCCGGGTTTGCTCTCTGTACAAGTGCCGCTCATGGCATCAGCGATAGGAGCAACCAGTTCTTCCCGAAGCAATGGGTCTGTTCAAGCTCTTCGCTGCCTTGGCCATCCTGGCCGTTCTGTCCGCCACGAATTCGCCGTCGCCGGTTGCCGTGCTGGGGAGGGAACGGACGGCGCCGCCGGCGCCGCTGGGGAACTTGCGTCCGAGAAAGGGAATGCCCGGTCAGCCGCCGCTGCGTAGTAGGCGCCGCTTGCAGTCATTGCATCGGCCGTCGCCGCCGCCGGCACCACCGTCATCAGCATAGCAGCGTGCCGGAACAGCGTCCGCCCGAATTCGTAACAATGGTGATTGGGGTTACCCAATCGTTGTTATTGTTCAGGCTAACCAATTTCGTTCTTCAAGAGCATGTCACGGTTCAGAATTAAACATAACTCTGTTGTATTGTAATAAAATAGTTTTCTTTTTATCTAGGGGAAAAAAAGTGGATTCTGTTCCTATGGAATGCTTTAACAGTGTTCCTTTGATCAGGCTGCGTACTGTAGCAAGCGCAAGTTCTTCTATACCATTGTAATTCATTGTACTGATTCAGCATCTACCAATCATGTCATTTGTCTAAAATCTAAATCGTTTTCTGTTCGCAATTACAGTTCATTGCTGTCCACTCTAAATGAAAGGCTGCATCTGCCGCTCGAGAAGCCAACTCGTTTGATTGATCAGTTGAGAAGTAAAAATACGCAGTAATGCAGTTTTTCCTCTAGCTACATACGAAAAAGATTTATCCAAAAAAATAATAAAAGGATTAAAAAAGACAATGGATGCGAAGAGAAAAATGAAATGTTCTTAAGACTACTAGACCAGCCTCAACGGGGGAAGGCGAACTCCCCCCTCAGCCGATCTGAAGAGCAGAAGATTGTTCTCCGAGCAACGCAACACCTCCATTGCCATGGTCATCGGACAAAGGGGCTGCCTGAATCGTTGCTCGTTACGGTTCTCTTCTTCAACGAGATGAGATCGATTTAGGGCCACCACCAGATTGAAGACAAAAGGAAGAAGCTGAACGAAAAGAAAAAAAGAGAAAAAACGAAGAAAAACGCTGATCGATGGAATTCATAGCAGCGCAAGATTTCGCTATCTGATCCGTGTTGATTGCTGCGGCGGGCGGCGCCATGGCTCTTGGCTGCTGGGCGTTGGAGCCGCCGTCTTGCGCGAATTTATAAGGCAGTGACAGGGGAAGGAACCCTAACTAGGGCATTCGCAACGCCACGGAACAAATTACATGAATACCCCGGAGTGCTATGCGCCGTCCGATCCCAATCTGACGGATAGTGCCGAGCATATTAGGGTTCATTGGACCGTGGAGTTTCATGTTGCATTCGGCCGGCCCAATACAGTCCAGCTTCTCTCTGAAAAAAGAGCCCAACGGGACAATTTGGGTCCATAGTTAGGCATGCAATATTGGGACTGATATGGGCTGTGCCACCCATGCTCAAGCGCACAACCTATGCGCCATTCCGCAAAGATTTTGTAGCACCTGCTTTAGCCCTGTTTGTTCGCTTTTAAAAAAATTGGCTGGTGGTTAATTAAAAAAATAGCTGATAAAGTAATGACTGTTGACTTTTACAATATATATATTTAGCTTCTCTGCACACCAAAAAGCTAAAAAAACAACTCTGAGTGAGTTTTTCAGCTTTTAATTTAATTCTTCAGAAGCTAGCTTTTCAGCGTTCTAAAACCAGCGTTTTAATTCCTTGTTTATTTCAGCTTTTCAACTGAAAAAACCAGCTTGAAAAGCTGAAACAAACAGGTCCTAAATGCTTGACGCAGGTGCGTATGTAGCACCTGCTCGCACATGGTCTGGGGGAAAAGGTTCAATCACTATGGTTCTTTTGTTTGCAGTATTCTTTGTATTTCAAGCCCAAAAAGTGATTAACATGAAACAGAAAAAAAAAACAGAGAATAGGAAAGAAAGGCTGAATGGTTGGCGTAAGAATATGGCTTTATTGTACCAAGATTCAAATCAATTTAACAATTACAAAATTCAGCATGTACCACCTAAGGCTGCATTCGTTTTTAAAAAATAGAGGGGAATTGAAGTGGAATGAGGGGGATTAAATCCTCACTTAGAGAGTAATAGATTTATTCCTCCCCTAATCCACTTGGATTAAACACTAACCGAACGCAACCTAAGGAAGTTATTTCTATCCACTAGTAAGCATACTATTCATCCTAATAGGTATATAAAGAAGAAAAATGTCACATGTACCTTTGGTCTTCATAGAACTCTTAAGACCACATGACGCGAAAAACTGGAACACGTTAATTATCAAGTGTCATGGTAAGAAATATGATATTTTCACGAAAGATATATACCTCTAGTAAGCGGATCAGCCAACTACAATTGCCATATCCTCAGATAATATACTCTTGTTAATCACAAGACCGTCATGAAAGAGGTTGTGCTTTTGTGAAAATAAAAACTCCACCACCACCAACAGAACGTCCCAAGAGCATATCACGGTCAATGTAAGAAAGATAGTATAACCCTCCAGGTGATCTTCTGGCATTCCTTTAGTTTGATAGTTAGAAAACTTAAGAAAGTGGGAGCAGGATTAAAAAAAAAAAAAGACTGGAAAACTACCTTTCAGGGCCACTAACAGGAACTTGAGCCCGAAACGTTTTAAGAAACTGCAGTATCTACATGAA
Source organism: Zoysia japonica (assembly GCA_001602275.1). Lineage (NCBI taxonomy): Eukaryota > Viridiplantae > Streptophyta > Magnoliopsida > Poales > Poaceae > Zoysia > Zoysia japonica. The sequence continues at coordinate 1,706,666 of BCLF01000047.1, read as the reverse complement.
CAAATAAAAAAAATCACTGGAATGATACGCTTGTATGATGGTAGAATCAGAGCAACAGAAAACATGGTGAAAGTGTAAAAGCTTTTGTTAAATGCTAATTTCATTGCATGTGTTCCTTTCAAACAAAATCACTGACCTATTACGTGCTACGTGCTGTGGGAACTAACAGTTCTCAAGTCTCAACACTATCAAAGTTCAGGACTATATATTATACGATAAAACTACATACAAATGGATCCCGGTCAGTTTTCAAGAAAAAAAAGCACAAATGAGTCAAGGATACCTGAAGGCTCAAAAATGACCGAGGAAATATAGCAGGAGCTATTAGTGCCTGCACCTGCTCACTAATCTTGATGTTTTCGACAGCAACCTGTTAAGGAATATATTTTAACTCATAAGCATCAATTAACAGTAAAACCAAGGTCACAAAGAAAAAATTACATCGAAGGTAATCAGCTAGATGTTTCTGTAAAATAAACCTCCTCAAACTGAAGAAAGATGTTGCGCTTAGATAGGACAACAAATTTGGCGGAGACATTCAATGTTGCACCTTCTTGCTCCTACAGAAATTTCTAATATAATCAAACATGAAAGTACAAAAAAGAGTTAAAGACTAAAATAATAAAGGTGGATAAAAAATAAATGCCATATATATCAAAGAGGCAAATTACGTTTTTAAAAAGCGCAACAGAATTATGTACAAACCGTAGATAACTAAGCGCCTATTTCTGAAACAAGAAACTGATATCACTTTGTAATCACTTTTCAAGCAACTGAGAAAACTGCAATCATCACGATTTTATGTATTTCATCCATTTATCAAACAATGTTGCTTGTCAATGGCTGATGGTGACACAGGAGGGTAGAAAGACCATGGAAATTCTGAATTAACAATGCAAATGCAACAATCATTTCCCATTTTTCTGCTATGCACAACAAACAGCATTCATACGATACAGAAGTGAATTAGTTGGAACTCCAACAACAGTGGTGATCTCGTTTCAATCGACAAGAAGCATGTGTAAGAATGGCCAGAAATTATAAGAGTCGCAGCAAGTTAGGATAACTAAAACAAATTACACCCTAAGATAGGAGAACAACAAACAAGATATATAAAACCCATAAAACGTTTACCTCCAGCAAGTTCTCAATGCTCCAGCGTACAACATTCCGCACAATCCCACCATCTGATCTATCTTTACATTCAAATTTCTGGTATATTTGCCCAACCTGCAAATATCCAAAGCATCAACCCATCAGAAGGCTCCCAACCGTTTCCCTATAAGCTTTCTAAGAAATATCATATGTACATCCTAGTAATGAAGCTTTGTTAGGGACTGTCTCCGTAAACCATCTTGCCGAGTGGCCCAAGCCCACAACCCAAGTGAAGCCTCATCCAACGGTATAAAACGATCAGGAATTGATTGGCAGAGGCATCGATCAATTACTCTGAAAGCAGAGCAGAGCTCATGTTCTTCCCCTATGGTTCCTTAAGATCTTCCCCTCTGCTTCTAATCTGATGACCCTCAATTCCCTTGCTTTGCTACCTACTCCTATCTCATACTTTATCTCTACCAGCTGTATAAGTTCCTCATTTTATTGGTGCTTGATGTTCTTGCTAACGGTGGTGGTGTGACAGATTGCGAACAAGCATCTTGTTGAAGACCGAGCATTCAGATCGTCAGCTGACCATGAAATCCGCATTTGGAGAGACGTTACAGCGCACTTTTCAATCAAAGTTCCCCAATGTCAAACATGTCAGGTGACGGCATCTACTGTTGATTGATAGGTGACGGTTTTCAGCATGCTTGCAAATTGCAATGGCACGGAGGAACCAACAGAATCGGTGGGGAATTCCCAAAAAAAAAAATCAGAATCGGTGGGGACAGGAATACCTCCAGCAGTGGAAGCCTTTCGGCCGCCTCGAACAGCACGAGCACGTCCGACGCCGACGTGTAGCACAGCCTCCAGGTACCATCGAGCGCTGCGAGGTCCAGCGGAGTTCCCTCCCCAGCGCCGAGCTCCTCCACTCTCACCTGCACAGCGTAACGCATGACAGAGCAAATCAATCCAACACCCCGTGCCCGCCGAAAACGCCGACGAAGGCTGAGCGGGAGTGCGGGCGGGTCTCTCGCACGTACGATGGCCTCCTCGATGGCCGCGCGCTGGTTGGGCCCCGCCGCGAATCCTCGCCGCGTCTCCTGCACCGCGCGCAGCAGCTCGTGCTTCCGCCGCTCCACGTCCTCCTGCGACTGCGAGACCGAAGCGTTAGAGCGCGTGGGGTGGGCGGGGCGGGTTGCGGTTTCACTTCGCAAGGGCGGGGTGCGGAGAGTACGGGGGACGAAACGGTGAGCGGAGCCGTGGCCGCGGCGGCGGCGACGAGAGGCCGGCGGAGGCGGGGTCCCCGATGAAGGCGTTGGTCGAGGTGGGATGCCCCGGGCAGCGACGGCGCCTGCCGTGCCGCGGAAGGGAAGCGGCTGGGGGCTGCGGCGGCTAGCGCCATGGCTTTGCGCTTCTCCGTGCGAGTGGATGGACGATTTCCCGTAGCGCGGCCCGGTCACAGACTCACAGCCACGTTCGCGTTGCCGTTGCCCACCGTGCTGTCATGAGTGTCATCCCATCTCATGTTCAACGGCCGTGGATGCTGATCTGGTCGTCCGAGCGCCCGGCCTACGGGCCGTATCTCTCAGCTGAGTCGGCTCCAGCACTCGTAGCTCGGCCCAAGTTTTTTTTTTGAGAAAACGGGTTGGACATTTGGAATAATGGGCCAGGCCGATGGCTCGGTCACCATTGGTGACGAAACGGCCTTGTGGAGGTTAGGCCACCAGCAAAAATGAGAACGACTGAGCACTTTGTGTTCCTCTACATGCAGTAGGCACGTGCTAAACACAAAAATAATACTCCCTCCGTTACAAAAATATAAGTATTTTTAAGTTTAGATAAAATCAATTTTTTTTAACTTTTACTAATATTATCTAGAAAATTATGTAATATCTAATATAAAAATATAATTTTTCCGAAAACTTATTTCATGAAAAATCCAAAAAATATAATTTTTATATGGTAAAATTTATCAATTATACAGTATTAACATTCAAAGTGATTAAAGTTTAACTTTGACTAAACTTAGAAAGTGGAACGGAGGAAGTACTAGCAAACTAGCTCCCATCAACATGTCAAAAGCAATTTAGTACAAAATATAGAACAATAAATGGCTGGTTCCATTTCATTTGCTAACAGCAACTTGCTCACACATATGTTTGACTTGAACGGGTACCAACAATATACTTCCTGCCAAAGGAAAGAACCCACTACTTTCGATAGAACAGTTATCATATACATAGTATATGTCCTTAAGGTGACAGCAAAGCTGTTGAATGTGAACACCAAAGATCTCTTAAGTCACAGATATATCATCAAAATGCTGATGGCTGCCGTTGCTGAATTTTCTGAATGCAGAAATGGTGCAGTATCTTCAATTCCAGTGTCTCCAGCCTTGTCACATACTAAAAGTATGAAAGTTTCATTCCAATGATTTATGCTCTGCAGAACATGTGCGAACAATTACAACTGTCAAGCACGGGATAAGAATATTTAAGTGATGAAGGCAGGATAAGTTATGCAGTTCAAAATGTACGCTATTGAATAACCAAAACATTAGCATCCTAACTTTAGACCATTGTAGTGCAAAATCTTTCAGATACAGATGATCTAGATGCTCTATTATGGGCGCCTTTGACAGAGCTTCTCTAGAAGTGATTCTTTGACAATTAAGTGATTCTGTGGTTGAAAGTGATAATCTTTGATTCTCTAGGATAAACTCTTGAAACCGAGACAGAGAATCACTTTACAGAATCAAGAGAATCTACTTTTTTCTTTCAGCTCAACCCCTTTATTTAAGCTAATCACTTCACAGAATCAGCTCCAAGCTCTGTGGCCCTAAGTTGGAATACTAGAACAGATTCAGAAAAGAGGACCGCTGTCCTCACTTGGCCAGGCCAAGACAAGAGCACGATCTGTTTTCTGACAAACATAGTATTTTCAGTGGTATAGATATAGCAGGAAAAGAAACTAATTTGTACGTATGAACAAGAAAATGTAACCAATTTTCGTACAGTATCACTTTATATACAGAAAAGTATCATCATAATTATATTTTATTATGCAGCAGTAAGAGGATTATGAATTGAAAACAGTCAAGCCTAGCACAAAGAAGTCATATAATTGTTAGTACGGTTCTGAGACTGCTGTAATAGCTAATCAGTTACCTGGAAAGCTTGTTGCTCAGACAGAAGCCTAACAGTTCACGCAGAGTACTGAGATCTTAGTATTTTTTTGCCACCCACCAATGGAAAAGAAACAGAGATCAGCATGTCACCTGCAAAAACAAAAGAATGAGGCTAGTTAACAAACAGAATGAAGTTAATAAAATTAAATTACAAGTTAAGATCCAAATATTTCCCAAAATAATTAGCACCTGGAGGATCCTGCATACAACAAAAGTTAAGGGGAAAGAGAGAACAAAGGAAAACATGAATGAAAGATAAGATGTTAGAAACATAATTTGTAAAAGAAATAAATAAAGTAACAGGATAAATCAACCTACATGAGAACAAACCATAGATAATTCAATCTTGATTTGAAACCTGCCAGGCAAATTACTAATAACTATTAGGCAGGAATATCAGTAGGGAAATTAGCCCCCTGAGGCCCCGATATACCAAATAATCCTTCAACGAATTTACAACACCAAACATTAGACAACTCAACCATATTTAAATTGCACCAGACAATCAATATTAGAAGAACAAATAATGAATAACTAGAAAAAAATAATTAAAGCAACAGCAGCAAACGATTATCTGAAAGCACTACGTATTAAAAATAGGAGGTTCAAGTTCAACCGAAGTTTACGAGTTACAATAAAGTCCCATGAAACTGAACTGATACTACATAGACATTTATTAGAGTTGCTAAAGAGTCTCATCTCCTCATAAGTCTACAAAGGAAGCCCTTATAGTTCCATCCTGTCATCAAAGGGAAAAGGGGTAGAAAGATCTGAATAAGGTGCCTGGTGAAGAAAAGGCTTGTGAGCTCTAGCTCAGGTCCATGCCGTCTCCAATCTGACTTGGGATTGGAGAAACAGCAGAGTAGGACCTCTCAAATGGGGAAGGATGCTGCTGTGCACTACGCCTGCGCTTAAAGGAGCACCCTTCATTGCTGTCAACCTCATGCTTCCTTCGGATCCCCCTCACTGCCTGCTGCTCCAGTGGTGAGAGCGGGAACAGCTGCCCACTCACTCGGCAAAGTGAGTTATGGTTGTCGTAGAGGATCCTCTGGTTACAGTTTTTGTCACAGATGTGAGTGATTCCAGTCAGTTTGCAACGATACATGTTTCCAAAAACATGCTCATTCTGGCACCTCATGTCACACTTGTGACTAGGGTTCAACCCTTCTGTGTTAAGAATGGTGGACAAGAAAATCACATTGCTAGGCTCAGCAATGACAGATTTGCCAAATACCTCCATTGTACTGCTTCTAGAAACCTCTGAAAACCCTTCTCTCAACTTTGTGGTAGTCAGAAGTTTCTGCAACCCAAACAAGAATTTGTTTCAGAAATTTGATTTGGAACTTGAACAAATTCTTGTTGCCATAACGAAGCCATCACAACAAATAAATTGCAAGAAAAAGGGTGCGGACCATGCACGGATAAAATTGCATTGGCATGCGAACAAATAGATTGACAGTGATGTCAGTAACCTCCAACAAGTGCCTACAAATTAACTGGAGTGGATAAACAAGCATGCGGTGCAGGTTTTTCAACACTTTCACCATTAATTTTTTTTTTACTCTACTTTCACCATTAATTTAACAGCATACCCCTATGTACAGTGTACAGTTGCAATAGGCTTATTACTCTGTATTATGACAAGATCCACTAAATTTCACTTCATTTTGACCAAATCTATTCACTTTCAGAGCCAGAAAAGCCCCAATACGCGTCGCGGATAACACAGCCGGCATCCCACCTCGGATGAATTTTAAAAGGCCAAAAGTCCCCACACCGAAATGTTTTTCTTAAAAAAATTCTCGCAGATACGAACAAAAGTAAGCAGCACAATGAAAAGTCAACACAGACCAAACACCCCCC